>OZ012739.1:467495727-468095727 GCA_963859935.3 Lathyrus sativus
TTTAAGCCAACAATTTTTTTCATCTATTACGTACCTCTTTTGATTTCTGCCAGTTTTAAGTAAAACATCAGATTGCATTAACCAATAGCAAAATCATTACAGAAAGATTTAATAGTTTGATTTAGGACACTCTCCAAGCTAGTTCTGATGCCAAACATATTTGCCTACCCTCCAAAATAACGAGCCTTAAAAATGTGGTGTCTACTAATGTGGATAACAAGCACATTCTCAAACATGTGCATAAGAGACTTAGAATCTTAAACTATTGTGACATTTGGGTGTAGCATTTCTCATGTCATAATCATATGTGTTAGTTAACTTCTCAAGTTTTGTTAAACTAATATTATTCTTACTTACAACCATTCAAGCATATGTGGGGATGTAGCTCAGATGGTAGAGCGCTCGCTTTGCATGCGAGAGGTAGGTACGGGGATCGATACCCCGCATCTCCAATTTATATGTTTATTTTCATTATTTAAGCCAACAATTTATTTCATCTATTACTTACCTCTCTTGATATTTGCCAGTTTTAAGTAAAACAACAGATCTCCAAGCTGTTCTGATGCCAAACATATTTGCCTACCCTACAAAATAATAAGTCTTAACAATGTGGTGTGTACTAATGTTAATAATAAGCACATTCTCAAACATGTGCATAAGAGACTTAGAATCTTAAACTATTGTGACATTTGCCTGTAGCATTTCTCATGTCATAATCATATGTGTTAGTTAACTTCTCAAGTTTTGTTAAACTAATATTATTCTTACTTACAAACGTTCAAGCACATGTGGGGATGTAGCTCAGATGGTAGAGCGCTCGCTTAGCATGCGAGAGGTACGGGGATCAATACCCCGCATCTCCAATTTATATGTTTATTTTCATTGTTTTAAGCCAACAATCTTTTTCTTCTATTACTTACCTCTCTTGATTTCTGCCAGTTTTAAGTAAAAAAACATATTGCATTAACCAATAGCAAAAGTCATTACAGAAAGATTTAATAGTTTGATTTAGGACACTCTCCAAGCTAGTTCTGATGCCAAACATATTTGCCTACCCTACAAAATAATGAGCCTTAACAATTTGGTGTCTACTAATGTGGATAACAAGCACATTCTCAAACATGTGCATAAGAGACTTAGAATATTAAACTATTGTGACATTTGGCTGTAGCATTTCTCATGTCATAATCATATGTGTTAGTTAACTTTTACAGTTTTGTTAAACTAATATTATTCTTACTTACAAACGTTCAAACGCATGTGGGGATGTAGCTCAGATGGTAGAGCGCTCGCTTAGCATGCGAGAGGTAAGGGTTATCGATACCCCACATCTCCAATTTTTATATTTATTTTCATTATTTTAAGCCAACAATTTTTTTCTTCTATTACTTACCTCTCTTGATTTTTGCCAGTTTTAAGTAAAACAACAGATTGCATTAACCAATAGAAAAGTCATTACAGAAAAATTTAATAGTTTGATTTAGGACAGTCTCCAAGCTAGTTCTGAGGCCCAACATATTTGCCTACCCTACAAAATAATGAGCCTTAACAATGTGGTGTCCACTAATGTGGATAACAAGCACATTCTCAAACATGTGCATAAGAGACTTAGAATATTAAACTATTGTGACATTTGGCTGTAGCATTTCTCATGTCATAATCATATGTGTTAGTTAACTTCTCAAGTTTTGTTAAACTAATATAATTCTTACTTACAAACGTTCAAGGACATGTGGGGATGTAGCTCAGATGGTAGAGTGCTCGCTTAGCATGCGAGAGGTACGAGGATTGATACCCTGCATCTCCAATTTATATGTTTATTTTCATTATTTTAAACCAACAAATGTTTTTCGTCTATTACTTACCTCTCTTGATTTCTGCCAGTTTTAAGTAAAACAACATATTGCATTAACCAATAGCAAAAGTCATTACAGAAAGATTTAATAGTTTAATTTAGGACACTCTCCAAGCTAGTTCTGATGCCAAACATATTTGCCTACCCTACAAAATAATGAGCCTTAACAATATGGTGTCTACTAATGTGGATAACAAGCACATTCTCAAACATGTGCATAAGAGACTTAGAATCTTAAACTATTGTGACATTTGGCTGTAGCATTTCTCATGTCATAATCATATGTGTTAGTTAACTTCTACAGTTTTGTTAAACTAATATTATTCTTACTTACAAACGTTCAAACACATGTGGGGATGTAGCTCAGATGGTAGAGCGCTCGCTTAGCATGCGCGAGGTAAGGGTTATCGATACCCCGCATATCCAATTTTTATATTTATTTTCATTATTTTAAGCCAACAATTTTTTTCTTCTATTACATACCTCTCTTGATTTTTGCCAGTTTTAAGTAAAACAACAGATTGCATTAACCAATAGCAAAAGTCATTACAGAAAGATTTAATAGTTTGATTTAGGACACTCTCCAAGCTGTTCTGATGCCAAACATATTTGCCTACCCTACAAAATAATGAGCCTTAACAATGTGGTGTCTACTAATGTGGATAACAAGCACATTCTCAAACATGTGCATAAGAGACTTAGAATCTTAAACTATTGTGACATTTGGCTGTAGCATTTCTCATGTCATAATCATATGTGTTAGTTAACTTCTCAAGTTTTGTTAAACTAATATTATTCTTACTTACAAACTTTCAAGCACATGTGGGGATGTAGCTCAGATGGTAAAGCGCTTGCTTAGCATGCGAGAGGTACGGGGATCGATACCCCGCATCTCCAATTTATATGTTTATTTTCATTGTTTTAAGCCAACAATTTTTTTCTTCTATAACTTACCTCTCTTGATTTCTACCAGTTTTAAGTAAAACAACATATTGCATTAACCAATAGCAAAAGTCATTACAGAAAGATTTAATAGTTTGATTTAGGACACTCTCCAAGCTAGTTCTGATGCCAAACCTATTTGCCTACCCTACAAAATAATGAGCCTTAACAATGTGGTGTCTACTAATGTGGATAAAAGGCACATTCTCAAACATGTGCATAAGATACTTAGAATCTTAAACTATTATGACATTTGGCTGTACCATTTCTCATGTCATAATCATATATGTTAGTTAACTTCTCTAGTTTTGGTAAACCAATATTATTCATACTTAGAAACCCTGAAGCACATGTGGGGATGTAGCTCAGATGGTAGAGCGCTAGCTTTGCATTCGAGAGGTATAGGGGTCGATACCCCTCATCTCCAATTTATATGTTTATTTTCATTATTTTAAGCCAACAATTTTTTTCATCTATTACGTACCTCTTTTGATTTCTGCCAGTTTTAAGTAAAACATCAGATTGCATTAACCAATAGCAAAATCATTACAGAAAGATTTAATAGTTTGATTTAGGACACTCTCCAAGCTAGTTCTGATGCCAAACATATTTGCCTACCCTCCAAAATAACGAGCCTTAAAAATGTGGTGTCTACTAATGTGGATAACAAGCACATTCTCAAACATGTGCATAAGAGACTTAGAATCTTAAACTATTGTGACATTTGGGTGTAGCATTTCTCATGTCATAATCATATGTGTTAGTTAACTTCTCAAGTTTTGTTAAACTAATATTATTCTTACTTACAACCATTCAAGCATATGTGGGGATGTAGCTCAGATGGTAGAGCGCTCGCTTTGCATGCGAGAGGTACGGGGATCGATACCCCGCATCTCCAATTTATATGTTTATTTTCATTATTTAAGCCAACAATTTATTTCATCTATTACTTACCTCTCTTGATATTTGCCAGTTTTAAGTAAAACAACAGATCTCCAAGCTGTTCTGATGCCAAACATATTTGCCTACCCTACAAAATAATAAGTCTTAACAATGTGGTGTGTACTAATGTTAATAATAAGCACATTCTCAAACATGTGCATAAGAGACTTAGAATCTTAAACTATTGTGACATTTGCCTGTAGCATTTCTCATGTCATAATCATATGTGTTAGTTAACTTCTCAAGTTTTGTTAAACTAATATTATTCTTACTTACAAACGTTCAAGCACATGTGGGGATGTAGCTCAGATGGTAGAGCGCTCGCTTAGCATGCGAGAGGTACGGGGATCAATACCCCGCATCTCCAATTTATATGTTTATTTTCATTGTTTTAAGCCAACAATCTTTTTCTTCTATTACTTACCTCTCTTGATTTCTGCCAGTTTTAAGTAAAAAAACATATTGCATTAACCAATAGCAAAAGTCATTACAGAAAGATTTAATAGTTTGATTTAGGACACTCTCCAAGCTAGTTCTGATGCCAAACATATTTGCCTACCCTACAAAATAATGAGCCTTAACAATTTGGTGTCTACTAATGTGGATAACAAGCACATTCTCAAACATGTGCATAAGAGACTTAGAATATTAAACTATTGTGACATTTGGCTGTAGCATTTCTCATGTCATAATCATATGTGTTAGTTAACTTTTACAGTTTTGTTAAACTAATATTATTCTTACTTACAAACGTTCAAACGCATGTGGGGATGTAGCTCAGATGGTAGAGCGCTCGCTTAGCATGCGAGAGGTAAGGGTTATCGATACCCCGCATCTCCAATTTTTATATTTATTTTCATTATTTTAAGCCAACAATTTTTTTCTTCTATTACTTACCTCTCTTGATTTTTGCCAGTTTTAAGTAAAACAACAGATTGCATTAACCAATAGAAAAGTCATTACAGAAAAATTTAATAGTTTGATTTAGGACAGTCTCCAAGCTAGTTCTGAGGCCCAACATATTTGCCTACCCTACAAAATAATGAGCCTTAACAATGTGGTGTCCACTAATGTGGATAACAAGCACATTCTCAAACATGTGCATAAGAGACTTAGAATATTAAACTATTGTGACATTTGGCTGTAGCATTTCTCATGTCATAATCATATGTGTTAGTTAACTTCTCAAGTTTTGTTAAACTAATATAATTCTTACTTACAAACGTTCAAGGACATGTGGGGATGTAGCTCAGATGGTAGAGTGCTCGCTTAGCATGCGAGAGGTACGGGGATTGATACCCTGCATCTCCAATTTATATGTTTATTTTCATTATTTTAAACCAACAAATGTTTTTCGTCTATTACTTACCTCTCTTGATTTCTGCCAGTTTTAAGTAAAACAACATATTGCATTAACCAATAGCAAAAGTCATTACAGAAAGATTTAATAGTTTAATTTAGGACACTCTCCAAGCTAGTTCTGATGCCAAACATATTTGCCTACCCTACAAAATAATGAGCCTTAACAATATGGTGTCTACTAATGTGGATAACAAGCACATTCTCAAACATGTGCATAAGAGACTTAGAATCTTAAACTATTGTGACATTTGGCTGTAGCATTTCTCATGTCATAATCATATGTGTTAGTTAACTTCTACAGTTTTGTTAAACTAATATTATTCTTACTTACAAACGTTCAAACACATGTGGGGATGTAGCTCAGATGGTAGAGCGCTCGCTTAGCATGCGCGAGGTAAGGGTTATCGATACCCCGCATATCCAATTTTTATATTTATTTTCATTATTTTAAGCCAACAATTTTTTTCTTCTATTACTTACCTCTCTTGATTTTTGCCAGTTTTAAGTAAAACAACAGATTGCATTAACCAATAGCAAAAGTCATTACAGAAAGATTTAATAGTTTGATTTAGGACACTCTCCAAGCTGTTCTGATGCCAAACATATTTGCCTACCCTACAAAATAATGAGCCTTAACATTGTGGTGTCTACTAATGTGGATAACAAGCACATTCTCAAACATGTGCATAAGAGACTTAGAATCTTAAACTATTGTGACATTTGGCTGTAGCATTTCTCATGTCATAATCATATGTGTTAGTTAACTTCTCAAGTTTTGTTAAACTAATATTATTCTTACTTACAAACTTTCAAGCACATGTGGGGATGTAGCTCAGATGGTAAAGCGCTTGCTTAGCATGCGAGAGGTACGGGGATTGATACCCCGCATCTCCAATTTATATGTTTATTTTCATTGTTTTAAGCCAACAATTTTTTTCTTCTATAACTTACCTCTCTTGATTTCTACCAGTTTTAAGTAAAACAACATATTGCATTAACCAATAGCAAAAGTCATTACAGAAAGATTTAATAGTTTGATTTAGGACACTCTCCAAGCTAGTTCTGATGCCAAACCTATTTGCCTACCCTACAAAATAATGAGCCTTAACAATGTGGTGTCTACTAATGTGGATAAAAGGCACATTCTCAAACATGTGCATAAGATACTTAGAATCTTAAACTATTA
The DNA here is from genome assembly GCA_963859935.3 of Lathyrus sativus. NCBI lineage: Eukaryota > Viridiplantae > Streptophyta > Magnoliopsida > Fabales > Fabaceae > Lathyrus > Lathyrus sativus. The sequence continues at coordinate 467,502,015 of OZ012739.1, forward strand.
TGACATTTGGCTGTACCATTTCTCATGTCATAATCATATATGTTAGTTAACTTCTCTAGTTTTGGTAAACCAATATTATTCATACTTAGAAACCCTGAAGCACATGTGGGGATGTAGCTCAGATGGTAGAGCGCTAGCTTTGCATTCGAGAGGTATAGGGGTCGATACCCCTCATCTCCAATTTATATGTTTATTTTCATTATTTTAAGCCAACAATTTTTTTCATCTATTACGTACCTCTTTTGATTTCTGCCAGTTTTAAGTAAAACATCAGATTGCATTAACCAATAGCAAAATCATTACAGAAAGATTTAATAGTTTGATTTAGGACACTCTCCAAGCTAGTTCTGATGCCAAACATATTTGCCTACCCTCCAAAATAACGAGCCTTAAAAATGTGGTGTCTACTAATGTGGATAACAAGCACATTCTCAAACATGTGCATAAGAGACTTAGAATCTTAAACTATTGTGACATTTGGATGTAGCACTTCCCATGTCATAATCATATGTGTCAGTTAACTTCTCAAGTTTTGTTAAACTAATATTATTCTTACTTACAAACGTTCAAGGACATGTGGGGATGTAGCTCAGATGGTAGAGTGCTCGCTTAGCATGCGAGAGGTACGGGGATTGATACCCCGCATCTCCAATTTATATGTTTATTTTCATTATGTTAAGCCAACAAATGTTTTTCGTCTATTACTTACCTCTCTTGATTTCTGCCAGTTTTAAGTAAAACAACATATTGCATTAACCAATAGCAAAAGTCATCACAGAAAGATTTAATAGTTTAATTTAGGACACTCTCCAAGCTAGTTCTGATGCCAAACATATTTCCCTACCCTACAAAATAATGAGCCTTAACAATATGGTGTCTACTAATGTGGATAACAAGCACATTCTCAAACATGTGCATAAGAGACTTAGAATCTTAAACTATTGTGACATTTGGCTGTAGCATTTCTCATGTTATAATCATATGTGTTAGTTAACTTCTCAAGTTTTGTTAAACTAATATTATTCTTACTTACAAACGTTCAAGCACATGTGGGTATGTAGCTCAGATCGTAGAGCGCTCGCTTAGCATGCGAGAGGTACGGGGATCGATACCCCGCATCTCCAATTTATATGTTTATTTTCATTGTTTTAAGCCAACAATTTGTTTCTTCTATTACAAACTAATATTATTCTTACTTACAAACGTTCAAGCACATGGGGGATGTAGCTCAGATGGTAGAGCGCTCGCTTAGCATGCGAGAGGTATGGGGATCGATACCCCGCATCTCCAATTTTTATGTTTATTTTCATTATTTTACGCCAACAATTTTTTTCATCTATTACTTACCTCTCTTGATTTCTGCCAGTTTTAAGTAAAACAACAGATTGCATTAACCAATAGAAAAGTCATTACAGAAAAATTTAATAGTTTGATTTAGGACAGTCTCCAAGCTAGTTCTGAGGCCCAACATATTTGCCTACCCTACAAAATAATGAGCCTTAACAATGTGGTGTCCACTAATGTGGATAACAAGCACATTCTCAAACATGTGCATAAGAGACTTAGAATCTTAAACTATTGTGACATTTGGCTGTAGCATTTCTCATGTCATAATCATATGTGTTAGTTAACTTCTCAAGTTTTGTTAAACTAATATAATTCTTACTTACAAACGTTCAAGCACATGCAGGATGTAGCTCAGAATGTAGAGCGCTCGCTTAGCATGTGAACAATGTGGTGTCCACTAATGTGGATAACAAGCACATTCTCAAACATGTGCATAAGAGACTTAGAATCTTAAACTATTGTGACATTTGGCTGTAGCATTTCTCATGTCATAATCATATGTGTTAGTTAACTTTTCAAGTTTTGTTAAACTAATATAATTCTTACTTACAAACGTTCAAGCACATGCAGGATGTAGCTCAGAATGTAGAGCGCTCGCTTAGCATGTGAGAGGTACGGGGATCGATACCCCGCATCTCCAATTTAAATGTTTATTTTCATTATTTTAAGCCAACATTTTTTTCTTCTATTACTTACCTCTCTTGTTTTCTGCCAGTTTTAAGTAAAACAACAGATTGCATTAACCAATAGCAAAAGTCATTACAGAAAGATTTAATAGTTTGATTTAGGACACTCTCCAAGCTAGTTCTGATGCCAAACATATTTGCCTACCCTACAAAATAATGAGCCTTAACAATGTGGTGTCTACTAATGTGGATAACAAGAACATTCTCAAACATGTGCATAAGAGACTTAGAATCTTAAACTATTGTGACATTTGGATGTAGCATTTCTCATGTCATAATCATATGTGCTAGTTAACTTCTCAAGTTTTGTTAAACTAATATTATTCTTACTTACAAACGTTCAAGCACAGGTGGGGATGTAGCTCAGATGGTAGAGCGCTCGCTTAGCATGCGAGAGGTACGGCGATCGATACCTCGCATCTCCAATTTATATTTTTGTTTTCATTATTTTAAGCCAACAAATTTTTTTCTTCTACCCCGCATCTCCAATTTATATTTTTCTTTTCATTATTTTAAGCCAACAAATTTTTTTCTTCTATTACTTACCTCTCTTGATTTCTTCCAGTTTTAAGTAAAACAACAGATTGCATTAACCAATAGCAAAAGTCATTACAGAAAGATTTATTAGTTTGATTTAGGACACTCTCCAAGCTAGTTCTGATGCCAAACGTATTTGCCTACCCTCCAAAATAATGAGCCTTAACAATGTGGTGTATACTAATGTGGATAACAAGCACATTCCCAAATATGTGCATAAGAGACTTAGAATCTTAAACTATTGTGACATTTGGCGTTAGCATTTCTCATGTCATAATCATATGTGTTAGTTAACTTCTCAAGTTTTGTTAAACTAATATTATTCTTACTTACAAACGTTCAAGCACATGTGGGGATATAACTCAGATGGTAGAGCGCTCGCTTAGCATGTGTGAGGTACGGGGATCGATACCCCGCATCTCCAATTTTTATCTTTATTTTCATTATTTTAAGACAACAATTTTTTTCTTCAATTACTTACCTCTCTTGATTTTTTCCAGTTTTAAGTAAAACAACAGATTGCATTAACCAATAGCAAAAGTCATTATAGAAAGACTTAATAGTTTGATTTAGGACACTCTCAAAGCTAGTTCTGATGCCAAACATACTTAATAGTTTGATTTAGGACACTCTCAAAGCTAGTTCTGATGCCAAACATATTTACCTACCCTACAAAATAATGAGCCTTAACAATGTGGTGTCTACTAATGTGGATAACAAACACATTCTCAAACATGTGCATAAGAGACATAGAATCTTAAACTATTGTGACATTTGGCTGTAGCATTTCTCATGTCATAATCATATGTGTTAGTTAACTTCTCAAGTTTTGTTAAACTAATATTATTCTTACTTACAAACGTTCAAGCACATGTGGGGATGTAGCTCAGATGGTAGAGCGCTCGCTTAGCATGCGAGAGGTACGGGGATCGATACCCCGCATCTCCAATTTATATGTTTATTTTCATTATTTTAAGCCAACAATTTTTTTCTTCTATTACTTACCTCTCTTGATTTCTGCCAGTTTTAAGTAAAACAATAGATTCCATTAACCAATAGCAAAAGTCATTACAGAAAGATTTAATAGTTTGATTTATGACACTTTCCAAGCTAGTTCTGATGCCAAACATATTTGCCTACCCTACAAAATAATGAGCCTTTACAATATGGTGTCTACTAATGTGGATAACAAGCACATTCTCAAACATGTGCATAAGAGACTTAGAATCTTAAACTATTGTGACATTTGGCTGTAGCATTTCTCATGTTATAATCATATGTGTTAGTTAGCTTCTCAAGTTTTGTTAAACTAATATTATTCTTACTTACAAACATTCAAGCACATGTGGGGATGTAGCTCAGATGGTAGAGCGCTCACTAAGCATGCGAGAGGTACGTGGATCGATACCCCACATCTCCAATTTATATGTCATCATCATATGTGTTAGTTAACTTCTCTAGTTTTGGTAAACCAATATTATTCTTACTTACAAACGTTGAAGCACGTGTGGGGATGTAGCTCAGATGGTAGAGCGCTCGCTTAGCATGCGAGAGGTACGGGGATCGATACCTCGCATCTCAAATTTTTATATTTATTTTCATTATTTTAAGCCAACAATTTTTTTCTTGGATTACTTACCTCTCTTGATTTCTGCCAGTTTTAAGTAAAACAACATATTGCATTAACCAATAGCAAAAGTCATTACAGAAAGATTTAGTAGTTTGATTTAGGACACTCTCCCAGCTAGTTCTGATGCGAAACATATTTTCCTACCCTACAAAATAATGAGCCTTAACAATGTGGTGTCTACTAATATGGATAACAAGCACATTCTCAAACATGTGCATACGAGACTTATAATCTTAAACTATTGTGACATTTGGCAGTAGCATTTCTCATGTCATAATCATATGTGTTAGTTAGCTTCTCAAGTTTTGTTAAACTAATATTATTCTTACTTACAAACATTGAAGCACATGTGGGGATGTAGCTTAGATGGTAGAGCGCTCTCTTAGCATGCGAGAGGTATGGGGATCGATACCCCGCATCTCCAATTGCATATGTTTATTTTCATTATTTTAAGCCAACAATTTTTTTCTTCTATTACTTACCTCTCTTGATTTCTGCCAGTTTTAAGTAAAACAACATATTGCATTAACCAATAGCAAAAGTCATTACAGAAAGATTTAATAGTTTGATTTAGGTCACTCTTCAAGCTAGTTCTGATGCCAAACATATTTTCCTACCCTACAAATTAAAGAGCCTTAACAATGTGGTGTCTACTAATGTGGATAACAAGCACATTCTCAAACATGTGCATACGAGACTTATGATCTTAAACTATTGTGACATTTGGCTGTAGCATTTCTCATGTCATAATCATATGTGTTAGTTAACTTCTCATGTTTTGTTAAACTAATATTATTCTTACTTACAAATGTTCAAGCACATGTGGGGATGTATCTCAGATGGTAGAGCGCTCGCTTAGCATGCGAGAGCTACGGGGATCGATACCCCGCATCTCAATTTTTTATTTTTATTTTCATTATATTAAGCCAACAATTTTTTTAATCTATTACTTACCTCTCTTGATTTCTACCAGTTTTAAGTAAAACAAGAGATTGCATTAACCAATATAAAAAGTCATTACAGAAAGATTTAATAGTTTGATTTAAGACACTCTCCAAGCTAGTTCTGATGCCAAACATATTTGCCTACCCTACGAAATAATGAGCCTTAACAATGTGGTGTCTACTAATGTGGATAACAAGCACATTCTCAAACATGTGCATAAGAGACTTAGAATCTTAAACTATTGTGACATTTGGCTGTAGCATTTCTCATGTCATAATAATATGTGTTAGTTAACTTCTCAAGTTTTGTTAAACTAATATTATTCTTACTTACAAACGTTCAAGCCCATGCAGGATGTAGCTCAGATGGTAGAGCGCTCGCTTAGCATGCGAGAGGTACGGGGATCGATACCTCGCATCTCAAATTTTTATATTTATTTTCATTATTTTAAGCCAACAATTTTTTTCTTCGATTACTTACCTCTCTTGATTTCTGCCAGTTTTAAGTAAAACAACATGTTGCATTAACCAATAGCAAAAGTCATTACAGAAAGATTTAATAGTTTTATTTAGGACACTCTCCAAGCTAGTTCTGATGCGAAACATATTTTCCTACCCAACAAAATAATGAGCCTTAACAATGTGGTGTCTACTAATGTGGATAACAAGCACATTCTCAAACATGTGCATACGAGACTTATAATCTTAAACTATTGTGACATTTGGCAGTAGCATTTCTCATGTCATAATCATATGTGTTAGTTAGCTTCTCAAGTTTTGTTAAACAAATATTATTCTTACTTACAAACATTGAAGCACATGTGGGGATGTAGCTCAGATGGTAGAGCGCTCTCTTAGCATGCGAGAGGTACGGGGATCTATACCCCGCATCTCCAAATTTGATTTAGGTCACTCTTCAAGCTTGTTCTGGTGCCAAACATATTTTCCTTCCCTACAAAATAATGAGCCTTAACAATATGGTGTCTACTAATGTGGATAACAAGCACATTCTCAAACATGTGCATACGAGACTTATGATCATAAATTATTGTGACATTTGGCTATAGCGTTTCTCATGTTATAATCATATGTGTTAGTTAACTTCTCATGTTTTGTTAAACTAATATTATTCTTACTTACAAACGTTGAAGCACATGTGGGGATGTAGCTCAAATGGTAGAGCGCTCGCTTAGCATGCGAGAGGTACGGGGATCGATACCCCACATCTCCAATTTATATGTTTATTTTCATTATTTTAAGCGAACAATTTGTTTCTTCTATTACTTACCTCGCTTAGCATGCGAGAGGTACGGGGATTGGATTGATACCCCGCATCTCCAATTTATATGTTTATTTTCATTATGTTAAGCCAACAAATGTTTTTCTTCTATTACTTAACTCTCTTTATTTGTGCCAGTTTTAAGTAAAACAACAGATTGCATTAACCAATAGCAAAAGTCATTACAGAAGGATTTAAGAGTTTAATTTAGGACACCCTCCAAGCTAGTTCTGATGCCAAACATACTTGCCTACCCTACAAAATAATGAGCCTTAACAATGTGGTCTATACTAATATGGATAACAAGCACATTCTCAAACATGTGTATACGAGACTTATAATCTTAAACTATTGTGACATTTGGCTGTAGCATTTCTCATGTCATAATCATATGTGTTAGTTAACTTCTCAAGTTTTGTTAAACTAATATTATTCTTACTTACAAACGTTCAAGCACATGTGGGGATGTAGCTCAGATGGTAGAGCGCTCGCTTAGCATGCGAGAGGTACGGGGATCGATACCCCGCATCTCCAATTTATATGTTTATTTTCATTATATTAAGCCAACAATTTTTTTCTTCTATTACTTACCTCTCTTGATTTCTGCCATTTTTAAGTAAAACAATAGATTCCATTAATCAATAGCAAAAGTCGTTACAGAAAGATTTAATAGTTTGATTTAGGACACTCTCCAAGCTAGTTCTCATGCCAAACATATTTGCCTACCCTACAAAATAATGAGCCTTAACAATATGGTGTCTACTAATGTGGATAACAAGCACATTCTCAAACATGTGCATAAGAGACTTAGAATCTTAAACTATTGTGACATTTGGCTGTAGCATTTCTCATGTTATAATCATATGTGTTAGTTAACTTCTCAAGTTTTGTTAAACTAATATTATTCTTACTTACAAACATTCAAGCACATGTGGGGATGTAGCTCAGATGGTAAAGCGCTCGCTTAGCATACGAGAAGTACGTGGATCGATACCCCGCATCTCTAATTTATATATTTTTTTTCATTGTTTTAAGCCAACAATTTGTTTCTTCTATTACTTACCTCTCTTGATTTCTGGCTGTAGCATTTCTCATGTCATCATCATATGTGTTAGTTAACTTCTCTAGTTTTGGTAAACCAATATTATTCTTACTTACAAACGTTGAAGCACATGTGGGGTCTCCAATTTATATGTTTATTTTCATTGTTTTAAGCCAACAATTTTGTTCTTCGATTACTTACCTCTCTTGATTTCTGCCAGTTTTAAGTAAAACAACATATTGCATTAACCAATAGCAAAAGTCATTACAGAAAGATTTAATAGTTTGATTTAGGACACTCTCCAAGCTAGTTCTGATGCGAAACATATTTTCCTACCCTACAAAATAATGAGCCTTAACAATGTGGTGTCTACTAATGTGGATAACAAGCACATTCTAAAACATGTGCATACGAGACTTATAATCTTAAACTATTGTGACATTTGGCAGTTGCATTTCTCATGTCATAATCATATGTGTTAGTTAGCTTCTCAAGTTTTGTTAAACTAATATTATTCTTACTTACAAACATTGAAGCACATGTGGGGATTTAGCTCAGATGGTAGAGCGCTCTCTTAGCATGCGAGAGGTATGGGGATCGATACCTCTCTTGATTCCTGCCAGTTTTAAGTAAAACAACATATTGCATTAACCAATAGCAAAAGTCATTACAGAAAGATTTAATAGTTTGATTTAGGTCACTCTCCAAGCTAGTTCTGATGCCAAACATATTTTCCTACCCTACAAATTAATGAGCTTTAACAATATGGTGTCTACCAATATGGATAACAAGCACATTCTCAAACATGTGCATACGAGACTTATGATCTTAAACTATTGTGACATTTGGCTGTAGCATTTCTCATGTCATAATCATATGTGTTAGTTAACTTCTCATGTTTTGTTAAACTAATATTATTCTTACTTACAAACGTTGAAGCACATGTGGGGATGTAGCTCAGATGGTAAAGCACTCGCTTAGCATGCGAGAGGTATGGGGATCGATACCCTGCATCTCCAATTGCATATGTCTATTTTCATTATTTTAAGCCAACAATTTTTTTCTTCTATTACTTACCTCTCTTGATTTGTGCCAGTTTTAAGTAAAACAACATATTACATTAAGCAATAGCAAAAGTCATTATAGAAAGATTTAATAGTTTGATTTAGGACACTCTCCAAGCTAGATCTGATGCCAAACATATTTGACTACCCTACAAAATAATGATCCTTAACAATCTGGTGTCTACTAATGTGGATAACAAACACATTCTCAAACATGTGCATACGAGACTTATAATCTTAAACTATTGTGACATTTGGCTGTAGCATTTCTCATGTCATAATCATATGTGTTAGTTAACTTCTCAAGTTTTGTTAAACTAGTATTATTCTTACTTACAAACGTTCAAGCACATGTGGGGATGTAGCTCAGATGGTAGAGCGCTCGCTTAGCATGCGAGAGGTACGGGGATTGATACCCCGCATCTCCAATTTATATGTTTATTTTCATTATTTTAAGCCAATAATTTTTTTCTTCTATTACTTACGTCTCTTGATTTCTGCCAGTTTTAAGTAAAACAATAGATCCATTAACCAATAGCAAAAGTCAAAACAGAAAGATTTAATAGTTTGATTTAGGACACTCTCCAAGCTAGTTCTGATGCCAAACATATTTGCCTACCCTACAAAATAATGAGCCTTAACAATATGGTGTCTACTAATGTGGATAACAAGCACATTCTCAAACATGTGCATAAGGGACTTAGAATCTTAAACTATTGTGACATTTGGCTGTAGCATTTCTCATGTTATAATCATATGTGTTAGTTAACTTCTCAAGTTTTGTTAAACTAATATTATTCTTACTTACAAACGTTCAAGCACATGTGGGGATGTGGCTCAGATGGTAGAGCGCTCGCTTAGCATGCGAGAGGTACGGGGATCGATACTACGCATCTCCAATTTATATGTTTATTTTCATTGTTTTAAGCCAACAATTTGTTTCTTCTATTACTTACCTCTCTTGATTTCTGGCTGTAGCATTTCTCATGTCATTTATGTTAAGCCAACAAATGTTTTTCTTCTATTACTTACCTCTCTTGATTTGTGCCAGTTTTAAGTAAAACAACAGATTGCATTAACCAATAGCAAAAGTCATTACAGAAGGATTTAAGAGTTTAATTTAGGACCTCAAACATTTGTATACGAGACTTATAATCTTAAACTATTGTGACATTTGGCTGTAGCATTTCTCATGTCATAATCATATGTGTTAGTTAACTTCTCAAGTTTTGTTAAACTAATATTATTCTTACTTACAAATGTTCAAGCATATGTGGGGATGTACCTCATATGGTAGAGCGATCACTTAGCATGCGAGATGTACAAGGATCGATACCCTGCATCTCCAATTTATATGTTTATTTTCATTATTTTATGCCAACAAATTTTCTTCTTCTATTACTTACCTCTCTTGATTTCTGCCAGTTTTAAGTAAAACAATAGATTCCATTAACCAATAGCAAAAGTCAAAACAGAAAGATTTAATAGTTTGATTTAGGACACTCTCCAAGCTAGTTCTGATGCCAAACATATTTGCCTACCCTACAAAATAATGAGCCTTAACAATATGGTGTCTACTAATGTGGATAACAAGCACATTCTCAAACATGTGCATAAGGGACTTAGAATCTTAAACTATTGTGACATTTGGCTGTAGCATTTCTCATGTTATAATCATATGTGTTAGTTAACTTCTCAAGTTTTGTTAAACTAATATTATTCTTACTTACAAACGTTCAAGCACATGTGGGGATTTGGCTCAGATGGTAGAGCGCTCGCTTAGCATGCGAGAGGTACGGGGATCGATACTCCGCATCTCCAATTTATATGTTTATTTTCATTGTTTTAAGCCAACAATTTGTTTCTTCTATTACTTACCTCTCTTGATTTCTGGCTGTAGCATTTCTCATGTCATTTATGTTAAGCCAACAAATGTTTTTCTTCTATTACTTACCTCTCTTGATTTGTGCCAGTTTTAAGTAAAACAACAGATTGCATTAACCAATAGCAAAAGTCATTACAGAAGGATTTAAGAGTTTAATTTAGGACACTCTCCAAGCTAGTTCTGATGCCAAACATACTTGCCTACCCTACAAAATAATGAGCCTTAACAATGTGGTGTATACTAATATGGATAACAACCACATTCTCAAACATTTGTATACGAGACTTATAATCTTAAACTATTGTGACATTTGGCTGTAGCATTTCTCATGTCATAATCATATGTGTTAGTTAACTTCTCAAGTTTTGTTAAACTAATATTATTCTTACTTACAAATGTTCAAGCATATGTGGGGATGTACCTCAGATGGTAGAGCGATCACTTAGCACGCGAGATGTACAAGGATCGATACCCTGCATCTCCAATTTATATGTTTATTTTCATTATTTTATGCCAACAAATTTTCTTCTTCTATTACTTACCTCTCTTGATTTCTGCCAGTTTTAAGTAAAACAACAGATTGCATTAACCAATAGCAAAAGTCATTACAGAAAGATTTAATAGTTTGATGTAGGACACTCTCCAAGCTAATTCTGATGCCAAATATATTTTCCTACCCTCCAAAAGAATGAGCCTTAACAATGTGGTGTCTACTAATGTGGATAACAAGCACATTCTCAAACATGTGCATAACAGACTTATAATCTTAAACTATTGTGACATTTGGCTGTAGCATTTCTCATGTCATAATCATATGCGTTAGTTAACTTCCCAAGTTTTGTTAAACTAATATTATTCTTACTTACAAATGTTTAAGCACATGTGGGGATGTAGCTCAGATGGTAGAGCGCTCGCTTAGCATGCGAGAGGTACGGGGATCGATACCCCGCATCTCCAATTTTTATGTTTATTTTCATTATATTAAGCCAACAATTTTTTTAATCTATTACTTACCTCTCTTGATTTCTGCCAGTTTTAAGTAAAACAACAGATTGCATTAACCAATAGAAAAAGTCATTACAGAAAGATTTAATAGTTTGATTTAGGACAGTCTCTAAGCTAGTTCTGATGCCAAACATATTTGCCTACCCTACAAAATAATGAGCCTTAACAATGTGGTGTCTACTAATGTGGATAACAAGCACATTCTCAAACATGTGCATAAGAGACTTAGAATCTTAAACTATTGTGACATTTGGCTGTAGCATCTCTCATGTCATAATCATATGTGTTAGTTAACTTCTCAAGTTTTGTTAAACTAATATTATTTTTACTTACAAACATTCAAGCACATGCAGGATGTAGCTCAGATGGTAGAGCGCTCGCTTAGCATGTGAGAGGTACGGGGATCGATACCTCGCATCTCAAATGTTTATATTTATTTTCATTATTTTAAGCCAACAATTTTTTTCTTCGATTACTTACCTCTCTTGATTTCTGCCAGTTTTAAGTAAAACAACATATTGCATTAACCAATAGCAAAAGTCATTACAGAAAGATTTAATAGTTTGATTTAGGACACTCTCCAAGCTAGTTTTTATGCGAAACATATTTTCCTATCCTACAAAATAATGAGCCTTAACAATGTGGTGTCTACTAATGTGGATAACAAGCACATTCTCAAACATGTGCATACGAGACTTATAATCTCAAACTATTGTGACATTTGGCTGTAGCATTTCTCATGTCATAATCATATGTGTTAGTTAACTTCTCATGTTTTGTTAAACTAATATTATTCTTACTTACAAACGTTGAAGCACATGTGGGGATTTAGCTCATATGGTAGACCTCTCGCTTAGCATGCGAGAGGTACGGGGATCGATACCCCGCATCTCCAATTGCATATGTCTATTTTCATTATTTTAAGCCAATAATTTTTTTCTTCTATTACTTACCTCTCTTGATTTGTGCCAGTTTTAAGTAAAACAACATATTACATTAAGCAATAGCAAAAGTCATTATAGAAAGATTTAATAGTTTGATTTAGGTCACTCTCCAAGCTAGTTTTGATGCCAAGCATATTTGCCTACCCTACAAAATAATGATCCTTAACAATCTGGTGTCTACTAATGTGGATAACAAGCACATTCTCAAACATGTGTATACGAGACTTATAATCTTAAACTATTGTGACATTTGGCTGTAGCATTTCTCATGTCATAATCATATGTGTTAGTTAACTTCTCAAGTTTTGTTAAACTAATATCACTATGCCAAAAAAGACCTTTAGCAGCGCTTTTTTTTGCCTTTAGCAGCGCTTAAAAGCGCTGCCTAAAGTGGCGCTGCTAAAGGTAAAGACATCGCTTTTTTTTTTTGCCTTTAGCAACGCTTTTTTTGTTTGCCTTTAGCAGCGCTTTTTTTTTGCCTTTAGCAGCGCTTTTTTCACCCTATAGCAGTGCTTTCATAACCGCTGCCTAATCCCCCTTCATCTCCCCCCTTTAGCAGCGCTTTTTAAAAGCGCTTTCTTAGACCCCTCTTTAGCAGCGCTTTTTTAAAGCGCTGTCTTAGACCCCCCTTTAGCAGCGCTTTCTTAGACCCTCATTTTCCAACCTATAGCAGCGCTTTTTTATGCCTCTTTTTGCCCCTTTAGCAGCGCTTTTTTTAAAAGCGCTGTCTATTCTTCACGATTTTGAATTTTTTTTTTATAAAAATAATCACATTTTTTATATATTTTTCAATAAACCTGCTTATAACAAATACATTCCCTGCTTATAATTCAGGTCTTTAGTTCAACAGTTTGGCCTTATAGATAACAATTATTTTGGCCTTATTTTTGTGTATTCATCAATTTGCAATATTATACACAATAACTAAAGTATACATTATAATTCATCACTTTGAAATATTATACACATAAACCTGCTTAAATATATTACAACACAGTCCGATCCTCAGAACAAAATCACATATACAATCAACTCACATATAATTACAAATCTGATAACTTTACAAATAGATACAATATCAGATGTCACATTAGGAAGAAATAAACTTAACAATCTTTACTTGACTATTGAATTCTGTATGAGACTGCATGGAGTTCACTATCAGCCACAAATACACGGTTTTCTTCAAGCTTTGTATCATTATTCAATTGAATGTCTTCCAAGCTTAATTCAATAGAACATGATTCATCTTAACAACATCACAAGCAAAAACAATAATAGATAAGTAACAATACACTTGAACAGGCCCATGTAGATCATTAAGTACTAGATTTCTATGAAATTTTCAGTTCTTATCATTATTTGAAGTTTCTGTTAATCAGATTAATAATTAAATATGTATTTATAGAATTAATCTTCATTATCATTACCTTCCAATATATATTTCCTCATGAAGTACCAAAGCAGTCAATACAGTCACAATCACTGTCACAAGAGGGCTAAACAATGCAGAGAAAAGAGGTCCTCTTTGTGTTATGCACCATGCTTGAAGACAAAACATAACCGCTGATCCCATAATTCCCTACAAAATATATTTATTACAAATTATCTAGGATTATGATGTATAAATATTGGTGTGTATCATCATGAAAAATTACCGCATATAAAGTGGAACCAAATTGAAGTAGAGAATTAATCTTCCATGCATTAAGGCCTGGCTCCAAGAATACTGTCACTACGGCTGATTGTTCTCAAACTTCTAATCTTTACATATCAAAGTCCCCACAATTTTGGCTATAGTTCTCAAACTTCTAATATTTACTTTTTCCATTCTGTAAAATATTCAAAGAAACATATTATTATTGGTTTGAATTTTGATTGACTAACAAATATAAGTTAAGTTAGTTATTAATTACCCTACAAAGACTGCTATTAAAAATGTAACTCCGGGAATAAGATTGATCATGGCACTTGCAATTGAAGAAGACGAAAGATATAGTCCCTCAAAATATAGATTTTGATACAATGTAATGCTGCAACATCAAACATCATTATACATATACAAACATAAAGCTGTATGAATGATCTATACATTCTAAAACTATATCCACATTCATGAAGACACGTGAATTCATTAAATGTTGTGTAGCTCGCCAAACAAACTTTATTTCAAAAAAGTTGTCGGATCTATATATTTATGTTTTAAAATTTAATAAATAAATAAGGATTATTTGTGAATTTAGACTATTTCATAGAAAAATAAGGATTAAGAAAAATAAATAAATTTCAAGATTAACAGAAACTTAAAGCTTTCATCTAAATCACAAATAGTGTGAAGTTTCTAAAGTAACATAATCTAAAAAATCATTGAATATATGTGCAGTATTTCCCTTATAAAAATTATTACTAAAAAGAACTCATATAAGGTGTGGCATTTCAGCAAACACCTTGTATACGGCTAGATATAATGAAAGTTAATATAAGTAAATTCATTGTGGCATTTCAACAAACACCTTGTATACAAAACTCAAGCCAATATCAAACGAGTAATTTTCATCAACGGTATCAACAAAAACAAGTCAAAAACTCAGAAAAGAAGTAACACTAACATCATATAATCCAAAAAAATGAAATACTAAGACATTAATCCAGAAAAATGCAAAATGAAAAACTTCAAATACCGTAACAATGGACGGACGGCGGCAGAATGAGGTGACGACGGAATGACCGGAGGAAAGACGACGGACGGAGGCTGTCGGACGGAGGCGCGGACGGAACGCGTCGACGGTGACTATTCTAATTCTGAATAGGGCAACATTCGCGAGTGGAAATAAGAAAGAAGAAGATTGTTCTGATTCTGTGAAAATATTGGAATTTTTTAAATTTATGCTACTTAAACCTATAGCAGCGCTTTTTTTGGCATTTAACAGCGCTTTTAAAAGCGCTGCTATAGGTCTGCCTTAGGACCCCCTTTAGCAGCGCTTTTTTTGGCATTTA
The DNA here is from genome assembly GCA_963859935.3 of Lathyrus sativus. Lineage (NCBI taxonomy): Eukaryota > Viridiplantae > Streptophyta > Magnoliopsida > Fabales > Fabaceae > Lathyrus > Lathyrus sativus. The sequence continues at coordinate 467,517,375 of OZ012739.1, forward strand.
GCAGCGCTTTGAGAAGCGCTGCTATAGGTATGCCTTAGGACCCCCTTTAGCAGCACTTTTTTTGGCATTTAGTAGCGCTTTTAAAAGCGCTGCTATAGGTCAGCCTTATGACCCCCTTTAGCAGCGCTTTTTTAAAAGCGCTTTCGTACACCCCCCCTTTAGCAGCGCTTTTTTAAAGCGCTTTCTTTGACCCCCCCCCCCTTTAGCAGCGCTTTCTTAACAAGCGTTGTCTTAGGTATGCTATTTTTTTGTTTTTTTTTCATGACCCTTTAGCAGCGCTTTTTTAGAGAGCGTTGTCTTTTGTTGCGCTGCTAAAAGTCATTTCTGGCGTAGTGTATTATTCTTACTTACAAACGTTCAAGCACATGTGGGGATGTAGCTCAGATGGTAGAGCGCTCGCTTAGCATGCGAGAGGTACGGAGATCGATACCCCAGCAGAGTCGCCAGCTGTCGCTACTACGAAAATCGGCGCCGGCTGAACAGAAGAGTCGCCACCGTGCGTTATTTATCCCACGGGAGGGAAAGGAAACGCTCAGAGTAAACCTCGCACAACACGGGAAAGGTATGGTCGTCGCAACCAAAACCTGGATTCGGGAGTCGGTTACGCAAGGGGAAGGTATTAGCACCCCTCACGTCCGTCGTACTCGACGGGATCCACGCTTGTTTTCGGGTATGGATTGTTATTCTATCTAAACTACAGGTCAAGGGTGAAAAAGAAAATAAAATGAAAATAAAAATGACTCGGCAAAGTATCGCACTTTATGCCTACGTATTCCCGTCTAGAACGAGAAATCAGAGTCAACGTAGTTCGCCTACCTACGGGAAAGGAGGGGAAGGTTGCTCGCTAGGATATCGCATCCTATGCCTACGTACTTTCATACAGCATGAAAGATCAGAGCAAACGTAGTTCGGGCCACGTACGACACAAGTATGTCCTTGATTGATTTTATTCCTTCTGAAAAAGGGTTTCTTGATTAGCAGTCCCGGCGGACAAAAATGACGTCTTGATGAGTTCACATTCTTTTACGGAAGAAGTGTCTTTTATTGTGTTTGAAATCTTTATGTGTTTTTCTGTTTGTTTTGAGAAAGAAAGAGACAGAACTCTAATCTACGGTTGCGAAAGGAATCAAACTATCCTAATGTTATCATGCATGGGTTAAGACCTAGTGTCTATCATGCTCCTCTCTTGCACAGAGAAAAACAGAGATCCTACGGGATAGGCAAAAATAGAAACAATAACAGATATATACAGTAAGACAGTAAAATGCATGGATGCAACAGTACAAGCGAGGCAAGGGAGTCCCACTCAACCTCGAACCTAGAAAACAATAGGCGAAAGTGAACAGGCTTCACTTTCAACCCAACAGGGTAAACAGCAAACAATACAGTCCAGAAAACCAATCAATACATCAGCAAATGAAATACAACAGCAAAAGAAACAGCATCAGCAGCTCTGAATCAACATCTGGCTTCAAGTAATCTCCAATCAGTTACAGTCTTCAACAAGCATCAATTTCCATCTTCATGGCCTTCAGGCAAGGGCTTTGATCATCAATCTTCCATCTGCAATGGCTTTTCTTCAAGCTCAAACCTCCAAGATGAGGGATCATTCACAAGAGTAAAGTGAATGAATGTTAGACAATTAATTACCTACCAAGGGTGGTTCATCAACTGCTAACATTAAACGGAAAGTTTCCTCTCAAAAGTTCTATCTTTCAAATGTATTCACTGATCCTTCCAAAGGGAGGAGGTGGATATTTGAAAGAGACTTTGAATCATAGGGGAAGGATGGATGCAGACAAGGCAATCCATGTTTGAGAAATAAGCTTTCTAATCTAGAGCTCTGCCTAGCTCCTAAACCCTAGTATCCTCAGCATCTGCTAGCAAGAATCTCCTCTCCAACTCTGGCAGTTGATCTTCAATCTCTGGATCTCCAATGGTCTTCATCTCCTCAAGTCTTCAGCTTCCCCAGGTCCCCAGACAAACCCAATACCCAAGCAAGCAAGCAATAATCCCCAGAGGGCACACCACACCAGTCAATCAGATATACAGACAGTATTAATAGCAGTAGGGGAATCCTGACTTTTTCTAAGGGATCTAATAGCTACCCATAGCCCTTATAGTCCCATAACTAATCTATTCAAACCCTAAGTCCTAAGGGAAATGAAATCAGACTTCCTAAGTCATCACCTAAAAAACCCTAATTTTGTTCATGATGTTCAAACCTATTTTAATCACCTAAAATTAATTCCTAAAAATGGGAACTAAATGGAATCTACAAGTTCAATATCTAATCTAAACACCCTAAAAAGAATGACCAAAAAACATGAAAGCATGTAATAGAACAAAAATTAACAAATTTATGCATGAAATGAAACTACTTAAAATGACATTTATTTAGAAAATATGGAAAAAATATGAAATAAAAGTAAAAATGCAATTTTATTTTCTTATAATTTTCTACACATCCTAAGGAAAATAGTGTAAAAAGAATGAAGTGAAAATGATTTTTTATGCATTTATTATGAATTTTCAAAGTTGGTAAAAATTAAAGTGGAATTAAAAATTAGATTGAATTAAAATGAGGGAGGGGGGTATGAATAGCAATTCGCTCCAGTTATATCCAGGATGGGCCAACAAACAGGGGGTGCTACTAGCGAATTGGTTAAGCCCAGAAAACACTCAGAATTAGTGAAATAAAAACCACGCAGGGGGGGTGAAAATAGGAAAGGATTTACGTTCAAACTGAGTTGGGCTCAAAATAGGGGGGGGATTAGCAAAACCACTCAGGCCCGCCCGTTTCAATTAATGAAACGGTGCGTTTGGCTTCACAGCTTCCCTCCAATTCTGAATTGAATGCTAGCCCTAGGATCACTCTCCAAGTCAAAGGTCTTACACGAATTGAACGGCCCAGATTACATCTTCCTCCTCAGTTCAAATGGATTAGGGTTTCCTCTCCCATGGCAGCCATGCACGAGCAACATTCAAGCTCTCAGTTCTCCCTCTCCAGGCCATGACACGCCATGCTATAAACACGAAAACTGCTCAGAATTCTTCCCTCTACAATCCTATGGTCTCAGTTTGCTTTGAAACTCACTAGATCAACAAACCCGATAGCAACAAGATCTGGTCACCATGAACATACTCTGAGATGCATCATCACAATTCTCCCTCAAACCTAGACTAAACTCTTCCATAACTAATGGTGATTAACCTGCGCTAACAACCTAGAATTATAATGCACTAACCTAAGAGTTCTACATCCAAACAGTTTTGTACACCTGCTAATCATCATCACCAAACCACTCCAAATTCATCCTAATTGCTCTACTAACCTTCTACATTACATCTAAACTAACAAAATCATGCTAACCTAATTGAATTAAGCTGTTTGAATGAAAACACACCTGGTGTAAAATCTTGAAAACAGCTATGGAGACTTGTGGATCTGAGGCTTCCAAGGCTTGGATCTTGATCAATTAACTCAATACTCAATTCTGTATGCAATACTTTGATGATTCCTGGCTTGAATTGTGCTGTCCAATGGAGATTGTGATTTTGATGTTGATGATGGAAGTGCTCGAAAATGGAGGAATCACACTTGGTTCTTGATTGAATTATGATCCATGATGATGAAACAGTATAATGAAGTTGATTTTGATGATGATTTGGTGAAGAATTTGAGGAATTGGAATGAAACTTCAATGAAAAAGAATGAGAAAGTTTGGGAGATTCTTGGTGAAAATGAAGCCAACCCTTGATCAATCCTCATTTCATGAATATATAGAGCTCACATGAACATTCTAGACCCATCTTGCACATTCCCTTGCCTTCCAACTTTGATCCATTTTTGAAATGTTTCTTAAAAGGCAAGTAACCATGAATATCTTTCTTTTTTCCTTCTAAACTCAAAAAAGTGTTTGAACCATTGTTCTTAGAATTGCTTTTCCATTCAAAATCATATATTGGAAGTCTCCATTTGGACTTAGAAATCTCCCAAACCATTTTTTCTCTTGACTTTATTCAAGTTATAAGCCTTTTTTAGTTCAAATTTTGACCAATTATGCAACTTCATGTTATGAGCTTTTCCAACAATTTGTGACCTTCTTTCTAGACTTAAAATCCCATTTGGAGCAAGTTTGATGTTGTAAGTTTTTCCATTTGAGGCCTCCTTGTATGAGTTTTGGGCATAGGTTAAAATGACCTGTAATTCACAAATGCCCAAAATACCCTTTGCTTGCCAAGACCATAAGTTGAGTTCTCCACATCATATGAAGGCATACTATACCATTATAGAAAGCTAAGACAATGAGGAACAATTCTTATGTTGACCAAGAATTCATTTGAAATCTCCTTGAGGGGTAAAAATTGCTTGGAAGTCAAGTCACTTTCACAGACAAAATTTCAGATACCTCAGATGACCTGTAACTTGCAAGGATCATAACTTGAGTTCTATAAATCTCCTTGAGGTCTTCCACCACTCAAATTAAAGGTCTTGAGATCCTCTACAAGTTTCATGTTGGCCAAGAAGCCATTTGAAGCTAGCATTTTGACTTATCTTGCTTGGAAATTTGACCTAAACTAGGGGATTTTACAAAGAAACCCTAATTTAGTAACTCCTCTTCTCCTTGATTTCTCTTGAATTCTCCTTGGCATATCTCCATATCCTTCTCTATATGTCAAATGATGAACCCCACATCTCTCCAATAGACTTGAATGCCCCTTAAATCAGTCAATTGACCTAGGGTTGACCTAGGGTTGACCCAGATGAAACCCTAGTTGACTGCCTTCAACTATAGCTCTTGTGCTCTCATCAATGACTTGTCTCCTTCTCCAAATGACTTTCTAAGTCTCTCATAATGTCTAGATACTCTCCATGCCTTCACTTCACAGCTCACAATCCTCTTGTTGATCCTCAGATACTCTCAGCTAGGAGATGGACTCAAGGCTTGATCTGCTGAACTCTTTGCTTTCAAATTCTTTCCTGATGACTTGAATGAGATTGAATTGGGATAATAACCTCTTGATAGACTTCTAGAGATGAGAACAATGATTGGTCCCCTGTTGAATGACTTGCTATGCTTATGCTATGCAGATGGTTAGTCTATGTACATGACTCTATATGCAAATGCTAATGACATTGAAACATAAACCAAGGAATAAGGTTGGGCAAATTTTAGGGTGCAACAGCTGCCCCTATTCAAGCGACTTGGACCCGATTGGGTGAAGAGCCCGGAGCCTTCAGACATTCGCGGTACGAGACGGTTGAATACTAGGAACCCAGAAATTTGCCAACCGCAAAAATAAACTGTGCTCCTGCTTGAGGAACGACATTCATCAGCTGAATCTGACTGTTACAGCAACCCACTGATCTCGCGCGACCGTGCTGGGGACTGTCTTTATCGTTCTGAAGAGGATTCTGTCATAACAGATTGCTTGCTTGTCCACGTTAGGACTCTGTCCTTCATCAATACGAAGAAATCTCAACTAAAACCTGTCCACGTTAGGACTCCATTTGTTGTTAACCCCGAAAAATCTCGGCAACTCCGCTGGGGATAATTCGTCTGCATTTCCATAGACTGAATCGTCCACGTTAGGAATAACATTCTTCCACGTTAGGAGTAACACTTGTCCACGTTAGGAATAACACCGTCCACGTTAGGAATTATTTCTTCTGTATCTGTCCACGTCAGGATTCCAATACCACTTGACATGTCCGCGTCAGGACTCCAATCCTTCCACGTAAGGAATTCAACTTTGGTTCTGAACCTGTCCACGTCAGGACTCAACTCTTCCACGTAAGGAATCTATCTCGTTCTTTCCACGTCAGGAATCAATCTTGATATGTCCGCGTGAGGACTCTAATCTTTCCTCGCAAGGAATAAACTCGTCTTTCCCCGTAAGGAAACCATTTTTCTTCCACGTAAGGAATGCTCTTGATATGTCCACGTAAGGACTCAATCCGTCCACGTAAGGAATACCAACTTCTTTCGATTTGTCCGCGTCAGGACTCATTTCTCCACGTAAGGAATGCCATCGTAATCTGTCCACGTAAGGACTCCACTCTTTCCACGTTAGGAATCACCTCTTTCCACGTAAGGAATCCTCTTCTGATATGTCCGCGTATGGACTCAATCTTTTCCGCGTTAGGAATCTCCGTCTCTTTTCCACGTAAGGAATCATTTTCTCTTTCCACGTAAGGAATCTCAATCTTTCCACGTAAGGAACTGAAACTTTTCTTTCTCTTCCACGTAAGGAACACGCTCTCTTTCCACGTTAGGAATACTTCTTCTTCTTCCACGTTAGGAATAACTTCTTTTCCACGTAAGGAATGCTCTTATCCACGTAAGGAATAACTTTTGATATGTCCGCGTATGGACTCAATCTTTCCACGTAAGGAGTCATCACTTTCTCTGTCCCCGTGAGAACTCCAATCTTTCCACGTAAGGAATCACCATTTTTCCACGTAAGGAATCACCATTTTTCCACGTAAGGAATCACCATTTTTCCACGTAAGGAATAAACTTCGTCTGGATCTGTCCGCGTCAGGACTAAACTCTTCCACGTTAGGAATGCACTTGTTTCCCTGTAAGGAATCCATTTCGATATGTCCGCGTAAGGACTCAATCTTTCCGCGTAAGGAATACCAACTTCTTTCCACGTAAGGAATAAATTTGTCTTTCCACGTAAGGAAACCATCTTCTTTCCACGTAAGGAAACATTGCCTTTCCACGTAAGGAGAACATCGTCCACGTTAGGACCCACCTTTCCACGTCAGGAACACCATCTTAATCTGTCCACGTAAGGACTCCAATCTTTCCACGTAAGGAATGTAATCTTTCCACGTAAGGAATACCTTTTGATATGTCCACGTAAGGACTCCAATCTTTCCACGTAAGGAATCTACCTTCTTTTCCACGTAAGGAATGCTCTTTTCCACGTAAGGAATGCAACTTGATATGTCCACGTAAGGACTCAACTTTTCCACGTAAGGAATTGTCATCTTTCCACGTTAGGAAACCATATTCTTTCCACTTAGGATTCTCATTCTTTATCTGTCCACGTGAGGACTTCACTCTTTCCACGTAAGGAATAACACCGTCCACGTTAGGACTCAACTTCTTTTCCACGTAAGGAAGCCCATTTTCTTTCCACGTAAGGAATGCTCTTATCCACGTAAGGAATAACTTTTGATATGTCCGCGTATGGACTCACATGTCGACTTGCCGAGGAAATAAACTTTGTCCACGTCAAGATTCATGCACTTTCGACCTGCTGGGGAAATACAACTTGTCCACGTCAGGACTCACTTCTTCATCGGTCCCGACCCACAAACTTCTTAGCACTGACGTGATAGCGACTTTGAGGCGGACTCTACTGGGGATATCTGGAAACCAAACTACCGGATGCCTGTTCCGATAACCGGTGGTGGCCTCTGAAATTCTGATTCATGGAACCTTTTGATGATAAATAACTCTGCTTGGGAATAGAGAGAGACTAATCCTGGTACCTCTGTGGGGAATACTGCCGAAACTGACATTATCATTGAATATCTCATGCCGAGATCTTGAGTGTTTGGTAGTTCATTTGAGCAAGTGCTTTCCCCACCTGCTGCTAGAGTACAGAAACTGCTTCAGCAAAATAAATGCTGAAGATAATGCCAAGTCCGCTGGGGATAGCCAGGTGCTACAGAATTATTCCAGCAAAATAAAATGCTGTAAGAGTGAAGTCGACTCAGTTGGGAAATTAGGAACTTAAACCAAACACCTTGTTGAAGTAGCATCCTGCTGGGGAATATAACTCTGCTGGGGAATAGCATATGTGCACAGTATGATCGGACTTCTGCTGGCGAGTGAACTGATATTACACAGTATCCCTGACAAAACAAATGCTAGGACCCACCACCAACTCTGCTGGGGAGAGTCTTGATCTTCGAGTTCCCCTGGGAGGAAAGAACACTTGCTGAAAGGAGAGAACTCCGCTTCGGGGATACTAACATGCCCAACTTGCCCCTGAATCTGCAACAGTTTTGGAATGGACCCTACAGTTTTTGTATCCTGACGACCAGACATGGACGGCTTCTACATTTCGGACCTCGAAGGGGTGTTTCAAGAACATAACTTCCGTGCTTCTAGGGTGACATGTCCCGGTCTCGCAACAATCTTTTGTCTCTGATTGACTGTGTCGTGGAGCAATGCCCATAGCTATGAGAGATTTGCCAAATCTTGACCTGACTGCCCCAGATTTACTGATTCTAGGATGACTGACTCTACCTGAATTAATCAGTATAGCTTGCCCCAGTTCACGAAATATTTGGGCATTCTGCATTTCATCCCGATCATACCTTCCACTGTAGGAATCTTTCCTGTCGGCATGCGCTTACTCGCGAGTAACACAAGTTGTTCTGCATAAAAGATATATTAAACGCAATGCATATGACAGTTTCAAAATCCAAGTCTGTTCACTAAAAAATTTTGTGACATGTAATGAATCAATTATCAAAATGTCAATATGAAAGCTGGTAAGAGGAACCCTTTTAGGAGTCCAATTTATATGTTTATTTTCATTGTTTTAAGCCAACAATTTGTTTCTTCTATTACTTACCTCTCTTGATTTCTGGTTGTAGCATTTCTCATGTCATAATCATATGTGTTAGTTAACTTCTCAAGTTTTGGTAAACCAATACTATTCTTACTTACAAACGTTGAAGCACATGTGGGGATGTAGCTCAGATGGTAGAGCGCTCTCTTAGCATGCGAGAGGTACGGGGATCGATACCCCGCATCTCCAATTTATATGTTTATTTTCATTATTTTACGCCAACAAATGTTTTTCTTCTATTACTTACCTCTCTTGATTTGTGCCAGTTTTAAGTAAAACAACATATTGCATTAACCAATAGCAAAAGTCATTACAGAAAGATTTAATAGTTTAATTTAGGACACTCTCCAAGTTAGTTTTGATGCCAAACATATTTTCCTAACCTACAAAATAATGAGCCTTAACAATGTGGTGTATACTAATGTGGATAAGAAGCACATTCTCAAACATGTGTATACGAGGCTTATAATCTTAAACTATTGTGACATTTGGCTGTAGCATTTCTCATGTCATAATCATATGTGTTAGTTAACTTCTCAAGTTTTGTTAAATTAATATTATTCTTACAAACAACCGTTCAAGCATATATGGGGATGTAGCTCAGATGGTAGAGCGATCGCTTAGCATGCGAGATGCATAAGGATCGATACCCTGCATCTCCAATTTATATGTTTATTTTCATTATTTTAAGCCAACAAATTTTTTTCTTCTATTACTTACGTCTCTTGATTTCTGCCAATTTTAAGTAAAACAACAGATTGCATTAACCAATAGCAAAAGTCATTACAGAAATATTTAATAGTTTGATTTAGGACTTTCTCCAAGCTAGTTCTGATGCCAAACATATTTGCCTACCCTACAAAATAATGAGCCTTAACAATATGGTGTCTACTAATGTGGATAACAAGCACATTCTCAAACATGTGCATAAGAGACTTAGAATCTTAAACTATTGTGACATTTGGCTGTAGCATTTCTCATGTTATAATCATATGTGTTAGTTAACTTCTCAAGTTTTGTTAAACTAATATTATTCTTACTTACAAACGTTCAAGCACATGTGGGGATGTAGCTCAGATGGTAGAGCGCTCGCTTAGCATGCGAGAGGTACGGGGATCGATATCCCGCATCTCTAATTTATATGTTTTTTTTCATTGTTTTAAGCCAACAATTTGTTTCTTCTATTACTTACCTCTCATGATTCATGTCATAATCATATGTGTTAGTTAACTTCTCTAGTTTTGGTAAACCAATAATATTCTTACTTTTTTTCATTGTTTTAAGCCAACAATTTGTTTCTTCTATTACTTACCTCTCATGATTCATGTCATAATCATATGTGTTAGTTAACTTCTCTAGTTTTGGTAAACCAATAATATTCTTACTTACAAACATTGAAGCACATGTGGGGATGTAGCTCAGATGGTAGAGCGCTCACTTAGCATGCGAGAGATACGGGGATCGATACCCCGCATCTCCAATTTATTTTTTTATTTTCATTATTTTACGCCAACAAATGTTTAATAATTTAATTTAATTTAGGACACTCTCCAAGTTAGTTCTGATGCCAAACATATTTTCCTACCCTACAAAATAATGAGTCTTAACAATGTGGTGTCTACTAATGTGGATAACAAGCACATTCTCAAACATGTGTATACGAGGCTTATAATCTTAAACTATTGTGACATTTGGCTGTAGCATTTCTCATGTCATAATCATATGTGTTAGTTAACTTCTCAAGTTTTGTTAAATTAATATTATTCTTACTTACAACCGTTCAAGCATATGTGGGGATGTAGCTCAGATGGTAGAGCGATCGTTTAGCATGCGAGATGTATAAGGATCGATACCCTGCATCTCCAATTTATATGTTTATTTTCATTATTTTAAGCCAACAAATTTTTTTCTTCTATTACTTACCTCTCTTGATTTCTGCCAATTTTAAGTAAAACAACAGATTGCATTAACCAATAGCAAAAGTCATTAAAATAATGAGCCTGAACAATATGGTGTCTACTAATATGGATAACAAGCACATTCTCAAACATCAAGCACATTCTCAAACATGTGCATAAGAGACTTAGAATCTTAAACTATTGTGACATTTGGTTGTAGCATTTCTCATGTTATAATCATATGTGTTAGTTAACTTCTCAAGTTTTTTTAAAACTAATATTATTCTTACTTACAAACGTTCAAGCACATGTGGAAATGTAGCTCAGATGGTAGAGCGCTTGCTTAGCATGCGAGAGGTACCGGGATCGATACCTCGCATCTCCAATTTATATGTATATTTTCATTGTTTTAAGCCAACTAACTTCTCTAGTTTTGGTAAACCAATATTATTCTTACTTACAAACGTTGAATCACATGTGGGAATGTAGCTCAGATGGTAGAGCGTTCGCTTAGCATGCGAGAGGTACGGTATTCGATACCCCGAATCTCCCATTTATATGTTTATTTTCATTATTTTACGCCAAAAAATGTTTTTCTTCTATTACTTACCTCTCTTGATTTGTGCCAATTTTAAGTAAAACAACATATTGCATTAACCAATAGCAAAAGTCATTACAGAATGATTTAATAGTTTAATTTAGGACACTCTCCAAGTTAGTTCTGATGCCAAACATATTTTCCTACCCTACAAAATAATGAGCCTTAACAATGTGGTGTATACTAATGTGGATAACAAGCACATTCTCAAACATGTGTATACGAGGCTTATAATCATAAACTATTGTGACATTTGGCTGTAGCATTTCTCATGTCATAATCATATGTGTTAGTTAACTTCTCAAGTTTTGTTAAACTAATATTATTGTTACTTACAACCGTTCAAGCATATGTGGGGATGTAGCTCAGATGGTAGAGCGAGCGCTTAGCATGCGAGATGTACAAGGATCAATACTTCGCATCTCCAATTTATATGTTTATTTTCATTATTTTAAGCCAACAAATTTTCTTCTTCTATTACTTACCTCTCTTGATTCTGCCAGTTTTAAGTAAAAAAACATAAAAAAACATATTCCATTAACCAACTGCAGAAGTCATTACAGAAATATTTAATAGTTTGTTTTAGGACACTCCCCAAGCTAGTTCTGATGCCAAACATATTTTCCTACCCTCCAAAATAATGAGCCTTAACAATGTGGTGTCTAATAATGTGGATAACAAGCACATTCTCAAACATGTGCATAAGAGACTTATAATCTTAAACTATTGTGATATTTGGCAGCAGCATTTCTCATGTCATAATCATATGTGTTAGTTAACTTCTCAAGTTTTGTTAAACTAATATTATTCTTACGTACAAACATTGAAGCACATGTGGGGACGTAGCTCAGATGGTAAAGCGCTCGTTTAGCATGCGAGAACTACGGGGATCGATATCCTGCATCTCTAATTTTTATGTTTATTTTCATTATTTTAAGCCAACAATTTTTTTCATCTATTACTTACCTCTCTTGATTTCTGCCAGTTTTAAGTAAAACAAAAGATTTAATAGTTTGATTTAGGACAGTCTCCAAGCTAGTTCTGATGCCCAACATATTTTCCTACCCTACAAAATAATGAGCCTTAACAATGTGGTTTCTACTAATGTGGATAACAAGCACATTCTCAAACATGTGCATAAGAGACTTAGAATCTTAAACTATTGTGACATTTGGCTGTAGCATTTCTCATGTCATAATCATATGTGTTAGTTAACTTCTCAAGTTTTGTTAAACTAATATAATTCTTACTTACAAACGTTCAAGCACATGCAGGATGTACCTCAGATGGTAGAGCGCTCGCTTAGCATGCGAGAGGTACGGGGATCAATACCCCGCATCTCCAATTTATATGTTTATTTTCATTATTTTAAGCCAACAATTTTTTTCTTCTATTACTTAGCTCTCTTGATTTCTGCCAGTTTTAAGTAAAACAACAGATTGCATTAACCAATAGCAAAAGTCATTACAGAAAGATTTAATAGTTTGATTTAGGACACTCTCCAAGCTAGTTCTGATGCCAAACATATTTTCATACCCTCCAAAATAATGAGCCTTAACAATGTGGTGTCTACTAATGTGGATAACAAGCACATTCTCAAACATGTGCGTAAGAGACTTAGAATCTTAAACTATTGTGACATTTGGCTGTAGCATTTCTCATGCCAAAATCATATGTGTTAGTTAACTTTTCAAGTTTTGTTAAACTAATATTATTCTTACTTACAAACGTTCAAGCATATGTGGGGATGTAGCTCAGATGGTAGAGCGATCGTTTAGCATGCGAGATGTATAAGGATCGATACCCTGCATCTCTAATTTATATGTTTATTTTCATTATTTTAAGCCAACAAATTTTTTTCTTCTATTACTTACCTCTCTTGATTTCTGCCAGTTTTAAGTAAAACAACATATTGCATTAACCAATAGAAAAAGTCATTACAGGAAGATTTAATAGTTTGATTTAGGACAGTCTCCAAGATAGTTCTGATGCCAAACATATTTGCCTACCCAACAAAATAATGAGCCATAACAATGTGGTGTCTACTAATGTGGATAACAAGCACATTGTCAAACATGTGCATAAGAGACTTATAATCTTAAACTATTGTGACATTTGGCTGTAGCATTTCTCATGTCATAATCATATGTGTTAGTTAACTTCTCAAGTTTTGTTAAATTAATATTATTCTTACTTACAACCGTTCAAGCATATGTGGGGATGTAGCTCAGATGGTAGAGTGATCGTTTAGCATGAGAGATGTATAAGGATCGATACCCTGCATCTCTAATTTATATGTTTATTTTCATTATTTTAAGCCAACAAATTTTTTTTCTTCTATTACTTACCTCTCTTGATTTCTGCCAATTTTAAGTAAAACAACAGATTGCATTAACCAATAGCAAAAGTCATTACAGAAAGATTTAATAGTTTGATTTAGGACACTCTCCAAGCTAGTTCTGATGCCAAACATATTTGCCTACCCTACAAAATAATGAGCCTGAATAATATGGTGTCTACTAATATGGATAACAAGCACATTCTCAAACATGTGCATAAGAGACTTAGAATCTTAAACTATTGTGACATTTGGTTGTAGCATTTCTCATGTTATAATCATATGTGTTAGTTAACTCCTCAAGTTTTTTTTAAACTAATATTATTCTTACTTACAAATGTTCAAGCACATGTGGGAATGTAGCTCAGATGGTAGAGCGCCCGCTTAGCATGCGAGAGGTACAGGGATCGATACCCCGCATCTCCAATTTATATGTTTATTTTCATTGTTTTAAGCCAACAATTTGTTTCCTCTATTACTTACCTCTCTTGATTTCTGGCTGTAGATTTCTCATGTCAGAATCATATGTGTTAGTTAACTTCGAATACCTCGAATCTCCCATTTATATGTTTATTTTCATTATTTTACGCCAACAAATGTTTTTCTTCTATTACTTACCTCTCTTGATTTGTGCCAATTTTAAGTAAAACAACATATTGCATTAACCAATAGCAAAAGTCATTACAGAAAGATTTATTAGTTTAATTTAGGACACTCTCCAAGTTAGTTCTGATGCCAAACATATTTTCCTACCCTAAAAAATAATGAGCCTTAACAATGTAGTGTATACTAATGTGGATAACAAGCACATTCTCAAACATGTGTATACGAGGCTTATAATCATAAACTATAGTGACATTTGGCTGTAGCATTTCTCATGTCATAACCATATGTGTTAGTTAACTTCTCAAGTTTTGTTAAACTAATATTATTGTTACTTACAAACATTGAAGCACATGTGGGGACGTAGCTCAGATAGTAAAGCGCTCGTTTAGCATGCGAGAAGTACGGGGATCGATATCCCGCATCTCTAATTTTTATGTTTATTTTCATTATTTTAAGCCAACAATTTTTTTCATCTATTACTTACCTCTCTTGATTTCTGCCAGTTTTAAGTAAAACAACAGATTTAATAGTTTGATTTAGGACAGTCTCCAAGCTAGTTCTGATGCCCAACATATTTTCCTACCCTACAAAATAATGAGCCTTAACAATGTGGTTTCTACTAATGTGGATAACAAGCACATTCTCAAACATGTGCATAAGAGACTTAGAATCTTAAACTATTGTGACATTTGGCTGTAGCATTTCTCATGTCATAATCATATGTGTTAGTTAACTTCTCAAGTTTTGTTAAACTAATATAATTCTTACTTACAAACGTTCAAGCACATGCAGGATGTACCTCAGATGGTAGAGCGCTCGCTTAGCATGCGAGAGGTACGGGAATCAATACCCCGCATCTCCAATTTATATGTTTATTTTCAATATTATAAGCCAACAACTTTTTTCTTCTATTACTTACCTCTCTTGATTTCTGCCAGTTTTAAGTAAAACAACAGATTGCATTAACCAATAGCAAAAGTCATTACAGAAAGATTTAATAGTTTGATTTAGGACACTCTCCAAGCTAGTTCTGATGCCAAACATATTTTCATACCCTCCAAAATAATGAGCCTTAACAATGTGGTGTCTACTAATGTGGATAACAACCACATTCTCAAACATGTGCGTAAGAGACTTAGAATCTTAAACTATTGTGACATTTGGCTGTAGCATTTCTCATGCCATAATCATATGTGTTAGTTAACTTCTCAAGTTTTGTTAAACTAATATTATTCTTACTGACAAACGTTCAAGCACATGTGGGGATGTAGCTCAGATGGTAGAGCGCTCGCTTAGCATGCGAGAGGTACGGGGATCGATACCCCGCATCTCCAATTGCATATGTTTATTTTCATTATTTTAAGCCAACAATTTTTTAAATCTATTACTTACCTCTCTTGATTCCTGCCAGTTTTAAGTAAATAAACATATTGCATTAACCAATAGAAAAAGTCATTACAGAAAGATTTAATAGTTTGATTTAGGACAGTCTCCAAGCTAGTTCTGATGCCAAACATATTTGCCTACCTTACAAAATAATGAGCCTTAACAATGTGGTGTCTACTAATGTGGATAACAAGCACATTCTCAAACATGTGCATAAGAGACTTATAATCTTAAACTATTGTGACATTTGGCTGTAGCATTTCTCATGTCATAATCATATGTGTAGGTAACTTCTCATGTTTTGTTAAACTAATATTATTCTTACTTACAAACATTCAAGCACATGTGGGGATGTAGCTCAGATGCTAGAGCGCTCGCTTAGCATGCGAGAGGTACGGGGATCGATACCTCGCATCTCAAATTTTTATATTTATTTTCATTATTTTAAGCCAACAATTTTTTCTTCTATTACTTACCTCTCTTAATTTCTGCCAGTTTTAAGTAAAACATCAGATTGCATTAACCAATAGCAAAAGTCATTACAGAAAGATTTAATAGTTTGATTTAGGACACTCTCCAAGCTAGTTCTGATGCCAAACATATTTGCCTACCCTCCATAATAATGAGCTTTAACAATGTGGTGTCTACTAATGAGGATAACAAGCACATTCTCAAACATGTGCATAAGAGACTTAGAATCTTAAACTATTGTGACATTTGGCTGTAGCATTTCTCATGTTATAATCATATGTGTAGGTAACTTCTCATGTTTTGTTAAACTAATATTATTCTTACTTACAAACGTTCATGCACATGCAGGATGTAGCTCAGATGGTAGAGCGCTCGCTTAGCATGCGAGAGGTACGGGGATCGATACCTCGCATCTCAAATTTTTATATTTATTTTCATTATTTTAAGCTAACAATTTTTTCTTCGATTACTTACCTCTCTTGATTTCTGCCAGTTTTAAGTAAAACAACATATTGCATTAACCAATAGCAAAAGTCATTACAGAAACTTCATTATTTTAAGCTAACAATTTTTTCTTCGATTACTTACCTCTCTTGATTTCTGCCAGTTTTAAGTAAAACAACATATTGCATTAACCAATAGCAAAAGTCATTACAGAAAGATTTAATAGTTTGATTTAGGACACTCTCCAAGCTAGTTCTGATGCGAAACATATTTTCCTACCCTACAAAATAATGAGCCTTAACAATGTGGTGTCTACTAATGTGGATAACAAGCACATTCTCAAACATGTGCATACGAGACTTATAATCTTAAACTATTGTGACATTTGGCAGTAGCATTTCTCATGTCATAATCATATGTGTTAGTTAGCTTCTCAAGTTTTGTTAAACTAATATTATTCTTACTTACAAACGTTGAAGCACATGTGGGGATGTAGCTCAGATGGTAGAGCGCTCTCTTAGCATGCGAGAGGTACGGGGATCGATACCCCGCATCTCCAATTGCATATGTCTATCTTCATTATTTTAAGCCAACAATTTTTTTCTTCTATTACTTACCTCTCTTGATTTGTGTCAGTTTTAAGTAAAACAACATATTACATTAAGCAATAGCAAAAGTCATTATAGAAAGATTTAATAGTTTGATTTAGGACACTCTCCAAGTTTTTTCTTCTATTACTTACCTCTCTTGATTTGTGCCAGTTTTAAGTAAAACAACATATTACATTAAGCAATAGCAAAAGTCATTATAGAAAGATTTAATAGTTTGATTTAGGACACTCTCCAAGCTAGTTCTGATGCCAAACTTGTGCCAGTTTTAAGTAAAACAACAGATTGCATTAACCAATAGAAAAAGTCATTACAGAAAGATTTAATAGTTTGATTTAGGACAGTCTCTAAGCTAGTTCTGATGCCAAACAGATTTGCCTACCCTACAAAATAATGAGCCTTAACAATGTGGTGTCTAGTAATGTGGATAACAAGCACATTCTCAAACATGTGCATAAGAGACTTAGAATCTTAAACTATTGTGACATTTGGCTGTAGCATTTCTCATGTCATAATCATATGTGTTAGTTAACTTCTCAAGTTTTGTTAAACTAATATTATTCTTACTTACAAACGTTCAAGCACATGCAGGATGTAGCTCAGATGGTAGAGCGCTCGCTTAGCATGCGAGAGGTACGGGGATCGATACCCCGCATCTCCAATTTATATGTTTATTTTCATTATGTTAAGCCAACAAATGTTTTTCTTCTATTACTTACCTCTCTTGATTTTTGCCAATTTTAAGTAAAACAACAGATTGCATTAACCAATAGCAAAATTCATTACAGAAGGATTTAAGAGTTTAATTTAGGACACTCTCCAAGCTAGTTCTGATGTCATACATACTTGCCTACCCTACAAAATAATGAGCCTTAACAATGTGGTGTATACTAGACTTATAATCTTAAACTATTGTGACATTTGGCTGTAGCATTTCTCATGTCATAATCATATGTGTTAGTTAACTTCTCAAGTTTTGTTAAACTAATATTATTCTTACTTACAAATGTTTAAGCATATGTGGGGATGTACCTCAGATGGTAGAGCGATCACTTAGCATGCGAGATGTACAAGGATCGATACCCTGCATCTCCAATTTATATGCTTATTTTCATTATTTTAAGCCAACAAATTTTCTTCTTCTATTACTTACCTCTCTTGATTTCTGCCAGTTTTAAGTAAAACAACAGATTGCATTAACCAATAGCAAAAGTCATTACAGAAAGATTTAATAGTTTGATTTAGGACACTCTCCAAGCTAATTCTGATGCCAAATATATTTTCCTACCCTCCAAAAGAATGAGCCTTAACAATGTGGTGTCTACTAATGTGGATAACAAGCACATTCTCAAACATGTGCATAACAGACTTATAATCTTAAACTATTGTGACATTTGGCTGTAGCATTTCTCATGTCATAATCATATGCGTTAGTTAACTTCCCAAGTTTTGTTAAACTAATATTATTCTTACTTACAAATGTTTAAGCACATGTGGGGATGTAGCTCAGATGGTAGAGCGCTCGCTTAGCATGCGAGAGGTACGGGGATCGATACCCCGCATCTCCAATTTTTATGTTTATTTTCATTATATTAAGCCAACAATTTTTTTAATCTATTACTTACCTCTCTTGATTTCTGCCAGTTTTAAGTAAAACAACAGATTGCATTAACCAATAGAAAAAGTCATTACAGAAAGATTTAATAGTTTGATTTAGGACAGTCTCTAAGCTAGTTCTGATGCCAAACATATTTGCCTACCCTACAAAATAATGAGCCTTAACAATGTGGTGTCTACTAATGTGGATAACAAGCACATTCTCAAACATGTGCATAAGAGACTTAGAATCTTAAACTATTGTGACATTTGGCTGTAGCATCTCTCATGTCATAATCATATGTGTTAGTTAACTTCTCAAGTTTTGTTAAACTAATATTATTTTTACTTACAAACATTCAAGCACATGCAGGATGTAGCTCAGATGGTAGAGCGCTCGCTTAGCATGTGAGAGGTACGGGGATCGATACCTCGCATCTCAAATGTTTATATTTATTTTCATTATTTTAAGCCAACAATTTTTTTCTTCGATTACTTACCTCTCTTGATTTCTGCCAGTTTTAAGTAAAACAACATATTGCATTAACCAATAGCAAAAGTCATTACAGAAAGATTTAATAGTTTGATTTAGGACACTCTCCAAGCTAGTTCTGATGCGAAACATATTTTCCTATCCTACAAAATAATGAGCCTTAACAATGTGGTGTCTACTAATGTGGATAACAAGCACATTCTCAAACATGTGCATACGAGACTTATAATCTCAAACTATTGTGACATTTGGCTGTAGCATTTCTCATGTCATTATCATATGTGTTAGTTAACTTCTCATGTTTTGTTAAACTAATATTATTCTTACTTACAAACGTTGAAGCACATGTGGGGATTTAGCTCATATGGTAGACCTCTCGCTTAGCATGCGAGAGGTACGGGGATCGATACCCCGCATCTCCAATTGCATATGTCTATTTTCATTATTTTAAGCCAATAATTTTTTTCTTCTATTACTTACCTCTCTTGATTTGTGCCAGTTTTAAGTAAAACAACATATTACATTAAGCAATAGCAAAAGTCATTATAGAAAGATTTAATAGTTTGATTTAGGTCACTCCCCAAGCTAGTTTTGATGCCAAGCATATTTGCCTACCCTACAAAATAATGATCCTTAACAATCTGGTGTCTACTAATGTGGATAACAAGCACATTCTCAAACATGTGTATACGAGACTTATAATCTTAAACTATTGTGACATTTGGCTGTAGCATTTCTCATGTCATAATCATATGTGTTAGTTAACTTCTCAAGTTTTGTTAAACTAATATCACTATGCCAAAAAAGACCTTTAGCAGCGCTTTTTTTTGCCTTTAGCAGCGCTTAAAAGCGTTGCCTAAAGTGGCGCTGCTAAAGGTAAAGACAGCGCTTTTTTTTTTGCCTTTAGCAACGCTTTTTTTGTTTGCCTTTAGCAGCGCTTTTTTTTTTGCCTTTAGCAGCGCTTTTTTCACCCTATAGCAGTGCTTTCATAACCGCTGCCTAATCCCCCTTCATCTCCCCCCTTTAGCAGCGCTTTTTAAAAGCGCTTTCTTAGACCCCTCTTTAGCAGCGCTTTTTTAAAGCGCTGTCTTAGACCCCCCTTTAGCAGCGCTTTCTTAGACCCTCATTTTCCAACCTATAGCAGCGCTTTTTTATGCCTCTTTTTGCCCCTTTAGCAGCGCTTTTTTTAAAAGCGCTGTCTATTCTTCACGATTTTGAATTTTTTTTTTATAAAAATAATCACATTTTTTATATATTTTTCAATAAACCTGCTTATAACAAATACATTCCCTGCTTATAATTCAGGTCTTTAGTTCAACAGTTTGGCCTTATATATAACAATTATTTTGGCCTTATTTTTGTGTATTCATCAATTTGCAATATTATACACAATAACTAAAGTATACATTATAATTCATCACTTTGAAATATTATACACATAAACCTGCTTAAATATATTACAACACAGTCCGATCCTCAGAACAAAATCACATATACAATCAACTCACATATAATTACAAATCTGATAACTTTACAAATAGATACAATATCAGATGTCACATTAGGAAGAAATAAACTTAACAATCTTTACTTGACTATTGAATTCTGTATGAGACTGCATGGAGTTCACTATCAGCCACAAATACACGGTTTTCTTCAAGCTTTGTATCATTATTCAATTGAATGTCTTCCAAGCTTAATTCAATAGAACATGATTCATCTTAACAACATCACAAGCAAAAACAATAATAGATAAGTAACAATACACTTGAACAGGCCCATGTAGATCATTAAGTACTAGATTTCTATGAAATTTTCAGTTCTTATCATTATTTGAAGTTTCTGTTAATCAGATTAATAATTAAATATGTATTTATAGAATTAATCTTCATTATCATTACCTTCCAATATATATTTCCTCATGAAGTACCAAAGCAGTCAATACAGTCACAATCACTGTCACAAGAGGGCTAAACAATGCAGAGAAAAGAGGTCCTCTTTGTGTTATGCACCATGCTTGAAGACAAAACATAACCGCTGATCCCATAATTCCCTACAAAATATATTTATTACAAATTATCTAGGATTATGATGTATAAATATTGGTGTGTATCATCATGAAAAATTACCGCATATAAAGTGGAACCAAATTGAAGTAGAGAATTAATCTTCCATGCATTAAGGCCTGGCTCCAAGAATACTGTCACTACGGCTGATTGTTCTCAAACTTCTAATCTTTACATATCAAAGTCCCCACAATTTTGGCTATAGTTCTCAAACTTCTAATATTTACTTTTTCCATTCTGTAAAATATTCAAAGAAACATATTATTATTGGTTTGAATTTTGATTGACTAACAAATATAAGTTAAGTTAGTTATTAATTACCCTACAAAGACTGCTATTAAAAATGTAACTCCGGGAATAAGATTGATCATGGCACTTGCAATTGAAGAAGACGAAAGATATAGTCCCTCAAAATATAGATTTTGATACAATGTAATGCTGCAACATCAAACATCATTATACATATACAAACATAAAGCTGTATGAATGATCTATACATTCTAAAACTATATCCACATTCATGAAGACACGTGAATTCATTAAATGTTGTGTAGCTCGCCAAACAAACTTTATTTCAAAAAAGTTGTCGGATCTATATATTTATGTTTTAAAATTTAATAAATAAATAAGGATTATTTGTGAATTTAGACTATTTCATAGAAAAATAAGGATTAAGAAAAATAAATAAATTTCAAGATTAACAGAAACTTAAAGCTTTCATCTAAATCACAAATAGTGTGAAGTTTCTAAAGTAACATAATCTAAAAAATCATTGAATATATGTGCAGTATTTCCCTTATAAAAATTATTACTAAAAAGAACTCATATAAGGTGTGGCATTTCAGCAAACACCTTGTATACGGCTAGATATAATGAAAGTTAATATAAGTAAATTCATTGTGGCATTTCAACAAACACCTTGTATACAAAACTCAAGCCAATATCAAACGAGTAATTTTCATCAACGGTATCAACAAAAACAAGTCAAAAACTCAGAAAAGAAGTAACACTAACATCATATAATCCAAAAAAATGAAATACTAAGACATTAATCCAGAAAAATGCAAAATGAAAAACTTCAAATACCGTAACAATGGACGGACGGCGGCAGAATGAGGTGACGACGGAATGACCGGAGGAAAGACGACGGACGGAGGCTGTCGGACGGAGGCGCGGACGGAACGCGTCGACGGTGACTATTCTAATTCTGAATAGGGCAACATTCGCGAGTGGAAATAAGAAAGAAGAAGACTGTTCTGATTCTGTGAAAATATTGGAATTTTTTAAATTTATGCTACTTAAACCTATAGCAGCGCTTTTTTTGGCATTTAACAGCGCTTTTAAAAGCGCTGCTATAGGTCTGCCTTAGGACCCCCTTTAGCAGCGCTTTTTTTGGCATTTAGCAGCGCTTTGAGAAGCGCTGCTATAGGTATGCCTTAGGACCCCCTTTAGCAGCACTTTTTTTGGCATTTAGTAGCGCTTTTAAAAGCGCTGCTATAGGTCAGCCTTATGACCCCCTTTAGCAGCGCTTTTTTAAAAGCGCTTTCGTACACCCCCCCTTTAGCAGCGCTTTTTTAAAGCGCTTTCTTTGACCCCCCCCCCCCTTTAGCAGCGCTTTCTTAACAAGCGTTGTCTTAGGTATGCTATTTTTTTGTTTTTTTTTTCATGACCCTTTAGCAGCGCTTTTTTAGAGAGCGTTGTCTTTTGTTGCGCTGCTAAAAGTCATTTCTGGCGTAGTGTATTATTCTTACTTACAAACGTTCAAGCACATGTGGGTATGTAGCTCAGATGGTAGAGCGCTCGCTTAGCATGCGAGAGGTACGGAGATCGATACCTCGCATCTCCAATTTATATGTTTATTTTCATTGTTTTAAGCCAACAATTTGTTTCTTCTATTACTTACCTCTCTTGATTTCTGGCTGTAGCATTTCTCATGTCATAATCATATGTGTTAGTTAACTTCTCAAGTTTTGGTAAACCAATACTATTCTTACTTACAAACGTTGAAGCACATGTGGGGATGTAGCTCAGATGGTAGAGCGCTCGCTTAGCATGCGAGAGGTACGGGGATCGATACCCCGCATCTCCAATTTATATGTTTATTTTCATTATTTTACGCCAACAAATGTTTTTCTTCTATTACTTACCTCTCTTGATTTGTGCCAGTTTTAAGTAAAACAACATATTGCATTAACCAATAGCAAAAGTCATTACAGAAAGATTTAATAGTTTAATTTAGGACACTCTCCAAGTTAGTTTTGATGCCAAACATATTTTCCTAACCTACAAAATAATGAGCCTTAACAATGTGGTGTATACTAATGTGGATAAGAAGCACATTCTCAAACATGTGTATACGAGGCTTATAATCTTAAACTATTGTGACATTTGGCTGTAGCATTTCTCATGTCATTATCATATGTGTTAGTTAACTTCTCAAGTTTTGTTAAATTAATATTATTCTTACAAACAACCGTTCAAGCATATATGGGGATGTAGCTCAGATGGTAGAGCGATCGCTTAGCATGCGAGATGCATAAGGATCGATACCCTGCATCTCCAATTTATATGTTTATTTTCATTATTTTAAGCCAACAAATTTTTTTCTTCTATTACTTACGTCTCTTGATTTCTGCCAATTTTAAGTAAAACAACAGATTGCATTAACCAATAGCAAAAGTCATTACAGAAATATTTAATAGTTTGATTTAGGACTTTCTCCAAGCTAGTTCTGATGCCAAACATATTTGCCTACCCTACAAAATAATGAGCCTTAACAATATGGTGTCTACTAATGTGGATAACAAGCACATTCTCAAACATGTGCATAAGAGACTTAGAATCTTAAACTATTGTGACATTTGGCTGTAGCATTTCTCATGTTATAATCATATGTGTTAGTTAACTTCTCAAGTTTTGTTAAACTAATATTATTCTTACTTACAAACGTTCAAGCACATGTGGGGATGTAGCTCAGATGGTAGAGCGCTCGCTTAGCATGCGAGAGGTACGGGGATCGATATCCCGCATCTCTAATTTATATGTTTTTTTTCATTGTTTTAAGCCAACAATTTGTTTCTTCTATTACTTACCTCTCATGATTTCTGGCTGTAGCATTTCTCATGTCATAATCATATGTGTTAGTTAACTTCTCTAGTTTTGGTAAACCAATAATATTCTTACTTACAAACATTGAAGCACATGTGGGGATGTAGCTCAGATGGTAGAGCGCTCGCTTAGCATGCGAGAGGTACGGGGATCGATACCCCGCATCTCCAATTTATTTTTTTATTTTCATTATTTTACGCCAATAAATGTTTTTCTTCTATTACTTACCTCTCTTGATTTGTGCCAGTTTTAAGTAAAACAACATATTGCATTAACCAATAGCCTAGTCATTACAGAAAGATTTAATAATTTAATTTAGGACACTCTCCAACAACATATTGCATTAACCAATAGCCTAGTCATTACAGAAAGATTTAATAATTTAATTTAGGACACTCTCCAAGTTAGTTCTGATGCCAAACATATTTTCCTACCCTACAAAATAATGAGTCTTAACAATGTGGTGTCTACTAATGTGGATAACAAGCACATTCTCAAACATGTGTATACGAGGCTTATAATCTTAAACTATTGTGACATTTGGCTGCAGCATTTCTCATGTCATAATCATATGTGTTAGTTAACTTCTCAAGTTTTGTTAAATTAATATTATTCTTACTTACAACCGTTCAAGCATATGTGGGGATGTAGCTCAGATGGTGGAGCGATCGTTTAGCATGCGAGATGTATAAGGATCGATACCCTGCATCTCCAATTTATATGTTTATTTTCATTATTTTAAGCCAACAAATTTTTTTCTTCTATTACTTACCTCTCTTGATTTCTGCCAATTTTAAGTAAAACAACAGATTGCATTAACCAATAGCAAAAGTCATTAAAATAATGAGCCTGAACAATATGGTGTCTACTAATATGGATAACAAGCACATTCTCAAACATCAAGCACATTCTCAAACATGTGCATAAGAGACTTAGAATCTTAAACTATTGTGACATTTGGTTGTAGCATTTCTCATGTTATAATCATATGTGTTAGTTAACTTCTCAAGTTTTTTTAAAACTAATATTATTCTTACTTACAAACGTTCAAGCACATGTGGAAATGTAGCTCAGATGGTAGAGCGCTTGCTTAGCATGCGAGAGGTACCGGGATCGATACCTCGCATCTCCAATTTATATGTATATTTTCATTGTTTTAAGCCAACAATTTGTTTCTTCTATTACTTACCTCTCTTGATTTCTGGCTGTAGCATTTCTCATGTCATAATCATATGTTTTAGTTAACTTCTCTAGTTTTGGTAAACCAATATTATTCTTACTTACAAACGTTGAATCACATGTGGGAATGTAGCTCAGATGGTAGAGCGTTCGCTTAGCATGCGAGAGGTACGGTATTCGATACCCCGAATCTCCCATTTATATGTTTATTTTCATTATTTTACGCCAAAAAATGTTTTTCTTCTATTACTTACCTCTCTTGATTTGTGCCAATTTTAAGTAAAACAACATATTGCATTAACCAATAGCAAAAGTCATTACAGAATGATTTAATAGTTTAATTTAGGACACTCTCCAAGTTAGTTCTGATGCCAAACATATTTTCCTACCCTACAAAATAATGAGCCTTAACAATGTGGTGTATACTAATGTGGATAACAAGCACATTCTCAAACATGTGTATACGAGGCTTATAATCATAAACTATTGTGACATTTGGCTGTAGCATTTCTCATGTCATAATCATATGTGTTAGTTAACTTCTCAAGTTTTGTTAAACTAATATTATTGTTACTTACAACCGTTCAAGCATATGTGGGGATGTAGCTCAGATGGTAGAGCGAGCGCTTAGCATGCGAGATGTACAAGGATCAATACTTCGCATCTCCAATTTATATGTTTATTTTCATTATTTTAAGCCAACAAATTTTCTTCTTCTATTACTTACCTCTCTTGATTCTGCCAGTTTTAAGTAAAAAAACATATTCCATTAACCAACTGCAGCCGGAGCTGCTCCTACTGACTATGACTGGACAGCAGTGGACTCTTTCTCAAAGTCTGACCCTGCCACCTATATTTGATTTGATGAAGCAACCATCACTGAAGCCATTTTTTTTGTTCAAAACAAAAGAAAGGCGAAGGGTTTGGCAACAAGCAAACGGCTTTCTATCATAGTTGCAAGGGTTCCCTACTTAAGTTAAGTACCAAAGGCTGCTTTCGGTTGGTAAAGAAGGGGACTGTTCACTACAAGCTATCAGCGCTGTCTTAGATTGAACGTCGACTTATTGCCGTTCAATCTCTAAGGCGGGTTTACGCTGAGAACGGAATAGTGTTCGTGTCCAAAGGTGAACAACGCCCTAGCTTCTAGAGTTCGCTGCTTTTCCCAGGCCAGAGAAGGGCTTATACTGCTCGCCTTTGTTTGATATGTTCATTCAGTACCAATACAAACTAAAACTACACGTGGAAAGGCCCCTATAGAAGCTAGAAGTAACCTCTAGTAGTCTAGTAGTCGGCCTAATTTTCCTACCCTCCAAAATAATGAGCCTTAACAATGTGGTGTCTAATAATGTGGATAACAAGCACATTCTCAAACATGTGCATAAGAGACTTATAATCTTAAACTATTGTGATATTTGGCAGCAGCATTTCTCATGTCATAATCATATGTGTTAGTTAACTTCTCAAGTTTTGTTAAACTAATATTATTCTTACGTACAAACATTGAAGCACATGTGGGGACGTAGCTCAGATGGTAAAGCGCTCGTTTAGCATGCGAGAAGTACGGGGATCGATATCCTGCATCTCTAATTTTTATGTTTATTTTCATTATTTTAAGCCAACAATTTTTTTCATCTATTACTTACCTCTCTTGATTTCTGCCAGTTTTAAGTAAAACAAAAGATTTAATAGTTTGATTTAGGACAGTCTCCAAGCTAGTTCTGATGCCCAACATATTTTCCTACCCTACAAAATAATGAGCCTTAACAATGTGGTTTCTACTAATGTGGATAACAAGCACATTCTCAAACATGTGCATAAGAGACTTAGAATCTTAAACTATTGTGACATTTGGCTGTAGCATTTCTCATGTCATAATCATATGTGTTAGTTAACTTCTCAAGTTTTGTTAAACTAATATAATTCTTACTTACAAACGTTCAAGCACATGCAGGATGTACCTCAGATGGTAGAGCGCTCGCTTAGCATGCGAGAGGTACGGGGATCAATACCCCGCATCTCCAATTTATATGTTTATTTTCATTATTTTAAGCCAACAATTTTCTTCTTCTATTACTTAGCTCTCTTGATTTCTGCCAGTTTTAAGTAAAACAACAGATTGCATTAACCAATAGCAAAAGTCATTACAGAAAGATTTAATAGTTTGATTTAGGACACTCTCCAAGCTAGTTCTGATGCCAAACATATTTTCATACCCTCCAAAATAATGAGCCTTAACAATGTGGTGTCTACTAATGTGGATAACAAGCACATTCTCAAACATGTGCGTAAGAGACTTAGAATCTTAAACTATTGTGACATTTGGCTGTAGCATTTCTCATGCCATAATCATATGTGTTAGTTAACTTTTCAAGTTTTGTTAAACTAATATTATTCTTACTTACAAACGTTCAAGCATATGTGGGGATGTAGCTCAGATGGTAGAGCGATCGTTTAGCATGCGAGATGTATAAGGATCGATACCCTGCATCTCTAATTTATATGTTTATTTTCATTATTTTAAGCCAACAAATTTTTTTCTTCTATTACTTACCTCTCTTGATTTCTGCCAGTTTTAAGTAAAACAACATATTGCATTAACCAATAGAAAAAGTCATTACAGAAAGATTTAATAGTTTGATTTAGGACAGTCTCCAAGCTAGTTCTGATGCCAAACATATTTGCCTACCCAACAAAATAATGAGCCATAACAATGTGGTGTCTACTAATGTGGATAACAAGCACATTGTCAAACATGTGCATAAGAGACTTATAATCTTAAACTATTGTGACATTTGGCTGTAGCATTTCTCATGTCATAATCATATGTGTTAGTTAACTTCTCAAGTTTTGTTAAATTAATATTATTCTTACTTACAACCGTTCAAGCATATGTGGGGATGTAGCTCAGATGGTAGAGCGATCGTTTAGCATGAGAGATGTATAAGGATCGATACCCTGCATCTCTAATTTATATGTTTATTTTCATTATTTTAAGCCAACAAATTTTTTTTCTTCTATTACTTACCTCTCTTGATTTCTGCCAATTTTAAGTAAAACAACAGATTGCATTAACCAATAGCAAAAGTCATTACAGAAAGATTTAATAGTTTGATTTAGGACACTCTCCAAGCTAGTTCTGATGCCAAACATATTTGCCTACCCTACAAAATAATGAGCCTGAACAATATGGTGTCTACTAATATGGATAACAAGCACATTCTCAAACATGTGCATAAGAGACTTAGAATCTTAAACTATTGTGACATTTGGTTGTAGCATTTCTCATGTTATAATCATATGTGTTAGTTAACTCCTCAAGTTTTTTTTTAAACTAATATTATTCTTACTTACAAACGTTCAAGCACATGTGGGAATGTAGCTCAGATGGTAGAGCGCCCGCTTAGCATGCGAGAGGTACAGGGATTGATACCCCGCATCTCCAATTTATATGTTTATTTTCATTGTTTTAAGCCAACAATTTGTTTCCTCTATTACTTACCTCTCTTGATTTCTGGCTGTAGATTTCTCATGTCAGAATCATATGTGTTAGTTAACTTCGAATACCTCGAATCTCCCATTTATATGTTTATTTTCATTATTTTACGCCAACAAATGTTTTTCTTCTATTACTTACCTCTCTTGATTTGTGCCAATTTTAAGTAAAACAACATATTGCATTAACCAATAGCAAAAGTCATTACAGAAAGATTTAATATTTTAATTTAGGACACTCTCCAAGTTAGTTCTGATGCCAAACATATTTTCCTACCCTAAAAAATAATGAGCCTTAACAATGTAGTGTATACTAATGTGGATAACAAGCACATTCTCAAACATGTGTATACGAGGCTTATAATCATAAACTATTGTGACATTTGGCTGTAGCATTTCTCATGTCATAATCATATGTGTTAGTTAACTTCTCAAGTTTTGTTAAACTAATATTATTGTTACTTACAACCGTTCAAGCATATGTGGGGATGTAGCTCAGATGGTAGAGCGAGCGCTTAGCATGCGAGATGTACTAGGATCAATACCTCGCATCTCCAATTTATATGTTTATTTTCATTATTTTAAGCCAACAAATTTTCTTCTTCTATTACTTACCTCTCTTGATTCTTCCAGTTTTAAGTAAAAAAACATATTTCATTAACCAATTGCAGAAGTCATTACAGAAATATTTAATAGTTTGATTTAGGACACTCTCCAAGCTAGTTCTGATGCCAAACATATTTTCCTACCCTCCAAAATAATGAGCCTTAACAATGTGGTGTCTACTAATGTGGATAACAAGCACATTCTCAAACATGTGCATAAGAGACTTATAATCTTAAACTATTGTGATATTTGGCTGCAGCATTTCTCATGTCATAATCATATGTGTTAGTTAACTTCTCAAGTTTTGTTAAAATAATATTATTCTTACATACAAACATTGAAGCACATGTGGGGACGTAGCTCAGATGGTAAAGCGCTCGTTTAGCATGCGAGAAGTACGGGGATCGATATCCCGCATCTCTAATTTTTATGTTTATTTTCATTATTTTAAGCCAACAATTTTTTTCATCTATTACTTACCTCTCTTGATTTCTGCCAGTTTTAAGTAAAACAACAGATTTAATAGTTTGATTTAGGACAGTCTCCAAGCTAGTTCTGATGCCCAACATATTTTCCTACCCTACAAAATAATGAGCCTTAACAATGTGGTTTCTACTAATGTGGATAACAAGCACATTCTCAAACATGTGCATAAGAGACTTAGAATCTTAAACTATTGTGACATTTGGCTGTAACATTTCTCATGTCATAATCATATGTGTTAGTTAACTTCTCAAGTTTTGTTAAACTAATATAATTCTTACTTACAAACGTTCAAGCACATGCAGGATGTACCTCAGATGGTAGAGCGCTCGCTTAGCATGCGAGAGGTACGGGAATCAATACCCCGCATCTCCAATTTATATGTTTATTTTCATTATTATAAGCCAACAATTTTTTTCTTCTATTACTTACCTCTCTTGATTTCTGCCAGTTTTAAGTAAAACAACAGATTGCATTAACCAATAGCAAAAGTCATTACAGAAAGATTTAATAGTTTGATTTAGGACACTCTCCAAGCTAGTTCTGATGCCAAACATATTTTCATACCCTCCAAAATAATGAGCCTTAACAATGTGGTGTCTACTAATGTGGATAACAAGCACATTCTCAAACATGTGCGTAAGAGACTTAGAATCTTAAACTATTGTGACATTTGGCTGTAGCATTTCTCATGCCATAATCATATGTGTTAGTTAACTTCTCAAGTTTTGTTAAACTAATATTATTCTTACTGACAAACGTTCAGGCACATGTGGGGATGTAGCTCAGATGGTAGAGCGCTCGCTTAGCATGCGAGAGGTACGATCCCCGTATCTCCAATTGCATATGTTTATTTTCATTATTTTAAGCCAACAATTTTTTAAATCTATTACTTACCTCTCTTGATTTCTGCCGCATCTCCAATTGCATATGTTTATTTTCATTATTTTAAGCCAACAATTTTTTAAATCTATTACTTACCTCTCTTGATTCCTGCCAGTTTTAAGTAAATAAACATATTGCATTAACCAATAGAAAAAGTCATTACAGAAAGATTTAATAGTTTGATTTAGGACAGTCTCCAAGCTAGTTCTGATGCCAAACATATTTGCCTACCCTACAAAATAATGAGCCTTAACAATGTGGTGTCTACTAATGTGGATAACAAGCACATTCTCAAACATGTGCATAAGAGACTTATAATCTTAAACTATTGTGACATTTGGCTGTAGCATTTCTCATGTCATAATCATACGTGTTAGTTAACTTCTCAAGTTTTGTTAAACTAATATTATTCTTACTTACAAACGTTCAAGCATATGTGGGGATGTAGCTCAGATGCTAGAGTGCTCGCTTAGCATGCGAGAAGTACGGGGATCGACATCCCCATCTCCAATTTATATCTTTATTTTCATTATTTTAAGCCAACAAATTTTTTTCTTCTATTACTTACCTCTCTTAATTTCTGCCAGTTTTAAGTAAAACATCAGATTGCAGTAACCAATAGCAAAAGTCATTACAGAAAGATTTAATAGTTTGATTTAGGACACTCTCCAAGCTAGTTCTGATGCCAAACATATTTGCCTACCCTCCATAATAATGAGCTTTAACAATGTGGTGTCTACTAATGAGGATAACAAGCACATTCTCAAACATGTGCATAAGAGACTTTGAATCTTAAACTATTGTGACATTTGGCTGTAGCATTTCTCATGTCATAATCATATGTGTTAGTTAGCTTCTCAAGTTTTGTTAAACTAATATAATTCTTACTTACAAACGTTCAAGCACATGCAGGATGTAGCTCAGATGCTAGAGCGCTCGCTTAGCATGCGAGAGGTACGGGGATCGATACCCCGCATCTCCAATTTATATGTTTATTTTCATTATTTTAAGCCAACAATTTTTTTCTTCTATTACTTACCTCTCTTGATTTCTGCCAGTTTTAAGTAAAACATCAGATTGCATTAACCAATAGCAAAAGTCGTTACAGAAAGATTTAATAGTTTGATTTAGGACACTCTCCAAGCTAGTTCTGATGCCAAACATATTTTCATACCCTCCAAAATAATGAGCCTTAACAATGTGGTGTCTACTAATGTGGATAACAAGCACATTCTCAAACATGTGCGTAAGAGACTTAGAATCTTAAACTATTGTGACATTTGGCTGTAGCATTTCTCATGCCATAATCATATGTGTTAGTTAACTTTTCAAGTTTTGTTAAACTAATATTATTCTTACTTACAAACGTTCAAGCATATGTGGGGATGTAGCTCAGATGGTAGAGCGATCGTTTAGCATGCGAGATGTATAAGGATCGATACCCTGCATCTCCAATTTATATGTTTATTTTCATTATTTTAAGCCAACAAATTTTTTTCTTCTATTACTTACCTCTCTTGATTTCTGCCAGTTTTAAGTAAAACAACATATTGCATTAACCAATAGAAAAAGTCATTACAGAAAGATTTAATAGTTTGATTTAGGACAGTCTCCAAGCTAGTTCTGATGCCAAACATATTTGCCTACCCAACAAAATAATGAGCCATAACAATGTGGTGTCTACTAATGTGGATAACAAGCACATTGTCAAACATGTGCATAAGAGACTTATAATCTTAAACTATTGTGACATTTGGCTGTAGCATTTCTCATG
Source organism: Lathyrus sativus (assembly GCA_963859935.3). Taxonomy (NCBI): domain Eukaryota; kingdom Viridiplantae; phylum Streptophyta; class Magnoliopsida; order Fabales; family Fabaceae; genus Lathyrus; species Lathyrus sativus. Next base: position 467,550,007 of record OZ012739.1, read on the forward strand.
TCATAATCATATGTGTTAGTTAACTTCTCAAGTTTTGTTAAATTAATATTATTCTTACTTACAACCGTTCAAGCATATGTGGGGATGTAGCTCAGATGGTAGAGCGATCGTTTAGCATGAGAGATGTATAAGGATCGATACCCCGCATCTCCAATTGCATATGTCTATTTTCATTATTTTAAGCCAACAAATTTTTTTTCTTCTATTACTTACCTCTCTTGATTTGTGTCAGTTTTAAGTAAAACAACATATTACATTAAGCAATAGCAAAAGTCATTATAGAAAGATTTAATAGTTTGATTTAGGACACTCTCCAAGTTTTTTCTTCTATTACTTACCTCTCTTGATTTGTGCCAGTTTTAAGTAAAACAACATATTACATTAAGCAATAGCAAAAGTCATTATAGAAAGATTTAATAGTTTGATTTAGGACACTCTCCAAGCTAGTTCTGATGCCAAACTTGTGCCAGTTTTAAGTAAAACAACATATTACATTAAGCAATAGCAAAAGTCATTATAGAAAGATTTAATAGTTTGATTTAGGACACTCTCCAAGCTAGTTCTGATGCCAAACATATTTGCCTACCCTACAAAATAATGATCCTTAACAATCTGGTGTCTACTAATGTGGATAACAAGCACATTCTCAAACATGTGCATACGAGACTTATAATTTTAAACTATTGTGACATTTGGCTGTAGCATTTCTCATGTCATAATCATACGTGTTAGTTAACTTCTCAAGTTTTGTTAAACTAATATTATTCTTACTTACAAACGTTCAAGCATATGTGGGGATGTAGCTCAGATGGTAGAGCGCTCGCTTAGCATGCGAGAGGTACGGGGATCGACATCCCCATCTCCAATTTATATGTTTATTTTCATTATTTTAAGCCAACAAATTTTTTTCTTCTATTACTTACCTCTAATGATTTATGCCAGTTTTAAGTAAAACAACAGATTGCATTAACCAATAGCAAAAGTCATTACAGAAAGATTTAATAGTTTGATTTAGGACACTCTCCAAGCTAGTTCTGATGCTAAACATATTTGCCTACCCTCCATAATAATGAGCTTTAACAATGTGGTGTCTACTAATGAGGATAACAAGCACACTCTCAAACATGTGCATAAGAGACTTTGAATCTTAAACTATTGTGACATTTGGCTGTAGCATTTCTCATGTCATAATCATATGTGTAGGTAACTTCTCATGTTTTGTTAAACTAATATTATTCTTACTTACAAACATTCAAGCACATGTGGGGATGTAGCTCAGATGTTAGAGCGCTTGCTTAGCATGCGAGAGGTACAGGGATCTTTACCCCGCATCTCTAATTTATATGTTTTTTTCATTATTTTAAGCCAAAAATTTTTCTTCTTCTATTACTTACCTCTTTTGAGCCAGTTTTAAGTAAAACAACATATTGCATTAACCAATAGTAAAAGTCATTACAGAAAGATTTAATAGTTTGATTTAGGACACTTTCCAAGCTAGTTCTGATGCCAAACATATTTTCCTACCCTACAGAATAATGAGCCTTAACAATGTGGTGTCTACTAATGTGGATACTAGACACATTCTCAAACATGTGCTTAAGAGACTTAAAATATTAAACTATTGTGACAATAGCAGAATTGAAATTTAAATATTTAGCAAAAACAAATGCATTAGATTCAATAACTACATATGTTGATCTAGTTTTTCCTAAGCATCTAAGGGTACAAAAATTTGTATTCAATGCATGCAGAACACTAAATCAAAAACTAAAGATGATAAAATTATTGAATTATGTGGCTTGTATCAATTGTGAAATCCAAGAGCATCGTGTAATCAATTATACAAGTTTGAATGGATAATGACATTGCGCAAACGCAACCACTTGGTAGTCGCTTCATGAATACTTTCATTCATAGCCTTCAAATGAGACTTTGTTTCACCTGATCCTAGAAGATTATGTTTCAAAAAGACCGAAACAAGTTGGCATTTCTTTTTTAAACACCTCAGTATTAGTCTTGTTGGGGAAGATTTAGTTTCCATAATGTTCTTGAGGAGATGCCAAATCTTTTAAAGATGAGCTTGAAATCATTTTTCATATGTTGAATTCTCTGAACACAAATGACTGAGCATTTGGAGTTGGAGTGTATGAAGAGAGCAAGACAATCTGCTATGGCAAGGTATACAAGAGAGAGTGAAAAAGCATTTATCATGTCATAATCATCCATCCGTGTTAAATTCTTAAGTTCTATTAAATAGTGTTATTCTTACTTACAACCACATGGTCATATATGGCGATGTATCTCAGATGGTAGAGCGCTAACTTAGAAAAACAAATCAATACACACACACTTATATGCTCTCTCTCTCTCTCTCTCTCTCTCTCTCTCTCTCTCTCTCTCTCTCTCTCTCTCTCTCTCTCTCTCTCTCTCTCTCTCTCTCTCTCTCTCTCTCTCTCTCTCTCTCTCTCTCTCAATTTTTAGAAAAACAAATCAATACACACACACACACACACTTATATATAGCTAAACTATCTTAGTGATTAAGTCAAAGTTAACTTGACCCAAACATATATGCCATAACTAAGAGTCTTAACTCCAAATGGATAAAGAGTTGGTACCAATATTTTGATACATCATTTAGGTTCTAGATATAGACATTACCCATTACAGAACCTTAAACACTCTCTTCTTATCAACTTTATGTTAGGCAACTTAAGGTTTCAAAAGTTGTAGTATATCCTTTATTACATAATTGAATAATGTTTAGAAGGTTATGTTTAAACCTTTTTTTTACTAAAAGAACGCCATTTATAATGACTATGGAGGGAATTTCGACAATACCTTTACCTAAGATTTTACCTCGATTATTGTCTTCATACATGACGTAGCTGAACTCTTTCTTGATAAAGTCAATTAGCATAGACATGTCTCCTATCACATGCTTTAAAAACACACTTTTTAGGAACCATATCTTATTTACAACTGTAAGAGATTCCTACACGAAGATTAACAAGGTAATTTAGATACCAAACTTGTGTTGGATTCTTTGGAGCTAGTTTTAGGAGTTATAGGTATCCATGTCATGATAAGATTTAAATTTTTTACATTTCTAAGTGAAATTGAAGGCCAATATGTCTATTTTCACTACAATAATGACAAGTCATTCTAGGATAAATACTGTTTCTATTCTTTCTAGTGACATGGACATTTTTTTATTAGGTTTTCTAAAACTTTTCTCAACATCACTTGAACTAATAGAAAGAACAATAGGTGTTATGGAGAGTTAGTTTATTTGTCCTTTCATGTTATCAAATTCAATTTTTAAACTAGGACAAATATTACAATCAACTAACTCCACTTCTTTTTCTAAAGTATGGGAACACTTAACTGATCATTCACTAGAGATGCATGATCCTCTTTCAAAGACTCAAGAGTACTCTTATGTTTTAAGATTTCATCCTCAAGTTTAAAAAACAATAAAATCTTTAGAGGAAGATTTTCTTAAAAACATTTAAGGCATCAACATTCATTTCATGAAAATAATTTGATAACTCATTATAAAAAAGTATGGAACATGAGTCGAGATACTTGCCTCAAAATCTTTTTATTTTAATGCACCATCCAATATAGATGAGCTATTTTATACTTTTCTAAATTGTTGTTGAAAGAGGATGATTCTTCATCTTCTTTCCAATCTATGTATTCTTTACACTTTTGGGATTTTTCCACCTGTGTTGTACAACGATCGGTTGCATTTTCACTTCACTAAACTTGGACAATGGATTTCGTATTCTTTAAGTTTACCACACTTAAAACATATTACTTGCTTTTTTCCCTTCTTTTTATTATCCTATTTATTTTGAGGATTTTCTTTTCTAAACTTCATTAAGTTCTTGTCAAAATGTTCGAGAGTGTTCTTTCTCATGTATTTATTGCACCATGTAACAAATAGTCCCATCTTTTCATATTTCAAAGAGTCGTCACTCTTGTCGTGTTCATCTTCTTCGGCTTTAGCCTTGGAGGTTAAAGCATTCAATGAGATTTTATTCTTATCATCTTTATTCTTATCCTTTCGCCTTTGCAATGTTTTCACTCGCTCCAAACCTTTTCAAATCATGTTCATGATCATTGAGCTTTTCAAAGAGTGATTACATGTTGAGTGACTTAAGATCATATGATTCTTTGATAGCAGTCGCTTAAGGTTGTCATTCTCTACACATAGACCTCATAATCTTATTATAACAGTTATGATTATATGTATTTTTTCCTAAGTTCTCTAATTTGTTTATATATGCAAAATTTTCACTTGTACGGAGGCCATAGATTCTTCATACTCCATATTGTGAGATGTTGGATCAAACTCTAGTGTTGTCGAAGCCTGTTCGCAAGTAATGCGTATTATAGTCGAAGTTTGTTCTAACATGCATTAGTCAATATTGCTAGGGTTGTTAGCATGTTGAATTGGGCCTTACTTGTAAGCCCAATTGTTTAAGTTAGCTTGTACCCTAAGTTGGCTTGTAATGGGTAATTGTTAAAAAGCCCATTAGGTTAGTGTGATATTTTTCTTATAAATAGGATGCTAGTTTCTCAATCTTGGCATAAGGAAAAATAGGAAGATAAAATCCTAATTTCAAGGGAGAGAGGTTATTTTGTTATTCTTGTATACTTGTAATCTTGTTCTAAGAGAAAGGAAAGAATAGCATTTTAATAACCAATCCTTGTTGTTCCTTGTTGTTTTACCTTATTTTTTTTGTTAACCCTAACCCTTGTGAGTTTCTTGATCATTGAGAAACCATTTATACTTTGTTTAAAGGTATCCGATTCACAACAAATTGGTGCGGTGAGCGTGGAGAAGATGCCTTCAACAAAGTATGAGATTGAAAATTTCACCGGAGTGAACGACTTCGGCCTGTGGCGCTTGAAGATGAAAGCCCTGTTGGTTCAGCAAAGTTGTTTGGAAGCGTTGAAGGGTGAGGCAGCCATGGACGCTGCGTTAACGGCAAAAGAAAAGACGGGCATGATCGAGAAAGCCCACAGCACAATATTGTTGAGCCTTGGTGATAAGGTTCTTCGACAGGTATCAAAGGAGACTACAACATCGGAATTATGGGTGAAACTTGAAAGTTTGTACATGACCAAATCTCTGGTGAATCGACTCTACCTGAAGCAAGCTTTATATTCATTCAAGATGAGTGAAGACAAAGTGTTGGCTGAGCAGTTGGATATGTTCAACAAGCTGATTCTTGATCTTGAAAATATTGATGTGAAGATCGATGATGAAGATCAAGCATTGTTGCTGCTGTGTGCTTTGCCCAGAACACATGCTCACTTCAAAGAAACTCTCTTGTATGGAAGGGAGTCCCTGACCTTTGAAGAAGTTCAATCAGCCTTGTATTCTAAGGACTCGAACAAACGAAAGGAGTATAAACCTTCGACGGTGGGCGAAGGTTTGGCCGTTAAGGGAAAATTCTTGCGAAAGGATGGTAAGTTTGACAAGAAGAAAGGTAAAAGTCAACAGAAGTATTATAGTGGCGAAACATCTAGTATTCGATGTTATCACTGTAAGAAGGAGGGTCACATAAGAAAGGTGTGCCCTGAACGCCTGAAAGATCATGGAGGTAATGGCAATGCAACCATTGTTCAAGATGACTTCGACTCATCTGACGTTCTTGTGGTTTCAAGTGGCGACTCGAGGAAAGAGTGGATTATGGATTCAGGTTGCACTTGGCACATGACTCCAAACAGAGAATTGTTTGAGGAGCTATGTGATCAAGATGGTGGATCTGTGCTGTTGGGAAACAACAAATCTTGCAAAATTGCAGGTATTGGATCTGTGAGATTCAAGCTCCATGATGAGTCAATAAGGTTATTGACTGAAGTCAGGTACGTACCTGACTTGAAGAGAAATTTGATTTCTCTTGGTGAATTCGACAGAAAAGGATACGTTTTTCAAGGAGAGAAAAGTATCCTAAGAGTAATGAAGGGGTCGAAGGAAGTCTTGAGAGGTGTGAAGAAACAAGGCTTGTATACCCTTGAGACTGAGGTTGTAAGTGATTCGACAAATGTTGCATCCACGAAATTTATGTCGAAGACTGATAATGATTACCTGCTAGCAAGAGACAGGTCGAGGAGAGTCATCAAGCCACCTCAGAGACTTGGGTATGCAGATCTTATACCTTATGCCTTAATCTCTGCTAGTGAGGTTTTAGATGAAGAACCTAGAGACTATAAGGAAGTTATGAGGAGTCGAAAGAAGACTGAACGGATGAAGGCCATGGAAGATGAGATGAAATCTCTTCATGATAACAACACCTGGGAACTGATCAAGAAACCTGCTGGAGCCAGGTTAGTCAGCTGTAAATGGATTTTCAAAGTTAAGGAAGGAATCGAATGAGTGACGTCGAAGAGATACAAGGCAAGATTGGTTGCTAGGGGGTTCACTCAGAAAGAAGGTATCGACTTCAATGATGTGTTCTCTCCTATTGTGAAGCACAAATCCATTCGAATGTTGCTTGCCATGGTGGCCCAGTTCAACCTTGAACTGGAACAGATGGATGTGAAGACTGAGTTCTTGTATGGTAATCTAGATGAAACAATCCTGATGAGGCAACCTGAAGGGTATGTCGAAAGGGGGAAGGAAGATTATGTGTGCAAACTGAATAGATCTTTATATGGACAGAAACAATCTCCTCGACAGTGGAATAGGAGATTCGACAAGTTCATGGCACACATAAGTTTCATCAGAAGTCAGTTCGACCACTGTGTTTACTTCAGATTTTGACCGAGTAATTCATTTGTTATTTTGTTGCTCTATGTGGATGATATTCTAATAGCAAGCAACAATGTCAGAGAGGTAATGAGAGTGAAGACTGAACTCAATAAAGAGTTCCACATGAAGGATCTGGGAGCTGCGTCCAGGATTCTTGGGATTGACATCCGGAGAGATAGAAAGCAGTCGAAATTATGTTTATCTCAAGAGGCATACCTACAGAAGATTCTCGAAAAGTTTGGTATGTCGAATTCAAAGTCTGTTGTAACTCCGACAAACCCTCAATTTAAGCTGAGTATAGATCAGTGTCCCAACACTGATGTTGAAAGAACTTATATGAATAACATTCCATATGCTAACATAGTAGGTTCTTTGATGTATGTTATGGTCTGTACTAGACCCGACATAGCATATGCAGTAAGTCTTGTAAGCAGGTACATGGCGAATCCTAGAAAGGCTCACTAGCAAGCACTAAAGTGGATTTTAAGGTACATAAATGGGACTCTGCATATAGTCCTAATTTATGGTGGAGCCTTGGGTGAAGTTAGTAAAGCAGCAATCGAAGGATATGTCGACTCTGATTATGCAGGTTGTATGGATTCCAGAAAATCTATCTCTCGATATGTGTTCACTATGTTTAAGACAACAATTAGTTGGAAAGCAACACTTCAGAAGGTCGTTGTCTTATCAACCACTGAAGTGGAGTATATTGCCCTAACTGAAGCTGTGAAGGAAGCATTGTGGCTTGAAGGTTTTGCAAAGGAGCTAAAACTTCAAGGTCGAGTTATCACTGTTAAATGTGATAGTCAAAGTGCAATACACCTGTCGAAGAATTCAGCCTATCATGAGCGAACCAAGCACATTGATGTGAGGCTGCATTTCATCAGAGGGGTAATCGAGCGTGGAGAAGTCCAAGTGCTGAAGGTTTCGACAGATCATAATGCTGCTGATATGATCACCAGGACGTTGCCCAGTTGCAAGTTTTCCCACTGTATGTAGTTAATAAATCTGCATGAAGAAAGCTAGTTTCTTGATGTTATAGAGTTAGGTCCAAGGTGGAGATTTGTGCGATGTTGGATCGAACTCTAGTGTTGTCGAAGCCTGTTCTCAAGTAATGCGTGTTGTAGTCGAAGTTTGTTCTGACATGCATTAGTCAATATTGCTAGGGTTGTTAGCATGTTGAATTGGGCCTTGCTTGTAAGCCCAATTGTTTAAGTTAGCTTGTACCCTAAGTTGGCTTGTAATGGGTAATTGTTAAAAAGCCCATTAGGTTAGTGTGCTATTTTTCTTATAAATAGGATGCTAGTTTCTCAATCTTGCCATAAGGAAAAATAGGAAGATAAAATCCTAATTTCAAGGGAGAGAGGTTATTTTGTTATTCTTGTATACTTGTAATCTTGTTCTAAGAGAAAGGAAAGAATAGCATTTTAATAACCAATCCTTGTTGTTCCTTGTTGTTTTACCTTGTTTTCTTTGTTAACCCTAACCCTTGTGAGTTTCTTGATCATTGAGAAACCGTTTATACTTTGTTTAAAGGTATCCGATTCACAACACATATGAAAAAGTTTGCATTTTTCTATAAATTTGTTGATTTTAGATCGCTTGACATCTTTGATTCCTTCATGGAGAAATTAAAGAGAGTTTCAAATTGTCTTTGTCGTCTTACAATGTGATATTGAGAAATACACATTCAAACTCAATGAAGAGATGTGTATATTTCTCGCCTTTAAATCATAAGACGTCTTCTTAATCTCATTATCATTCAATTTTTTTGGTGGCTTCTTAACGGATTCTCCATCAACGACCTTTTGAGGAAAGAAAGGTCATTCTTCTATAAAAATCTATAATTGTAAATCCAATCACATAAGGTGCATGTGCATGTAATCCTTTATATATGTAATTTTCACTAGAGAAAACGAAGGCTCTATTATACACTCCCTTCATATTAACTTGCACCTTATTCAATAATTTTTAAGTTGTTAAACTTTATCAATAGACCGGCTCTTGATGCCAATTATTAATTGGCTATGGTGGTGAAAAATCTAGAAGGGGGATTAAATAGACTAATTTCCTTCAATTAATTTTAAAACCAGAGACATTTTTGTGGAAGCTAAAATGGTAAAAATAGTTTTTAAAATGATTTTTACATAATTGAAAGACTTAGACGAAGTGATACAAACATCAATGATATAGAGATATTGAGAGCTCAATATGTGGATTAAGCTTAAACAAATCATACAAGGAGTATGGAATATTTTGGATTAATCAAACTTTATACAATCTACAACCACAATTCAACAAATTAATCAATAGAGAGATCCTTTGAGAGACACGAAAGGATCATAGTAGAAGTATCCATGCACGGTATGAAGACTTTATTGTCCGACTCACGGCGGCGTCTCAGATTGGGGAAGAAGTCAGATACACACAATCTCCCGGTTAATGATCTCCTAGGTCAAGGAGGAAGCATAAGCCAAATATCCATTACAATAAAAATCAAAGTATGTAGCCGTGGTCAATGATAAATTGAGCTCAAGGGAGCAAAACATGAGGACATATGTCCTATCAAAACTGACAAGCACAAGAATGATATGTATCAACGATTTTTTCATTCAATAAACACTTGAGGGACTCAATTTCTCTACAATGGTTGTTGTGGCCGCCGTGACACCAGATGCAACAAAACCGTCATGGATCACCTTGATCATGACATATATTGAGTACGAAACTCTACATATAAAATTGTATGTCACTCATCTTTGGGTTGAATCCTACACGTTAAAATAATATTTGTATTTATGAGAGAACTTAAAATATAAGTATAAGTATGATTGGTTTATTCAAATTTGAATGTTGTGCAAGACTGCAAGGTATCCTTTAAAATGTAATAGGATAGAGTAACACGGTGTTTGAAGGTAGCATTTTTCATGTCATGATCACCTATGTTAGTTAACTTCTCAATTTTTTTTAGCTAGTGTAATTTATATTTACAATCACTTGGATATATGTGGGGATGTAGCTCAGATGGTAGAGCTTAGCATGCGAGAGGTATGGGGATTGATACCCGGCATCTCCAATTTTTATGTGTTTTTTTTTCATTATTTACTTTGGAGTCTTGTAAGGGATTCAGTATCCACGGTTGTCAACAAATTTATCAGCATCCTGACTTGTATCAATCGAGAAATCCAAGAGCATTGTGTAATCAATTATAGAAGTCTTAATTGAGTAATGATGCAACCACTTGGTTCAATAGAAGTATATATATATATATATATATATATATATATATATATATATATATATATATATATATATATATATATATATATATATATATATATATATATATATATATATATATATATATATATATATATATATATATATATATATATATATATATATATATATATATATATATATATATATATATATATATATATATATATATATATATATATATATATATATATATATATATATCAGTATTCTCATCTTTTGCGCGAAAGTCAATGAATTATAAGTTTTCAAACATGAAACAAATTATGATTAAGTGCAATATTGTGAACGAAATATGATTGCTAATACTAAGAATACATCACAAAGATAGGATACTGTATTTTTGTTGAATTTAAAATTATTATGTGATTTATCCTTTAACAGTAAAGAGAGTAGAGATGCAGGATGTGGATTTGTGTTGATTGGGTAGAGTTTCCCATAACTTTATGAAGGTGGGATCTTTTGAGAACACATCCTTGCTTACTTCCCCTTTATCAGTCCACTTTTTAATATCATGCTCAAGTTTTACAACCCTTTCCTTCACATCTTCACAAGGTTTATTGTTACTAATCCAACTGCAAAGCTCCTCCACCTCAGCCCAAAAGCTCGATTCTGTGATATCTTCTTTTGCCAACCTGTTAGCATGTTCCAACCATCTCTGAGTGTACCTATACCTCTTTGGCCTACCCTTGTTCATGTAAGGTCCCGTGTCCTCATCCTTCGAATGACGGTAATAATTGGCAATATCTAGAGGCTCAACAAGACAACGGTACCTGGTTCCCAGTTCAATCCATTCTCTTTTTCCTTCAAACTCATCTGGCAGTTTGTACCTCTTGAGCATTTCAATGATCTCATCCCATACTCCTGCAAGCACAAGCCTCTTTACGTTTGCTTGGAAATCCTTTTCCTTCTTTTGCACTCTGAAGGCGTCATAATAACCTTTTCCCTTGTTTATCTCGCATGTTGCTTTGTACTCTTCCAAATCCCTCATGCTTGCCACAGCCTTCTCCTCAATCTCCTTTTTTATTTTCTCCTCATTCCTTTCCTTTTGCTTTTCTAACTCCCCAGCAGCTCTAAGGCATAGCCGTGCTCTTACGCTCTGAGATCAGATTCACCAAAAACAAACATATGCCAGCTAGCTAAATTATGTAGTCTAACTTTATGCTCGAAATAAAAGATCTGTTATATTGAAAGACATATATAGTGAAAGCAAAAGAAAATTTACTGACCAGTCCAAGGCTATCCAAGGCGGCTGCAATGTCGGTGTTAGAAACATCGCCAGAAGACAAGGGAAGGTCATGAAGTTTGTTTAAGTAGACCACATTTTGCATTCCCAAACTCTCCTCTAATTCAGCTTCATAGGCTAGATGTTGCAGTATGCTTTTGTTGGCAACTTCCGAAAGCTGTGTTGAATCTTTTAGCTGAGCAATGTGAAACAAGAGTTGTAAAACTGCGTCCGAGTTATTTACCACAGTCAACTGGCCATTACCGTTGCAGAAAATGTAAGTTCCAAAGGGTCTATAAGGGCTTAACTCAACAAAATTTGTCATAGTTTCTAGCAACAAATTTGTGCTACCCATTAGATTACAAGCAACATGCCTTGTAACAGTTGCTGCATTCCTCATCACGGTCGAGTAAAATTCACAACTCACACTGTCTCGTACTGAATCCTGAGATTTGAAGTTGTTGTTTTCCGGAGTCAAAAGCTGAAGAACAGGACTGAAAAGTTTTTCAATACTAGAAAAAGGAGCAAGAAAAATCCTTGGCACAATGTCATATCTCATGACAAAGTGTACGAAGCGACGAGACCAGTTTTGTCTGTTTGAAGCATGAGAGAATATATGATTACCAACCAAGGGAGAACCAAAAGTGACACACATGGGTGACTTATGCTGAATTTGATTAAGATTCTCCTCCAAGGCCCAAAATGTTGTAAGAATGGCCAGAACAGCTCCTGAAGAGTGACCTGTAAACACTACTTGCTTCCCTTCTGCCATACCTTTCTTCACCTGCAATGCAACACAAAAATTTGACATCAAATTAGACGTCCGGCTCAAAAAACAGTTTTATTTCATCGTAGCGAGTAGTACCTCACCTCGGATATAATCGAAGAAAACTTGAATAAGCGGTCGAATCTGTTTAAGAAAGCTTGGTTTACCAAAGCAGTTTCATCATTACCAACACTTTTAAGTAAAGGGAAGTGAGCAAGATCTTTCTTAGTTTCTCCAAAAGGTTTTGTAACAAACCAGTCAGATTCAACCCATGATCCAGGAAAACTTATAACAAGATAAGCTATTAATTCCGAGGATGTGTTAAAAGTTTCAGAAATATAAGGTTCCTTTGGTGAGTTGTGAGCTTTGAAAGACAAACTACATGTTTTCTTGATAACCTCTTCATTCAGTCCTAAGTTGTCTCCAACTGACCCTCCAACCATGTTTTGATCTGATTCATTGGTTTCTTATTATCATAATCATATATATGTAAAAGGCCAGTGGAGGAAGGAAGTGGAAATTCCTGAGTTGACCAAGACTTGAGTTTACTGCACTTTCATAGAAGTTGGGTTGCACTTGTTTGATTAATTAATAGGTAATTTATGTGGAAATTGGAATGAATGGTGAATGGTCCATGCTAATCTTCCAAGTGGGCTCCATAATAAATATGTTTTTTATTCTTCCACCAATCAAACATGGCTTGTAAGCATCATGAATGAAGATATTCATTTTTTAAAATATTAAGTGGGTACTATGTGTATGCACTTAAATATATAGCCTAAAGTAACATCTAACTCGGTCGGTACTTGGTACTATACTAACAAATATTAAGAATATGATTTTCACATCGTCATTTTAAATGAACACGTCCATCATCGTCGATTGACAAGCAAAGATACTCAACACTGACAATCCTTCTTGAGTCGTGGTGGTTGAGACAAAGATTCATTTGGTTCAGTTGATATTTTAGATCAGACAATGTACATCAACATTGATCCTGAGTAAATAGGGAATAATTACTTTGTTGTAGTAAATTAGTAGCCATAGTTCATCTTGATTGAGTATGGATAAGAAGAGTTCATTGTTTTTCTGATGTGAATTGCAAATGAATCCAACACATCATTTTATACAAATTTTTGTGCACTATAGTCCACAAAAAATGTTGGTACAATCTAGACCATACAAAAGAATCCAATAACACGTTTCAGATTATAGAATTAGGATTATGTCTAAAAAACATAGGTTTGGATTGTACAACCCATACTATGCCAAAACCCCCCTAAATGTGGGTTTGAATTATAGAATCCGAAATTGTTTGGTACCGACCCTCATCTTCATCCGAAAGGCTACCTTGGCTTCCCTCAAAATCTCTCGAACAACTATGTTAACATATGAACCCTTTTGTATAGTTACACGAGAGAGTAACTTGACAACTATGTCTCGAATATGCGCGCATACAGGAAACTTACTACCCAAACTACTATCTTTCTTTGCCTTCACTACGATGGTTTCCTCCTTAGATGGTAAGAATGTTTGGCCTACCAGTGTGGGAAATAAGTAGGGATGTGATATCCCACAATACCACATCTCGTGTCAAAGTATAGTTTTTCCAATCATGAAGGGTTTAAGCGCCTCAGTCCTAAATGGACAAAATATAGTTAAATATTAAGGATATCTCTTATCAATCTGGGTTGCACTGATAATAGGTGTTATAGAAACGACAAGATGACTCGGAATATCTTGCATGTATCTGAACTAGTGTACAAATCACTCAAGCATGTATTGGATCTTGCACGATTTACATATGATACAACCAAAAAAGAAATTGATTTCATCAAGTGGGTGTGTGACTCGGTGAAGGGGTGTAGTTATTGAACAACACATTAGGAGATTTAGGAATTCTCTATATGGATATGTTGTATAATATCCCTTATTTGGAATGAAGATGTTTCCACGGGGCTCGGTCTCTTCATACTCTTGGTCGAACTCTTGTCCACCAATACATGTAAAGTAGTTGTAAATCAATGCATGCATCAACATGTACTAATCTTTGAACAATATTGTATACTAATTAATTTTGAATAATTAATTAAATAATGGCATGAAAACGTTACCTGAAGCAATGTCATATACATGGCTAGCTGCTTCATTCTTATCTTTATTACAACATTCAAGTCCTTATACAAGTAAGTCAATACTACAATCCCTTAGGCATAGTCATTCGTCATATCTAGATCTCTAAAAAATAAAGATATACTAGGTGGGCGTATGTGGGGTTTAGTTCTTGAAAATGGTTGAGCCCACTAGAAACAAGAGATACGCTCTAATTGTGAACTCTGCACATGTGAGCCTCCATATCATCGCCCTTCTCCCATGTGACATTCGCAACTAACATGTGTCTGTTAAAATATTCTATGAGGAAGTTGAATCACGCATGAGACCCTATGACCTGTTCAAATTCTTTATAGGCCTTCTTTGAGTCTGATCTAAATTGATCGACCAATAAACCCATTCCTTAATCTTTGATGACAACTATTTTGTTAAGGTGACATCCATGGATAGGGAGATACAAGAGACATGACATATCATTTTCTTGTCACTTTCATCTCCTGAACTCTAAGTTGGAAGATGCTCGTGTTCTCGCGCCACCACTCTAAAAAGGTTGTTAGCAAACCATGATTAACTATGTTGAATCTGGTGGTGCCAAGGTCGCTTGGCCAATCCTAGCAAATTATGAGTCATAAGATTGTGGTGCCTAGTTAGTAATGAATACAAGCACTTTCTCATGTGTCTATTGTGGCAAGAACATAATTGAAATTCTAACATTTAACAACAAAAGATGCATTAGATTCAATAATTAAATCAACTATGTTCTGAACTAGTGCAGGCTGGAGTCCCTATTTTACTCCCAAGGCCTTGGTTAAGTCAGGTTCCATAACCATATCTTCCAAGACACCCTGCCAGCTACACTAGTTTTACTTGCCTCGGTGTCATTTATCAACAGTAAATCAAAAGCAGAACAATAAAATCAAAAGCTGAAGATAACAATAGTATTATTGAAGAATGAGGAGTACAAGAATTGAACCTAAAACAATGAAATGACAGAACATGTGGCTTGAACTAGAGTAAGCAAAAGTAGAACAATTGCCGCAACAAAAGATGTTATCTTCCAAGGAGTGCTGAAGTAGTCATGTATAAAGATTGCTTTATATTTATGAGAAGGGTCCTCATAAAAGCAATTCAATTTTCTGCATAAAGAAATATAACCGCCGTTGACATTTTCCTGAACAACATTAAGGCAAAGATTGTTAATCATTTTAGCAACTGCATTGCTATCGCCCAACGTGTTAATCATTATTCCCTTATCAACAAGTTTATCAACATCCAGACTCGTATCAATCAGGAAATCCAAGAGGATTGTGTAATCCGTTACATAAGTCTGAAAAGGATAATGACATTGCTCGAACGCAACTATGTTCCTTAGAAGAGTCTCAGTCCAGTGACAAACTTCAAATCTTGGTATCGTAAGCGCACCCTTTGAGAATTTCAACTCAAGTACACTTTGGTAATCTTGACCAACATTGAGTTTCACGCCAGCTTCCATTAACTGGCTTGCGCTATATAGATGTTTCACGGTTTGTTTTTCCCTTTTCGGTAACATGTCAGGTGGCAAGTAAAATACTCGTAACAGATCGGTGAGGTTATGTAATTGCATACTAACTTGATCAGGTTTCATAATATACTGTTGATAGTGTTCAAGAAAGTATTCGATTGTGAACTTGTTGTTACTTGTTTCATTAGGCAATATACTCTGCAGGAAATGAACCCTAAAGTAATGAAAAGCAACGTCGAAAAACGAAGAAACCTCACCGTCGATGCAAGTAGGTTCTGTCAGGTTGAACAAGTCTTCAAGAACAAACCAAGGAAGCTGATTTTCAAGTAATATAAGATCAAGCTTCACATCACATCTCAACCATGGTTTGGATAACAAAGGATCTTCTTGTGGCCACTCTAGCGACCGAAGAAAGTACTCGATTATAAAACAAGCGTCGGTTAAAATAATCTTAACAAAGCCATCACTGGTTTGTTCAATGGCTTCTGAGTAACAAGACCTAATGATCTCTTCTGATTTTTTGATGTATTGAATGCAATCTCCTAACCCCTTTTGAGTTCTCTCAAGGAAGCTCTTGAGGTACCTCAATTTGAGATCTTCCATGGATTCTAACCTCTTGTCTCCATAGTGAAATGGACCAATAGAAAGTATGGTTGGAGTATATGCTTCTTGGTTGAGTTTTCGGATTTTTTGAGGTACTTTGTATATACAACAACGTGAAACTAAGGGAAGTTCAACAGTTTGTAACATGGTTTCCATGTGAATTATCAAATCTCTATTTTCATTTTCTGTTTGAATGAAACCATTTTGTTGCAAGTGTAACTTCATTACCCTTTTGAAATTAGTAACAAGTTTAGTAAAATAATGTAATAATATAGAAATACCTGTCTGAAGAACAAAACTTAGTGAGGTGGTTTAAGACTTCACGAAAAAAGCAAATAGTTGAATACGAATAGCTGAAAAGGTATGAAGAAAGAGTTTTATTTTTTTTATAAAACTCTTTTAGTTTAAATGCGGGAGATTGTACCCTTAAATTACTTGACAAAAATAAATAAAATGAATTTTCAGTTTAAACTTATTTGTTAAGACAAAAATCTGATTAAAGATTCAGTACAGCTCCAAAAGAATTATACTAAATAATTTTATTAAAAAGAAAATAAATAAATAGTGAAAAAAGTGTTGTACCCACAACATTGGTGGTATGCATGCACTTGGCAAATCGCACCACAAACGTACAGCTTTATTTCAGATCCCACATTGTTAAAAGAAAAAGTTGTTTCATCTTACTGAATAATAGCCGTTGGATCTTAATCCAACGGCATACATCACGCGTGTGTACTTATGTCACGTTGAATATGTGACACGCACTCATATTCTCTTTCCTCTCTCACTCTCTCCTCTGCAACTCCCGGTGGTCGAGAAACCCTAACCACCTCCGAAACACCGTCGTTTCGTTTTCCGAATCTCACCGTTCCCCCGCGTTTTTCCCGCGTTTTTATACTACTCAGAATATAAGTATTTCAACGAATTTGATTTTTTCACAACTATTCATGGAAGACTCGTGAATTTCTGGAGCTTACCATTTTTTCTGTAAGTTAGGTTATTTATTCTTCTTATCAATTCAACTTGTGCTAAACCGTTTCGTCAATGAATTCCGTCAATTTTTTGGATTAAGCTTCAGTTTTGTTATCGTAGGCTATGAATTAGACACGGAGTAGCATAGGAGTATACATTGTTTTAAATGGATGTTCATGTGATAAATGTTGAAGAAGAAAATGATCATCAAGCTAAGTCAGATGACGGGGATGCAGGACAACCTAGTGACGGTGAAATTAATAATGCTGAAAACTCTGGATTTTATGTTGAGGATGGGATTTCCGAGCCGTATTTGGGTATGGAGTTTGATTCGGAAGATGTTGCCAAGACTTACTATGATGATTACGCTAAGCACATAGGTTTTAATTCTAAGGTTGGCTCACGTAGTCGCTCTAAAGCCGATGGGCCAAATATGTATAAGGAGTTTGTGTGTGAAAGGGAAGGTTTAAAGAAAAGGTTTAACGAGGGATGTGATGCAATGATTAGGATTGAGCTGAAGAGTCAAAGTAAATGGGTTGTAACTAAATTTGTGAGGGAGCATAGTCATTCATTGGGGAGTTCCAGCGAGGCACCGAGCCTTCATCAACGTAAGCATTTTTCGAGTGTTGGAAGGACTATGCCTGAAACTTATCAAGGAGTTGGACTTGTTCCAAGTGGTGTCATGTATTTATCTGTGGATGGAAATCATATTTCTAATCAGAATAGTTGTGCGGTGCTAAATATTCATGCTGCCACTGCTTCTGAACTAAGTCACTCTGTTAACAATGCCACGTTAAGGAATTGTACTGCCAGGCCGCCTTTTCAAAACAGGACATTAGGGAAGGATGCTCATTATCTGCTGGAGTATTTTAAGAAAATGCAGGCCGAGAACCCCGGTTTCTTCTATGCTATTCAACTGGATGAAGACAATCATATGTCTAATGTCTTTTGGGCAGATGCCCGATCCAGGACAGCTTATAGTCATTTTGGCGATGCAGTTCATCTGGATACCACATGCAGAGCTAAGCAGTATAGAATGCCATTTGCTCCTTTTACTGGAGTAAACAATCATGGTCAGGTGGTGTTGTTTGGTTGTGCACTCCTTTTTGATGATTCTGAGGCTTCTTTTTTGTGGCTCTTTAAGACATTTCTCACAGCAATGAATGATCGACAGCCTGTCTCGATTATTACCGATCAAGTCAGAGCCATACAGGCAGCAGTTTCACAAGTTTTCCCACAAACTCGCCACTGTATTAACAAGTGGCATGTCTTGAGAGAAGGCCAGGAAAAGTTGGCCCATGTGTGTCTATTGCATCCAAATTTTCAGGGTGAACTTTATAATTGTATTAACCTGACAGAAACCATCGAGGAGTTTGAGTCATCTTGGAATTCTATCCTTGATAAATATGAGCTTAGAAGCAATGATTGGCTTCAGTCCCTGTATAATGCCCGTGCTCAGTGGGTTCCAGCATACTTCCGTGATTCTTTTTTTGCTGCAATGTCTCCTAATCAAGGATTTGGTGGTTCTTTTTTTGATGGTTATGTCATCCAACAGATGACAATGCCCTTGTTCTTTAAGCAATATGAAAAAGCTTTAGAGAGCTGGATTGAAAAGGAAATAGAAGCAGACTTCGAGACAATTTGCACAACACCAGTTTTGAGGACACCTTCACCAATGGAGAAACAAGCTGCTAATCTTTATACAAGAAAAATATTTTTGAAGTTTCAGGAAGAGCTAGTTGAAACTTTTGTTTATACTGCAAATATAATTGAAGGAGATGATATAAATAGCACGTTCAAGGTTGCAAAATTTGAGGATGTCGACAAGGCATATACTGTTGCATTCAACCATGCTGAATTGAGAGCTAACTGTACTTGCCAAATGTTTGAGTATTCAGGCATTCTTTGCAGGCACATTTTAACTGTTTTCACCGTGACAAATGTACTTACATTACCATCCCATTACATCTTAAAACGGTGGACAAAAAATGCAAAAAGTAGCACTGGATCGGATGAACGTACTGGTGAATTACATAGTCAGGAGTCTCTGACATTGAGGTACAGTAATCTATGTCGGGAAGCCATAAGATACGCCGAGGAAGGAGCAGTAACTGTGGAAACTTATAATGCTGCAGTGAGTGGTCTTAAAGAAGGTGGAAAGAAGGTTGCTGCAATGAAAAGAAGTGTTGCCAAAGCAGCACCTCCTAATAATCAAGCCAGCAGCGGGACTACTTATAATGACAGGAAAACCACCACCAGTTCAACTTCAGATTTAACTCCTCTTTTGTGGCCGCGACACGATGAAATAACAAGGAGGTTTAATCTTAATGATTCTGGTGGTCCAGTTCAATCAGTTGCTGACCTAAATTTGCCACAAATGGCCCCAGTGTCTCTTCATCGAGATGATGGTTCATCAGGAAACATGGTACTTGGAAAAGATCCTTTTACCATCTGTTTCTATTGTTCAATGGAATAGGATTCCATGGAATTAATTTGATCCTTGTTTTCTTTCATATAGGCGGTTCTTCCATGCCTAAAATCGATGACATGGGTAATGGAGAACAAAAACTCAAGTCTTGGGAATAAAGTAGCTGTTATCAATCTGAAGGCATGCTCATTCATATTATCCTCTACTAACAAAAAGCAAATTCTAATATTCTTAATTTAGCTTAGCTGTAAAGTTGGTCTAGATTTCAGTACTTTATTTGCATCTATGAAGCACGGACACCCCAAATACGACACCGGCACCGACACTGAAACACCGGTGTTAATTTGAAAAATGGATAAATTAAAGGTAATTACAAGTGTCTGTGTTCGACACAGTAGCAAACACGCCATTTTTCAGAGGTGTCAGTGTTTACATAGATTTGCATAGTTATGGATATCTTTTGTAGCCTTTCATTTTGTAAAGTACTTTGATTTTGCCCTCATATTATAATTGATAACCAGTTAGGAGATTTAGTCCTTTTAACATATTTCAAGCACCATATTGCAGTTGCAAGATTATGGTAGGAGTCCTTCAACAGAATCCGAGGTTAAGTTTCAGCTCTCAAGAGTTTCCTTGGAGCCAATGCTGAAGTCTATGGCCTACATCAGTGAACAGCTCTCAACACCAGCAAATAAGGTTGCTGTAATAAATCTCAAGGTTTGTGATTTTGTTTTTCTAAACCTGTCCTTAATATTTTTTATAATTTTTGTTTCATAACTGTTCTAATACTAGAAAAGCACAGCCCGATTCATCTTTAAACATCTGTGGTCAAACTTCCTTTTGAAGAGAATGATGCCCAATTTGAATTTGGGTCCTTTTGACACCAAGAACTGAACCAACACATGACTACTCCCTCCATGCTCATGAAAGCCCTTTGCAACTAATCGACCTCGTGAGTTTCTTGCACCTCAAAAATCTTTTCAGCCCTTGCAAGCCACCTAATGGAGTTTTTCCTTGTAAAAGTGGGCAAATTCACCCTATGTGATGCCTCCATCTCCAACACTGGCACTCCTTGAAGATCTGGCAGGTTCGGACCAATTGTTAGGAACCCAAGAACTGGATTCCAAAGAAAGAACACTTTTATTGAAAAATAGGATAGAATAGGAGAGAACCTCTCCTCATGGATTTCCCCTTCACAAAAGAGAATACTTTCTCCTCGAGGGTTTCCTTTCCCCCTTCGCAATAGATTAAGAATATTCAATAATATCAACTCTACATTGTATTTTCGTATTATACAAATAGCCCTATAAAAACCTCAACTAACTAAATTCCATAACAATCCTGAACTATTCTAACTAACCACTATTTTACACCCTAACAGAGAATCCCTTCATTCAGGGGAAAAATCAATACAAAATCAATTCCAATAAATACATAATTTAGACAAATTAGTGCATATCTCAACAAGATCAAATGGCACCATTATGTTCTATAGGAGTAACTGTCGACTACATGGACTCATGGAGCAGTAGTTTTGTATAATGTGGTTGTGTATTAAAAGAGAGAAGTGGAAGAAGAGAGATAGGTAGATCTAGAGTATTTCATATTTTGTTATTATGAAATCTCAAAAGAGAAATTAGCTACAATACTCATTAGGTTGAGTATTTATAACTCAATCAGACTGTGCTGACTCGGCCCAGTCAGTTACAGTTTGTTACAAGCCTTTAGGCTTTGTTTGGCTAAGCTATATTTACATATACTTAGCTATTATTCTATTATGCGTTCCTTATTTTCTTTTGTTTGGATAATTCTTTCTGGAAATAGTCTAATATGTTTACTTTTGGTTCAATAATGGATCTGTATGATATAATCAAAATCATATAATTCTCAATTTGAATCAAACAACTATATCTGGTGCACAACTTTAGAGAGTGAATTAGAACAGTACCAGAATTGAGATGGTATTGCGTTAATAGGTGTAATTAGATCTTTTTTTTTTTAATTCTTTCTGAATGATTCTTATTTGAGTTATGACGCCGAAAATTGATAGCACAATTACAATATTTTTAGGTTGTTTGTGATGGATCCTGTTAAGAGTCCCACCTCGGATAATGTATGGTCTGAACACGTGTTTATAAGTGGGGGTAGTCATCACCCTACCAACCGGTTTTGTAAGGTTGAGTTAGGCCCAATTACATTTCTTAACATGGTATCAAAATCCTCGTTTAAGATCCGGTGGGCCACCTACTATGGTTTCAGCTATCGGGCCACCCACCATTTATTTTCACGCTCCAGTTGTCTAGTTCTGAGCGTGAGGGGGTATGTTAAGAGTCCCACATCAGATAATGTATTGCGTTTATAAGTGGAGGCAGTCCTCACCCTACCAACCTGTTTTGTAGGGTTGAGTTAGACTCAATCACATTTCTTAACAAATCCAATCTTGAATAGTATGACCTCATTGATAAAAGCCACATGAATTTAGATTTCCATTTCAAGAACTTACCAGATTTTTATGAAACTCAGTGAAGGCTGATATCAAATTTGTTTTTCCCAATCATTGGGACATTTCTTAAAATAATGTGCCCTATCCCTAATCCATGTTACTTTTCAACTTTGTTGTGTTTTCTTCTTTTTAATATTTACTCCATAGTGTAAGGATTTAGTTTGTTTGAGACTTTTAAAATTTGTTTAATAATTCTCGGGTTGTATTATTTCCAGGAGGCCAAATATTGTGTTACTGGGCATTATCTTCAGTCATATGCTCACATATATGATATAACCTATTTTTGAAGTTGTTATTCAGTTTGATACTATTAGAATCTGAGTGTTAACTTATCCCTACAAAATTGGTTTCAATTATCACCAGTGCTCCCCCCTTAAAGAATAAAAGAAAGATATCGATAAAAACAGATGCTGAAATAACTTATCACCAATTATATCACAACCTCATGTCTCTCGATGTAGCAAATTATACTATTATGCGTTATTTGATTATCTGCCTCTTGATTTTGACCTGCTTTTTGTTTGTTGAATTTAAATCCTGTAAATGTTTCAGCTTCAAGATGCGGATACAACTTCCGGCGAGTCAGAAGTTAAGTTTCAGGTGTCCAAGGATACATTGGGTGCTATGCTACGATCAATGGCCTATATCCGTGAGCAACTATCACATGCTGTAAGTTTGTTGTTCGTTATCTCTTTTTCCACTTGATTCATGGGTCATAAAATTATTGTAACAACTGAAAACTATTTTGGCACCTAAAATTGTATGGGTTGAACAATTTGCACTCTCAAATTTACGAAATGGTAGTTTAGTTCATGAAATTGAAGACCGGAAATCAAATTAGTCCATCTATCAATCAAGTTTGATGAATTTGGATTGCAAGATAGAGATCAATGGCCGCCTTAACAAATTTCTGGTTACATGCTCCAACTGAACACGCCCTAAACATGTCAACTGAACATTTTTGTCTCTATTAGATGAAAGAGAGACTAAATTGATTGGCGACCTTCAATTTATGGAACAAATTATTCAGTATGTAAATTTGGAGGACAATTCAATTTATGGAACAAGTTATTCAGTATGTAAATTTGGAGGACAATTCAATTTACGGAACAAATTATTTAGTAGTATGTAAATTTGGAGGAACAAATTGTCCGCCAATATTGTGAAAGTTCCTTTCTGAATAATTCAAATGAGTTTGGGATGGGCTATTACTTGAATCTCTTCAACTCCACCGGCAATTTACTGTGTGATAAGAGTCAGAGAGTAAAAACGAAAGCACTGTTGGCCGTTACACATCTCTTAAAAGGAAGAGAAGGTCACAAAGGTGCGCGAGAGGCAGAGACTGTTGTGAGGGAGGGAGATGATTCAAAAGTATTATTTTAAAATTTTCTCTCTCCCGTTTTTATAGAACCGGGCTGCAAACTGGGTCAGACAAAACCCACACACCTACAGCCTAGAAGCATCCAGGATCATACACGATCTGGTGACAATTTTGCTGCGATCTTGCTCAAATGCATGATTCTACATACAATCTGGATCATGCGGGGGTGAGTGAGATCGTTGAATCGTACAATTTTATGATCTGGATCGCAATCTTGGCACCGTTTGAAAAGGTTACAACGTGTATAGTTAGTTGTATGTGACAAACATGCATTGCAATTTTTGTTCAACTTGGTATATTTTTCTGATCTTAGTTTAGCGAAAAACCTGTGTATGTGGTATTATTTTCTTTGTTGATATTAATGTCCATTTAAATGTTCAAATTTGGCAGGGAGATGGGCAATCAGAACCTCTGTTGAAAAAGCTTAGGAAGTAAAGTATCAAATTTGATACCCAGGTGGGTGTGTAGCTGTGGCTGTGGCTGTTTGTCTTCTTAATGGAAGACCAATGACCACCATTTAGTACAAAAAGCAGAAAGCTTAGAAGTTGCAGTGTTTGTCATAGTGTGATTAGTTTCTTTTTCCTCCATGTTTGTTCTCAAATAGTACATACATAATTATCTTAGGCAGCAGCTTTAATTTAGATTTGTCCCTTTCATCCTTTATTTTTGGTCCAACACCCACCCCTTCTTCAATTAACCTATAGGGTTTATAAATTTGGGCCTAATAATGGTAAATAGCGGGGGCGGATAAGTAGCATGGGCGCTTACTTTGCCGCCCTTCTAATCAACCCTCCATATTTTCCTACTAATGCATCCGGGCCACACAAATTGTTCAGAAGTATGCATCCAGGCAAAAAAATTGTATTTTTTTTAATGCATTGATGTTCGGGTGGGAAAAGTGGTCTCGAAGTCGAGTGTAACATAGGAGAATAGTGTAGAAAAATAATTATGGTTGGTGACACCATTGTTGATATATAAACTGCATTTATCAGGGGTTTCTTTATACATCTATATTGGGAGAAGAACAGCTATCACAAAAGACAATTTCGTAGAGAGCTATTTTGTTGTTTTGACTTTTTTTTCCTATAACTAACACTTCACGTTAGATAACTTATTTTTCTTTTAAATTCCAATTTAAGTTTTAAGTTTATCTTATAGCACCATTATCTAATAAACAAAGAAAAACACATATTTAGTGTTTGATACGTATTAAATATATGATTAAAGATTTATTTGTGCAAAGGGGAAAATTAAAGAATGCAGTTAAGTATCAATATATTTGTGTCTTGCTATAAATCTTTTTTTTCATACCAATTTAACATCAGCTCTCTAATTATGGTAATTTCAATTTGTCCAAATTATGCATTTTCATTATCATTATGAAATCATTGATTACTGCCACGACACGACAGACTAGAGTACATTTACTTGAATCAAATACCTACCATAGGGGGCTATTATCAATTCAATTGTTTTGACTTTTTTGGCAGAAACAATTGGAAAATAATACTACTTCCTCTGTTTTAAAATGATTGTCGTAAAAAATACAATGATAAAAAATACAATGATATTGTGTTAGAAATAGTACACAGAGTAATAATTATATGACACAATTGGAAAAATATCGATTATTACTATCTTGAAAAGTGAGAATGAGATTTATTTTAAACAAATTTTTTTTTCTAAAATGATAGTTATTTTAATACAGAGTAATTAATGTTTAAAATAAATCAGAGTGAGTAATTAATGTTTAAAAGTATAATTAGTTGAGACTTTATTGTCATATTTAATTAGAGTTTTCTTAAACCTCCTTTATTATTGACATATTTACCCCAACCGATTTCCAAACAAAACTAAACATTGTCTTCAACTAATTTTTGGAAAATACGTCCTTCAATTTTTCTTTTAAACTGTGTCCCATGTGCTTCCTCTTTTCTCAATAAAGAAAATACGTAAATATTATAAAATAGCAAAGAAAATTTTTTCTACATTACTTTTTAGTGTAATATTGATATTCTCATTAGAAGAAATTAAGCAATACCATGCAATGCACGACGTTGACTAATTACTTTACAACAATCTTTATCTCTATAGCTAATACTACATTTTCTCCCCTATAAAAGTATGAAAGATTTTCATAATATATCATAGATTGTCTTTTTAGCATTATTAGGGAAATTAAACTCTCTTAAACATTGATCAGAAATTAAACGACTAAGTTTCACATGGATTGTGTAACTCAATGTGTGAAGGCTATGATGGGAAATAGTGGCGACGACGATGACACAAGCACGGAATCTCAGAATTTGATAAGAGTGAAAGCTATTGTTACTTTGAAACATAGTGATGATTGGCTTCTAAAGAATCTTGTAGATGGAGGGATCCAACAGATTGAAGAGTTAGTTGGAAAAACACTTGTGTTAGAACTTGTAAGCAATGAGCTTGATCAACGTAAGTTCAAATTTTAGATTAAAATGTTGAGTTTTGAGTATGTACTATTTATAAAGTTATTAAGTGGCTTACCTGATGTTTGTATGAATGTTGCAGCGTACTCCTCGGAGAAGGAGACGGTAAAAGGCTCGGCTCAATGTATAGAGGAAAAAGAGGACGATGAGCAGTATGAGGCCGAGTTCGAGCTATCCAATGATTTTGAGAAGGTTGGTGCTATTTTTGTTGAAAATGAGCAACATAAGGAGGTTTTTCTAAAGAGTATAGTTCTTCATGGCTTCTCTGATGGCCCTCTCAATTTTACATGCAATTCTTGGATTCAACCCAAGCATGATAGTCCTGCAAAGAGAGTTTTCTTCACCGACAAGGTAATTAGATTTTTCTTTTTGTGCGTGGAGAAATTCTTATGTACCTATAGCTAACTAAGACATGCATGTGATGTAACAGTCATATTTACCATCTCAAACACCGAAAGGGTTGCGAAGATTAAGAAAAGAAGAGCTAGTTTTACTGAGAGGGAATGGAGAAGGAGAAAGAAAAGAATCAGACAGAATATATGACTATGATGTGTACAATGATCTTGGAGATCCTGACACCAGCATTGAACTCAAAAGACCTGTTCTTGGTGGTACCAAACAATATCCATATCCTAGACGCTGTCGTACCGGTCGAAAACACTCTGATGCAGGTTATCTATTCTTATTGTTCATATATTTAGTTTTGATGCATCAAGACATATGTGTTTATAACATGATGTTTTTATGCAGACCCGTTGTATGAAAAAAGGAGTACTTTAAATTTCTATGTTCCTCGCGATGAGTCGTTTTCTGGAATAAAGCAGACGCAATTCAACACTTCTACGATATCCTCAGGCTTGACTGCAGTTATTCAATCCTTAGACACAATCCTCACTGATCAAAATCTTGGATTTTCAAGCTTTGAAGACATAGAAGAAATTTTCAAAGAAGGATTTCATTTACCACCTCTTAAATTCAATGACTTAACGTTTCTCCAAAAGGTCATTCCGAAATTGATTAAGGTTGCTAATGATAGCCAAAATCTTTTGCGCTTTGATACCCCGGAACCATTAAAAAGTAAGTTTGATCATTTAAACAAGTTATTAAAGATCATTCCTAGTTTCTAATTCATATGAATATGTTCTTTGGAATCGCAGGGGATAGATTCTTTTGGTTTTCAGATGTGGAGTTTGCCAGAGAAACTTTGGCCGGTGCCAATCCCTATAGCATCCAATTGGTTAAGGCATGGATATTGCTACCAATTAATATTCATTTTACTCCTTTCCCAATATTTACTTATACATGTGAAATAACTTTCAAAGTTCTTATAGGAATGGCCTTTGAAAAGTAAACTAGACGCTGAAGTCTATGGTCCACCAGAATCTGCGATTACAAAAGAAATCATTGAGTCACAAATAATCACTTATAGCACATTTGACGAGGTACTACGAAAACATCAACGCATTTTTTTTTTACTAAATTAACATTGTATAGTGCTTAAAAGTTATTTATTTTGAAAACTTTACAGGCTATTAAAGAACAGAAGTTGTTCATGCTAGACTATCATGATTTATACTTACCATATGTAAGTAAAGTGAGAGAGATTGAGGGAACAACACTATATGGATCAAGAACACTATTCTTCCTCACCAATCAAGGCATATTGAAGCCCTTAGCTATTGAGCTCACTAGACCGATTATTGACGGCAAGCCACAATGGAAGCAAGTCTTCACACCTGCTTCTTATTCCACCAATCTCTGGCTTTGGAGGCTCGCTAAAGCTCATGTTCTTGCACATGATTCTGGTCATCATGAACTTATAAGCCATTGGTGAGTAGCGATTAGGTTATGAGATGTTATGTCAAGCTTATAATTAGTGCTAGCTTAGTAATTTGTTGAATGTATAATTTTGCAGGCTAAGAACTCATTGTGTTGTTGAACCTATAATCATTGCAACCTACAGACAACTCAGTTCCATGCATCCGATTTATAGATTATTGCATCCACATCTGAGATATACAATGGAGATCAATAAAGTTGCTCGTGAAGTGCTTATTAATGCAAACGGGATCCTTGAAATATCATTCTTTCCTAAAAAATATACAATGGAATTAAGCTCTGTGGCATATGATAAGCTTTGGCAATTTGATTTGCAGGCACTTCCAAAGGATCTTATCAATAGGTAATATTTATATTATAGATGTTTCATATTATGCTATGAAACACTAACACAAACACAGACACGAAACACAAGTATCAAACATAGTATTGATACTAACAGGCCTACACCAATACTTGAGAACGGGACACCGACACACACAGACATGTGGCAGACACCAGACACATGTTTAATTATATAAATTGTTATTTTTGTTTTATCAGAGGAATGGCTGTGGAAGATCCTAATGCACAACATGGCCTAAAGCTAGCAATTGAAGACTATCCTTTCGCAAATGATGGTCTTCTAATATGGGATGCAATCAAACAATGGGTCACGGAGTATGTAAACCACTACTATCCAAGCCCGAAAACTGTAGAGTCTGATGAAGAGCTCCAAGCATGGTGGACAGAAATTCGAACAAAGGGTCACAGCGACAAATCAGAAGAACCATGGTGGCCAAAACTCAAAACACAAAAAGACCTTATTGACATCATTACCACTATAGCTTGGGTAGCATCTGCACATCATTCAGCTGTAAACTTCACACAATATCCATATGGAGGCTACTTTCCAAATAGACCAACCATTGCAAGAAACAAAATGCCTACAGAGGACCCTACAAAGGAAGAATGGGAAAAATTCATCAACAAACCAGACCAAACACTTTTGGAGTGTTTTCCATCACAAATTCAAGCAACTATATTTATGGTGATTTTGAACATATTATCAGCACATTCACCGGATGAAGAGTATATTGGAGAAAAGATAGAACCATCTTGGGGTGAGAATCCAACTATAAAAGCAGCCTTTGAAAAGTTTCATAGGAGATTGAAAGAGATTGAAGATATTATAGACTCAAGGAATGAAAATAAGAATTTGAAGAATAGAAATGGAGCTGGTATAATGCCTTATGAGTCATTAAAGCCATTTTCAGGACCTGGAATTACTGGAAAAGGAGTTCCATACAGTATATCTATTTAGAGTTTGGTACTTTTAAGCTTGAACATACAAATAAATAAATAATAAGTTGTTGTTATGTGTATCTTTGATCCTTAATAAAAGATAATAATAGCACAAGAGTTCTTCATATCCTATGTTTTCTATGTGTGAGATTTGTACTATACACAATATCCATATCAACTTGTTTATTCAATCATTACCACTATAACTTTGAATAAAATGAAAAATATAAGCTGGTAAGTTAGAGTTACATATAAAATTTATTTTTACAAATTTAAGTAATTATAAAAGATATATCGGTGATTTATTTTTTCTGTCATTCTTTTTTTTATATATATATATTTTATTTAGATATTTATTTTAAGTTGTTCACATATGTATCATGCACAATATTTTTTGTTAAGTTTTGAATTTTTTAAAGTAAAATCTTAACATTTTTTTATATAAAACTACAATAAAAAAATTAAGTTTTATTTTTATATTGAATTTTATTTTATAGGTATTGTTAATATATTTATATTATAGTAATGTATTATGAATTTATTTTGTCAAATATAGTAAATATAATTTTTTAAACAACTGAAAAATAAAAAGGAAACTATATGCTGGTTAGTTGATAGTGGAATATAAAATTTATTTTTATAAATTTAAATAATTATAAAAGATATAATCGGTGATTTATTTTTTATTTTCATTCTCATTTCTTTTTTATACATTTATCTTATTTAGATATTTATTTTAATTGTTTATATATGTATTATGTGATGCACACTATTTTTATATTTTAATTGTTATGTTTTGAAATTATTAAAGTAAAATTTTTTTTTTTTTTGTTATAGAATTGCGATAAAAAACTATAGTGAGAAAGAAATAGTTGATACACAAATTTATGATCTAGAGAGTTGGTTAACTCTGTGTAATTATCATGGTTATGGATACTTACTCTCCTTTGGAACCTTGATCGTTATCAAGAGATTTCTCATCCCTAGTTAGGTGAACTACGGTTGCTCTGCTTCCATCCTAGTCATGATACGTAGGCACGAGATGCGATGTCTTGGCGAGCATACTTAGTGTATATACCCTTAGGTTTTTACCTTAGCACATTTCTCTTAGCAAGCAAACTTTAGCATAACACCAATACTAACAAAAGGTTCTTGTAGAGTACTACAAATGCTTAGGATGCTAACACCTTCCCTAGATATAACCAACCCCCGAACCTTAGATCTCTTAGTTGTGTTGTTACATAGTGCACTTAGGGTTTTCTTCGATCTTTACCCTTTTCTCTGGATAAATCAAAGCTCGGTGGTGAACTTCATGATTTGTGATTCAAGTTAATTTAATAGCTTGATATCCGATTCTCACCACAACAGAAATGACGACTTCACTGGGGAAATATAAAACTCCCCCTAAGAGGGTTAAGCCCACCTTGTTTGTATTTGTGTTTGTTATATGTTTTCTTGCTTGTATATCTGTATATTTGTAAATATTTGTATATATATATCTGTTTGTACTTGGGTTTTCTGTATGCAGGGTTGTCATCTTGAGTGGTGAGGATAAGTCATATACCCGGACTTGAGTGTGTAACACCCCACTTTCCCAAATTAAAATAAAATGTGATTAAGTCAAATAATTATTAGAGTTCCTATTCCAAAAGTGGGATATTACATTCACAAACTCAACAAAACACTTCTCCATATGGTTTTCAAAATAAAGCAGCGGAAAATTATCATTAATATATACATCATTCACGGCCATCCGCCAAAAATACACAAAATATTCATTCATCATCAAGATTCACCAAAATATGATACGTCACAGAAATACAACAATTTTATCATAAAACAAATAAACTCTCAAATCATGTGTTACGTATCAGAGCATCCTAGGACTCGACTCGCACAACACTATCCAAGCTAGCTATGCACTTGGATTATCTGTACTTCCGAAGAAGCACAGACCACAACAACAACAGAGGGGTGAGAAAACATGATCAAAATTATCGGTAATAAAATACATGAATAAAAAGGCACTAAATAAACAATCATCACCTCACAAACACCAAACATGACCTACTGTCCAACCATCAACATAACATATCATAATGCAAGAATGCAACCCAATACATGCATGCGGTACCGACTCAACATCACTGATGAGCACCAGACCATCAACCCTCCATAAAAGAGCACATCATCACCGATGGACACTGGGTCATCACCTTCCACAAAGGAGCACATTATCACTGATGGACACTGGGCCATCACCCCTCCACAAAGGAGCGCCTCATCATCATAAGAGAGTATGGTTGAATCACTTACGCTCCTCCTGAGACATGATTCAACCCTACCAAGACACCATGTTATGTATGACCCCAAATGCATAACACACAACATTAAGCACACTAAGTGCACACGATCCTACTGATCATATCCCCATACATCATACACATGTATATATATTATATATATACACACCAATCAATTATATCAATCAAGTTAAATATTAGGGGAAATTACATTGAACACCGAGTACATACGATCCTCTCGATCACCTCATTATGCCTCATATATGTATATATATTACCCATCATTCAATTATGTCAATTAAATTCAATGTTTCATAAATCACCTTTCCACATCAAGTATACTCTCTTGACCCCTAAACAACATCTCTCGACCTATCACAACCCAAGGAATCCTACGAAACGAATCACAAGGCAAAACAACACAAAACCCACATTCCGTCACACTCGCTGGCTCAATCGCCTAGTGAGGCCTCAGCGAATGCTCGCTGCCTCCTTCGCCTAGCGAACCTGCTAGCGAGTGCAGACAGTGGCTACTATAAGTGTTCGCTACCCAACTCTCCTAGCGAATGCTCGCTACTAGCTCGCTCAACGAAGGTGCTGGCGAATGTCTGTGATTTCACAAAAATCTCACTGTTCAGAAATTCATCAGAAGCTCAAAAATCGTCTGATTCTCACCACACCAGTCCCTTAGCCTAGTATTCTACTACTAAACCACACTATTTATTCCGAACCTCACCCGATAAGTCACCAACTCTACCGATTAAATCATTTTTGACCTAAACGGTAAACTACTCAGAACACCCAACCATCCTTACATAATCACATGCAAGGCTAGCAATAACAGAATTTCACCAATTTCCATCAGCATAAACACCATTCATCCTTGGAAACAACAATCAGAACATTACAGCATCTTAATCATGATCATCAAATTCCTATGGGGTTAAGGAATCCCCAACTACCCCATTCATGCAATTACCAATTTTAACCTGTTTCTCCCCCCTTACCTCGACTAGTTGCTCTTATCGATGAAAACTTCCAAAAATCCGACAGCCTAGCCTTCTTCTTCTTCCTCTTGTTCTTGTTCTTCTCTCCTTACTCTTCTTTCCCAATAGGCCGTGTTTCACTTTCTAACTCACCAAATACCCCTTAAACACTTATTCCCCATTTCTTTTAATTCCAATATTAATTCAAATAATATTAATAATAATAATAATAATAATAATAATATTACTATTAATTATCAAATTATTATCATTATCAATTTTATTATACTAATATTAAAGGCCATAGCTTCTGAAATAATCCCCACAAAAGACATGCCAAATTAAAATAACACCGGAAAGATTAAATAATTAAAATGGGTGTTACAACTCTCCCCCACTTTAATTATTTTCGTCCAAAAAAATTACCTGATGGAAACAATTCTGGATACGCTTCCCGCATCTTGCTTTCCAATTCCCAGATCACACTGCCTCCTGCAGCACCTCCCCAAGCCACTTTCACCAAAGATATCTCCTTCCCTCGGAGTTGCTTCATCTTACGATCTTCGATCCTCAATGGCATCGTCTCAACAGTAAGGTTCTCCCTAACTTAAACTTCATCTCTTTGGATCACATGAGATGGATCCGATACGTACCTTCGAAGTTGCGACACATGAAACACGTCATGCAAATTCAACAGTTCAGGCGGCAACGCCACTTTATAAGCCACAACACCAACTCTTTACAAAATCTGATATGGCCCAATAAACTTAGGATCCAACTTCTTAGACTTCAACGCACGACCCACACCAGTCACTGGGTTAACCCTTAAGAACACGTGATCACCTTCACTGAATTCCAGCTCTTTCCTTCGGTTATCATGATAGCTCTTCTGCCTACTCTGAGACGCTTTCATTTTCTCACGAATCATCTGAATTGTCTCAGTAGTCTGCTGCATAATCTCTGGCCCCAATACCACATTCTCACCCGTCTCATAGCAACACAGAGGAGTTCTGCATCTCCTACCATACAAAGCTTCAAACAACGCCATTCCAATACTAGAATGGTAACTGTTGTTGTACGTGAACTCGATCAACGGTAAATGAGTATCCCACGCACCATCTTTTTCCAACATACAAGCCCTTAGCAAATCTTCCAGCGACTGAATAGTCCTCTCTGACAGACCATCAGTTTGCGGATGGTAAGCTTAACTCAGCTTCAACTTAGTACCCAAGGCTTCCTGTAAACTCTTCCAAAATTCCGAAGTAAACCTCAGATCTCTATCCAACACGATACTCGACGGAACACCATGAAGCTTCACTATTACCCAAATATAAATCTCTGCTAGCTTCTCCAACGAAAAACTTATATTAATCGGCACAAAATGTGCAAACTTCGTAAGTCGATCCACAATCACCCAAATGGCATCAAATCCTCTCGCTGTATTCGGCAGACCTGTAACAAAATCCATGGTTATACAATCCCATTTCCAAACCGGAACTTCCATCGGTTGCATCATTCCAGAGGGTCTCTGATGTTCCACTTTCAACTTCTGACATACCAAACAGGCGTAAACAAATCGAGCTATATCTCTTTTCATACCAGACCACCAAAATATCTTCCTTAAATCATGGTACATCTTCATAGCTCCCGGATGGATACTCAAACTACTACGATGTCCCTCATTCAAAATTGACTTCTTCAGCTCATCATTATTCGACACACAAATCCTGCCTCTGAATCTCAACACACCTGTGCTATCCAACTTAAAATCACCATCAGAGTTACTTCCTACTCCCGACATCAAACCCACTAACTTCATATCTAACTTTTGGTTCTCTCTAATCATATCCAAAAAATCATTGTTCACTTGCAACTTGCCCAACATCACACCACATGCCGTAAACTCGCAAACCATGCTCAAATCTCTGAACTGCTCAATTAGCTCCATGTCTTTTACCATTAAAGTCGACATATGAATTGTTTTCCTACTCAAGGCATCGACTACTACATTCGCCTTTCCTGGATGATAACTTAAACTGAAATCGTAATCTTTCAGGAATTCCAACCATCTTCTCTGTCTCATATTCATCTCCTTCTGATCAAACAGATATTTCAGACTCTTATGGTCACTGAACACCTTAAATATCGAACCATACAAATAGTGCCTCCAAATCTTTAACACAAAACTACCGCAGCCAATTCAAGGTCATGAGTAGGGTAATTCCTTTCATGCGCCCTTAATTGTCGCGAAGCATATGCCACCACCTTACCATTTTGCATAAGAACCCCGCCTAATCCCATCTTAGACGCATCACAATACACCACAAAAGGTTCACTCAGATTCGGCAATATTAACACCGGTGCTGAAGTCAATCTCTTCTTTAGTTCCTCAAAACTTTTTTCACAAGCAGCATCCCACACAAAAACTTGATCCTTCCTTGTCAACTGGGTCAATGGCAACGCCAAACGAGAAAACCCCTCAATAAACCTTCGGTAATAGCCTGCCAAACCCAAAAAGCTTCTAATTTCCGTTGCTGTCTTCGACGGTTCCCACTGCAACACTGCACTCACTTTCGATGGGTCCACCGCTACACCGTCACTAGATATCACATGCCCCAAGAAACTCACAGTCTTCATCCAGAACTCACACTTTGATAGTTTAGTAAACAACTTATTATCTTTCAGCACTTGCAACGCAATTCTCAAGTGTCCTGCATGCTCTTCTTCAGACTTAGAATAAATCAGTATATCATTAATAAACACAACAATAAACTGATCCAGATAAGAATGGAATATCTGGTTCATATACTCCATAAACACTCCTGGCGCATTAGACACTCCAAAAGGCATCACAGTATATTCGTAATGTCCATAACGAGTTCTAAATGTTGTCTTCTGAATATCACCTTCTTTCACTCCGATCTGATGGTAACCCGATCTCAAGTCAATTTTACTGAACACACGAGCTCCCACCAACTGATCCATCAAATCATCAATCCTTGGAAGAGGATACTTATTCTTAATGGTCACCTTATTCAACCGACGGTAGTCGATGCACAAACGCATACTACCATCCTTCTTCTTTACCAACAACACTGGAGCTCCCCACGGCGACACATTCGGTCTGATGAACTTCCTATCCAACAACTCTTCAATCTGAGATTTCAATTCAGCCAACTCCCCTACCGACATCCTATACGGTGCCATAGATATAAGTCTCGTACCAGGAACAAGATCAATGCTAAATTCAACTTCTCTTGTCGGAGGCAATTCCGTAATATCATCAGGGAACACTTCAGGAAATTCATTCACCACCACCAAATCTTCCATCGACGCCTTGCTGTCAACAGATAATGATGCAAATAAAGCAAACATTTTAGCTTCATCCTCCAACAAGGTTCTCAATTCCTTATTAGACAAGGAATCCGCCAATGCTTCCTCTTCTGGAGTAAGGAAAAATAACACTTTCCGAAAACAATCGATGTAGACTCGGTTGAACTCCAACCAGTTCATATCTAGAATAACATCCAGCTTACCAAGTGGCAAACAAATCAGATCCACTCCAAAATCTCTGCCAAAAATAGTCAGCGGACACTTCAAACACACCAAAGAAGTAGTCACTGAACCAATAAAGTGAGCTTCAATAGTCAACAGTTGCTCAAGAGTAGACGACACCAATCCTAATCTCTTCACACAATCAACAGAAATGAACGAGTGGGTTGCACCCGTATCAATCATAGTAGTTAAAGGAACATTATTGATAAAACAAGTACCTTTGATAAAACGCTCATCGCCGGTAGATTGAGTCCCTACCACTGCAAACACTTTACCACTGGCCTGAGGCACCTGAGACTTCTTCGGTTTCTCACAATGGGTATTGATATGACCTTTCTCACCACAATTATAATAGGTAGGCATAACAGTCCTGCAATCCGCCATCACATAGTCTGGCTTACCACACTTGAAACACTTCTTCACCTCATCAGAACAATCATTGGCACGATGCCCTGCACCACCACATCGGAAACACTTCATACCAGTAGATGCTCTCCCTTCTCTGGGCTTCTTATCAGCAGCAGCCTTATGTTTTCCCTTATCAGTAGGAACATTGTAAGGAGTACCACCAAATCTCTACTTACCCTTCCGATCATTCACAACCTTATAGTGTGCAATTTTGGCCCGGTTGTGATTATCATAAATTCTGCTTCTGCTTACCAGCTCAGGATAATTCCTGATCTTCTGACAAGCGCTCCTCATCTTAATCTCCGGACGCAACCCGTTCTCAAACTTCAAACACTTGGAAGTCATTGCCTCTTCAGTAATGTAATGAGGACAATACTGTACCAACCCTTCAAACTTAGCAACATACTCTGCTACAGTCAGATTACCCTGCTTCAGCTCCAGAAACTCTATCTCCTTAGCACTTCTTATATCTTCCGGAAAATACTTCTCCAGAAAACCAGTTCGAACCACATCCCAAGTAATAGCAGTTCCTGCAGCCTCCAATCTTTGGCGACTGTTGTCCCACCAAGCCTCAACTTCACCTTCT
This sequence comes from Lathyrus sativus, assembly GCA_963859935.3. Lineage (NCBI taxonomy): Eukaryota > Viridiplantae > Streptophyta > Magnoliopsida > Fabales > Fabaceae > Lathyrus > Lathyrus sativus. The sequence goes on from OZ012739.1 coordinate 467,586,972, forward strand.
AGCATATGAGTACCGAACCTCACTTTTTGCTCATCATTACAACCCATCATCCTAAACATCTTCTCAATTGCCTTCATCCATTTCTGAGCAGCTTCAGGATCCAAAATTCCCCCTTCAAACGCCGGTGGCTTGTTACTCTGGAACTGCGCCAAATCTCTGAATTGCACACCCGCAACTTGGTTCTGATTATCAACCACCTGCGGCATCGCTTGCATAGCTGCAGCCAAAGCAGCATCATTCCTCCCTGCCATACTGCTCAACCAAAATAATCACTAAGTTAAAAAGACACACCAGCTCTTGTCACACCCTCATTTTCACCTTTAGCCTTTATACCCTACATTCACCATATCATACATCTTTCTATTGCATGGTACGGATTGGGTCGGTTCATTGTTTTCCACTTCAAATATGAGACAATTTGCTTATCATGGGCTACAGGGAAGAAAAGGTTCATCACCTAAGGCTTGATCTAAGTTGGAGGGTCTACTCACGTAGGTTACTTCAAGGAGAAGTTACTTGAAAGATATTGGGATATGCAAGGTAAATATTCCTAATGAACATGAAATGCAAGGCCTAATTCAAGATTGCTTCATCCAACTTTGTTTCAAATTCTTGATCAAGTGGAGTCAAATTTGCAAAGCATGAGTCAAGAGCACAAGTGCATAATTCAAGACTTCATATAATGACATAAGGGAATCCATCATTCAAAGTTCAAGATTCATGAATTCAAGACTAGATTCAAGAATATTACAAAGAGAAATTTCATGACATTTGCAAAAGTGTCACATTTGTTACAAAGTTTCAAGCTCTTGATAATGCTTAGAAAATTAAGCTACTTCTAGTCTTAACGCAAGCTTCTAATTAATTTCATGCTATGGTACCCTTCATGCCCAACAAGTTTACATATCCAACATTATGCTTGCAAACATCCAAAGAAAATATTTAAGAGTTAACTCAACATTGAAATGTTTCAAGATCAAGATTATGCATGCTTATTCATGGGCAATATGAAGGCAATCCAAAACAGCCCCCATGCAAGAAATAACAAGTTGCCTCATGTCACAAAATATACATGTCACAAGACCAAGGGAATAACATATGATAATACATCTAAAAAATCAGAATTTCAAAATGCTATCAAAAGGGATAGCATTGACCACAAGAGTTGTCCAAGCACAAGCCAACAAAATGGGTGCAAGGCACAAAGTGCTGCAGAAAAAAAACAGTATAGGCAAAGTGCAACAGCAAAAATGCAGCATAGCTCTTGCATGGAAATGGAAAGAAAGAGAGTGGCATGAGAAAAGGTGGTAAGAGACATCACTCCATGAAAAATCTGATATGTAGGAAGAAGAGAAAACCATAAGAGCTGAGATAAGAAGGGGGGGTTGTAAAGAAGAAGGCATTCACTCTTAACACATTCAACATCCATACACACATTGCAAACCAGAAAAATAGAGAGAGCAATAGAAACCCTAAAAACCAGAAGAAAAAAAAGAGTGATATAGAAGTATAAGAGGACCATGGAGAAGCAGAATCTTCACAACATAGAGTGAAGAGTGAAGAGCAAATCCAACGAAGGTCATTGGAGTACTTGTAAGAAGGATAGAAAGCTCTTGGTATCCATTTCTTCAAACCTTTCTCCTTTTACTTTTTGCTTTTATATTCATTTCATTTATTCTCTTGTGTGTTGTTGTACTGTATATATCATGTAAGGTCCTAATAGGGACCAAGAAACCATTTGCAAGAACCATAAAAACGAAAGAGAACAAAGGAAAAAGTTAGGTTTTTTCACTCTGGTAGCCTGACACGGGCCGTGTCACACAACACGGCCACCCGTGTCACACGACACGGGCCGTGTCACACAACACGGCCGACTGTGTTGCACCTCTGTTTGAGTTTTCAACGTGTAAAATGCCCAGGACCTCTGACACGGGCCGTGTCACACAACACGGTCCCCCGTGTTGCACCTCTGTTTGGCCTTAAAAACTTGTTTTGTCCCAGACCCTATGACACGGGTCGTGTCACACAACACGGCCGCCCGTGTCACACCTCTGTCACGCCTCAAAACTCCTTGTTGCAAGCCCCTCCTGACACGGGCCGTGTCACACAACACGGCCACCCGTGTTACACCATTGTTTTCTTACTTTTTTTGATATTTTACCTCCAAAAAAAAATTTTCTCAAGGAGTTCGCCGTTTTTTTTTGCATGTCTCGATTTTTTTTAGCCGATTAACCCCATATGTTTGCATGATTTTAGTGTGAATATTGTTATTGTCCTTGTTGACTTTTGATTCCAAAAACCATTTTCAAAAACAAACTCTCGATTTTGTCGAGCCATTTTTAACCTTGTAAGTCGGTTGCCTTGTGCACCGCCATCGACCTTGTCCATATCGCTTCAAATGTGTCTTTACAAATAATAAACCTTGATCCAACGTCAAGTCGTTCTCTTTTCTCATAAAAATCCAAAACACAATAAAATAAACGATTAGAATTATGCACCACGAACTTTAAAGTGGTGGAGAAGGAATGAGAATGGAATCCTCCTACACTCTTTCCGAATATTTTGAATGCAAGGCGCTCGAATTGGTTATTCGAGACATTAATCTCTATCCAAAGTCTTTTGTATAATCCTAGTAAAAAATAAATTCTTCCCTAAGAAAAACCTAAAAAACAATATCAACTCATCAAACTTCTTTTGCCTTAGGGCGTCAATCTGAAAACCCTTTTTCAAGGTATAAAATCAACCAACACACAATCATATCTTAAGTAGCCAAACTACGGCTGCTCTGATTTCTCACACATGTTGAGAATACGTAGGCATAGGATTGCGATGATCCTAGCGAGCACAATTTTCTTTCTCTCCCATCTTTAATCATCCACACCCTTTTACCCAAGGACATGTTACGTCTGTTCTACCGCAAACAGGTAACACATAAGACTCCAAGAGCGAGCCGCAATACACCTAACTGCTAGAATGCGCACGATAGCATCGTCCACCCAACATCCCATTTTCCATTGTAGTCCCATGAACTACGAATGCTCTGATTCTTCACTTCATACAAGTGAATATACGTAGGCACAAGGGCCCCAATCCTTGGCGAGCACTCTAATAAACACCAACCCCCTCTTTCTTCAAACAAGCAAACTTTTAGAATAAAACACCCATTCACGCCAAACAACCTAGGAGGTTCCTATCGAGTACGATGGATGCGAGGGGGTGCTAATACCTTCCCCTCGCATAACCGACTCCCGAACCCTAAGACTTGGTTGCGATGACCACGCTCTTTTACCAAAGGTTTTATCGCTATTTCCCTTTCCCTCCTTGGGATAAATAAAATTCGGTGGCGACTCTGTATCATTTTTCGCGACAACTCTATCCTAAGGACAAACTCAACTACTACACTGGCCGAACGAACCGACCTACTCTGATACCAACTTGTAACACCCCACTTTCCCAAATTAGATTAAAATGCGATTAAGTCAAATAATTATCAGATTTCCCATTCCAAAAGTGGGATATTACATTCACAAACTCAACAAAAAACTTCTTCATATGGTTTTCAAAATAAAGCAGCGGAAAATTATCATTAATATATACATCATTCACGGCCATCCGCCAAAAATACACAAAATATTCATTCATCATCAAGATTCACAAAAATACGATACGTCACAGGAATTCAACAATTTTATCATAAAACAAATAAACTCCCAAATCCCGTTTTACGTATCAGAGCATCCTAGGACTCGACCCGCACACCACTATCTAAGCTAGCTATGCACCTGGATTATCTGTACTTCCGAAGAAGCACATACCACAACAACAACAGAGGGGTGAGAAAACAAGATCAAAATTATCGGTAATAAAATACATGAATAAAAAGGAAGTAAATAAACAATCATCACCCCACCAACACCAAACAGGACCTACTGTCCAACCATCAACACAACATATCATAATGCAAGAATGAAACCCAACACATGCATGCGGTACCGACTCAACATCACTGATGGGCACTCGACCATCAACCCTCCACAAAGGAGCACATCATCATCACCACCGATGGACACTGGGCCATCACCCTCCACAAAGGAGCACATCATCACCGATGGACACTGGGCCATCACCCTCCACAAAGGAGCACATTATCACTGATGGACACTGTGCCATCACCCCCTCCACAAAGGAGCACCTCATCATCATAAGAGAGTATGGTTGAATCACTTACGCTCCTCCTGAGACATGATTCAACCCTACAAAGACACCATGCAATGCATAACCCCAAATGCACAACACACAATATTAAGCACACTAAGTGCACACGATTCTACTGATCATATCCCCATACATCATACACATGTATATATATATATATATATATATATATATATATATATATATATACACACACACACACACACACACACACACACACACCAATCAATTATATCAATCAAGTTAAATATTAGGCGAAATCACATTGAACACAAAGTACATATATTAACCATCATTCAATTATGTCAATTAAATTCAATGTTTCATAAATCACCTTTCCACATCAAGTATACTCTCTTGACCCCTAAACAATATCTCTCGACCTATCACAACCCAAGGAATCCTACGAAACGAATCACAAGGCAAAACAGCATAAAACCCACATTCTGTCACGCTCGTTGGCTTACTCGCCTAGAGAGGCCTCAGCGAACGCTCGCAGCCTCCTTCGCCTAGCGAACCTGCTAGAGAGTGCAGACAGTGGCTACTGTAAGTGTTCGCTACCCAACTCGCCTAACGAATGCTCGCTACTAGCTCGCTCAGCGAAGGTGTTGGCGAATGTCTGCGATTTCACAAAAATCTCACTGTTCAGAAATTCATCAGAAGCTCAAAAATCGTCTGATTCTCACCACACCAGTCCCAGTAGTCTTAGCCTAGTATTCTACGACTAAACCACACTATTTATTTCGAACCTCACCCGATAAATCACCGACTCTACCGATTAAATCATTTTCGACCTAAACGGTAAACTACTCAGAACACCCAACCATCCTTACATAATCACATGCAAGGCTAGCAATAACAGAATTTCACCAATTTCCATCAGCATAAACATCATTCATCCATGGAAACAACAATCAGAACATTACAACATCTTAATCATGATCATCAAATTCCTATGGGGTTAAGGAATCCCCAACTACCCCATTCATGCAATTACCAATTTAAACTCGTTTCTCCCCCTTACCTCGACTAGTTGCTCTAATCGATGAAAACTTCTAAGAATCCGAAAACCTAGCCTTCTTCTTCTTCCTCTTGTTCTTGTTCTTCTCTCCTTACTCTTCTTTCCCAATAGACCGTGTTTCACTTTCTAACTCACCAAATACCCCTTAAACACTTATTCCCCATTTCTTTTAATTCCAATATTAATTCCAATAATATTAATAATCATAATAATAATAATAATATTAATATTAATAATAATAATAATAATAATAATAATACTATTAATTATCAAATTATTATCATTATCAATTTTGTTATACTAATATTAAAGGCCATAGCTTCTGAAATAATCCCCACAAAAGACATGCCGAATTAAAATAATACCGGAAAGATTAAATAATTAAAATGGGTGTTACAGAGTGCACCTTGTTGCGGTGAGAATCGTGATGTTAAGCTATTGATTAACTTGAATCTTAATTCATTAAATTTACAATCGGACTTTGATTTATCCAAAGGAAAGGTTAAAGAAAGAAATACCTTTTGCGCGATGTAACAACAATGCTAAGAGATCAAGGATCGGGGGTTGGTTATGCCTAGGGTATGTTTTTCACATCCTAAACATTTGTAGTACTCTGCAAGAACCTTTTGTATGTTTGTATGCTAAGTTGCTAATGGTTTTCTATGGTTTGGGTTTAGGGTACAAGTTTAGGTTAAGATCTAAGGATAGTTCTAAGTTTGCTCGCAAAGATATTGCATCTTCTGCCTACGTATCCTAACTAGGATATAATTAGAACAATCGTAGTTCACCTTACTAGGGATGAATTAACATTTGATTATGATCAAAGTTCAAAAAGGAACAAATATAACAATGCTTGTGTAGAGTTTAACAAAACTCTCTATTCTAAGTTGTACACTCAAGGGGTTTGACTTTGACAAAAGCCAAGGGGGGAGTAAGTAATCATCAACATGATTCTTACATAGAGTTGACAAACTCCATCTTAAAGTTCTAATTAAAGGGTACTCCTAACAAGGGGTAGGTCTTTTAGACTAAAAGAAAATTCTAATGGCTAGTAGGTTATAACTTAACCAAGTTAGGGTTCAAGATGACTTAACAAAGTCAAAGGGAGGGTAAAGAGCTATCTATGACCCAAGGGTCAATAGAGAGACTTTCCTTTGGAATAGGAGAAAGATGAGGCAACTGGATGAGAACTAACAAGTTCCATCACTTGGGGAAACTTGACAAAGTTAAGCATATAAGCATGGACATGTAACAACATGTAAACACATAAATCAAGATTAACTTTAAACATCTTAACAGAGATGAAGAGCAATGAGGTAACAACCATCAAGGAAAACAAAGAACATGTGTAACAACAACAAGTTCAGTTATGAAATTCAACCAAGATTAATTCAAACAAGTTACAACTTGAAACAAGTATGCTATAAGAATTAAATGAGATCAAATGTAACAACATAAGACCAACTAACATGCATTGATGACAATCAAGCAAGCAAGAATACAAGAAGTGTCACAACAGTTCAAGTATAAGTTCATGGTTTCATGGGGGAGAGCAAACAAGCTTTATGGTAACAACCAAAAAAAATAAACCCTAGCATGTTATGGTTATAACAAGATACATAAAAAGTAGAAAGAGGCATGATAAGCATATTCAAGAGGTTACAACATCAAGAAATATGACAAAGTTTACAGATGAAATTCAAAAGGTTACCTTCATATATATGTGCATTCATAAAAGCTAATATGACCAAGGCAAGACCTTGAACCAAACAAATTTGGTTACTCAAACATGTTAACAAACACATATGAACCCCACAAAATCAAACTCATAAGAGAAATCAAGTTTTAAGTTGAGAAAAGTTTCAAAACATTAAGGTGAAAACCCTAAAAACACATGATTTTCAAGTGGGTCAAAGTCTTTCTAGGATAACAATCCTTGAATTCTTTCCTCACTTATTGAAAATAGACATTATGCAGAACAATTTTCAAAAAGAATGGTGCAACTCTTAGTAAACGAGTACCATCAGCAAGGAAGCCAAGGTCAAAAGTTGGCAACAGAGTAGAATCAACAGTACCAGTAAAAGGTGCAGGGAAACTTTTTTGCCCCAATGGCCTAGTTCTCCGGTAAGACGGTAGAAATTCACTTAGTCGTGCATCAAAAAGGTCAACTTGTGCTAAAGGGCCTGACATTGCGTAGGGTTTACCTGAAACAATGAGAGGAATCATTACCTGAGAATGATAGATACTCTTGGCAGTCTTAGAGGTGGGTTCCGGAACACATGGACGATTCTCCACCAGGTGAGGGTCAGCCAGGTTTATAAAAGGAGGAATGGTTTGTTTGGTTTGGGTAGCACGTCCTTTCTGAGTTTTCTTTTCTTGAGCAGCGGATTGGGAAGAAGTCGTTGTTCGTGTTTGGAAATGAGAAGGGTTTTTTTCTTTTTTGAAAGCGATGAAGAAAGCTAAAGAAAGATGTAGGACGTTTAAAATTCTGGAGCTTGAAAGTTTTCACAAAACGGTGAGGTGAGATATTTATAAACATTTGAAAATCCAAAAGAAGCAAAATCCATCGTTAAAAATGATCAAGCAATGGGACACGTGTTGGTTTGAAGAAAAGGATGTGTGTGGGTAGTTATGGTCATACTACAAATGCATGCTTTCAAGATAAAGTGATGATAAATACGACTGAAAAGACGTTTAAGGATTTATCATGATGGCGTAATGTCATAAGCATGGGAGGAAATAATTGAACAGTTAGGCCACTAAGCAGATAATGGGATTTCAACCAGAGACATGCAAAGTAACGCGTCAAAAATGATAAAAAACCGATCTATCCAAGACTGGCGAAAGGACAATTTTTTGGGGCAATTTGTTGGCTCCTAGTTTTCGACACCAGTCGAGACCAGAGCTATCCTAGGTAAAAAATATCAATACTTGGTGTATGGGAGGGTTTCGACCTAATTAAGGAAAATGCCAAAGTCAAAGAAAGATGAACAAGAGGCCAAAAAACGCTAAGTGTTGGAAAATGCTCGACGAAGACTGGGCTAAGGAGAGCAAGGAGATGGTTTCTCCAAATTGGAGGGAATTGCAAAATATTCAAAATTCAAATCAAGTAGAAAAGATCGTGCAGACGGTTAGAAGAGTAAGTAAGCGCCAAAAGAGTGGGCTAGAAAGTTTCAACCGCCATATAGCAGTTACTCTATAGTACTATAAATAGGTGTAAATTTTATGTAATAAGGGTGTTCATTCATTATTGTACTAGTTCATATAACTCAAAGTATCCACGTGTAGAGAAACGAGTTAACGAGAATTTATGTGATACAACACCAAACCCTCTATTATCAATGCAATTTGTCTTTATAACTCACTTGCCATTTTTAACTTTCAGTCTTTATCTTCAAAACTGTCCTTTACACTTTTTTGCCCATTTACTTTGCAAAGACCCCCTAGTCGAACGTGGAGTTCTGATTAGAGTTATTTTCCAAGCAATTTAATTACTCGCATCTTTATCCTCAAAAGTCATTTAGTTTTTTCAAAAAGAAGTACATCGAACGCGGAGTTTGGCAGTAGTCTTTTTCGCCTTTACATTCCAATTGTTAATTTAAAGCCATTTACTTTCAGCTTTACTTTTCAAGGCCATTTACTCTTCTTGCACCTTTAAATCCTTCGCCCAATTATTTTTAAAGTCATTTACCTTCTCGCTATTTAACTTTCAAAGACTTCAAAGTCGAACGTGGAGTTCCCGCTTGAGTCTGTCGCACGTTTAATTTCAAAGTCATTTACTTTCCAGCCTTTTACTTAAAGATCCCCTAGTCGAACGTGGAGTTCAGATTGAAGTTATTTTAAAAGTGATTTACTTTCTTGCACAGTTATCTTCGAGCACCTTTTACTTTACAAAGAGTTTGTAGTCGGACGTGGAGTTTGGTTATAATCTTTCGCCCTTTATATTCTTGTCTTTATTATCAAACCCTTTTTAGATTTCATAGTCGAACGTGGGGTTCAGCTTAGGGCCACCTGACACACGCTTAGTACATGTTCTAGGATTTAGTATGGTCGATCCTGCAAGTTAGTCAATTTACCCTAAATTGATAGACCAACGGTTGTTTATCAAAACTCACAGTAAACACCAATAATCCACAAAACCACCGAAAACCACCAAAATACGAATATTCTCAATTAAAAAAATAAATTAAAATATTCCAATTAAATTTGGGGTGTTACATGAATATCTCCACGGCTTTTCCACCCCATTTAAAGGTTGTGTTATCCCTGATGAGAAATGTGTAGTTGTTCTTCTATGGATGTTGTGAGCCTTCAACACTAGAAACAAACTCTTTTACATCACAAACCTTCTTTTCGATATTCCTCTCTTTACATTTTATATAACATTTTGGCTTTGTGACCACCATTGCTAATGAATACATTGGTCTTTGAGCGGGGGATTCGTTGAAGTGATATGCTTTAATACCATTCTGAAATGATCCTACAAACATTTCTTAGTTCAAGTTGATGACTTTCATATTGGCTTGGTTGAAACATGCGAGGTATTCCCTCAGTGACTCTGAGGGGCCTTGGCGAATGTCAAATAGGCTGGTGGTGGACATAATTTTATGTCGACTTGATGAAAACTAGTGCATGAGTTACTTCATCAGATTCTAGTAGTTGGCGATGGAAGCTCGTGGTAGGCCCATGTACCATCATATGGTCGCTTCTCTAAAAGCTCCAAAAAAAGCTTGCATTTTTCACTACTAAAAAAAAGACATTTGAGAAAATTATTTTACATCGGGTATTCACTCGAACCAATGTAAAATCTGAAAATATAAACACGGTGGCAATATCGTAATTAATAAAAAAAAGTTTTATAACATCTATTACATCGGGCCAATCAATCCACCGATGTAAAAAATTAAAAAAAATTAGTAAAAGGGTTTTTAAATCGGGTATCGTTCCAACCGATTTAAAAAATAATATTAAAAAATAATTAATGAATGAGATTTTAAATCGGTTCTCAAATCCACCGATTTAAAAAGCCACTCAAAAGTAATAATAAAAAAATTAATAAATTAGATTTTAAATCGGTTTTGTTTCCACCGATTTAAGAAGTTATTTAATTCATTTCCTTAATTAATGAATGGGATTTTAAATCGGTTTTCAAATCCACCGATTTAAGAAGTTATTTAATAAATTATTTTTTAAATCGGTCTTAAAATCCACCGATTTAATAAAACATAGATTTTAAATCGGTTTAAAAACCCACCGATTTAAAAGCTAATTAATGAATTGGATTTTAAATCGGTTGTAAAATCCACCGATTTAAAAAGTTACATGGATATTCTATTAAACCCACAAATACTGTTTCTTCACCAAAACCTGCACATTTTACCAAAACCCACTACGAACCTTCACCAAACCCGCCGTTCTCCCTCCCTCCCTTCGTTCGCCGTTCTCCCCCTCCGCCGTTCGCCGTTCGCCGTTCTCCCTACCTCCACCGTTCGACGTTCTCCCCCCTCCGCCGTTCGTTGTTCTCTCTTCCTCCGTCGTTCTCCCTCCCTCCGCCGGTCACCGTTCTCACCACCATCCGAACACGGTTTCGATTCTGACATCATTTTAAGGTTCTATACTCCTTAATTTTAATTCATATATGTCTATGTTCTTTCATTTTTTTATTCTTATATCCGTTAAAGGTTAGGGTTAGTTCAAGATTAAATTGTTGAAATTGTTGATTCTATTGTGGTTTTTTCGTCTGAGATTTAGGGGAGGTTTTTGTTGATTTATCTGTAAAAATTCCTTAGAATATATGGTTTTTTGATTATAGTCATTGTTGCTTTATTTTAGACCCGAAAAATGTTTGTAAATTAGTAGAATATCTAATTTCAATGCCTCTAATATGAACTACATAAAGACAACTGAATATTACCAACTTACTATAGGGACTAATTTCAATCTGAACAAATTTTACAGGATTAAAACAAAACAATAATAACATTTATAATATATGAATCTTATTAATAATTAAAAATAATACATTAATAATTAAATAATACAATTAAAAAAATATCAATCATTTCTATAAAAACATTTATTTTAAAACAATTTTATTTATTAAAACAACACTCATTTTAAATAGAGAATATTAAAATATTCATGAAGTCTGTTACTTTTTTCATTAGGCATTTAGACACCAAATATGTTTGAATTCGAAAACATTCAAATCTCAACACAATTATACTAAATCTAAATGAGATTCTTCCAAATCATTTTTTTGTGACAAAAGTGCCACGTACAAATACATATGTAAAACACTGAATCTCAATATTAATGGAATGGAGAATATTATTGGAATGGAGGTTTAATTAAAATATGATATTTATTTATGGTATTTAATTATATTAATTATATAATTTATATAATGTAAATGACAGAGCTAACATTATTTTAAATATATTAGTAGTATATATAAATGACAGAGCTAATACAAATGAAAAATAATTGAGAACATAACATACTTTAAATTGGGAGTAATATTAAAAATAAAATCATTCAAACATTTAAATATTATTATATTATAAAAATAATTGATTAATGATTGATTAATTATATTTGATTGATTAATTATATTATAACTAATTTTATTGATTGGGTTTCTAAAATAGCCTTTTTTTTTCTTAAATGAATTGAAACAAAAGACTATAAAAAACGGTATCCCTTTCAATTGATATGATACTACCTACCTATCACACCAATTATTCATGGGTAAGTTTGTATGAAACTATGTTTTCTATTTTTTTAATTTTGGTAACATATATAATTCAATTTTGGTAACATGAAATTGTGACTTTTGTGTTTCCACACACATGTACAGAGGTCATTGGCAATTAATAGTCATGTGTCCAAATGATAATACGGTGGTCGTCTTTTGTTCCCTTCATCATGAACTTAATCAAACCATGACAAAAATTGTTACAAAGTAAGTTTATTTTTTAATGTTCACTTCATCCTATATACATAATTTGTTACAAAAGTAATATCATATATTGTGTGGCTTTATATGAATTTTTTTCTTCTGAATTAGTGCTTTTGGGGTTCATCAAGCGGCAAATGGGAATAGAAAAAAGGCTAAATGGCTTCAACCCAATGTAAGTGTGGTGTAAATTATAATTAGATATTTAATTTTATCATATAAGTATTTACTAATTATGTCATTCATTTGTAGAAGAGGAAACAACCTAACTCTAATGATTGTGGGTATTATGTGATGAAAAATATGTTGGATATTGTCTCTGCCAATATAACTAACTCTTGGATGAAGGTAATAAAAATGACTTTAATTTGTTATTTACTTTACGTTTTGCAACTTAATATGAATTTTCAAAGAATAACTCTATTGTTACTTACGTGTTGTAGGTATTTGATGACCCAACGAACCTATCGCCCGATGATTTGTATGATTTGCGACTCCGTTGGGCAACATGTTTCTTTGAATTATATAAAGGTTAACCTTTTTGTTGTTGTAGTACATTTGTGTAGCTTTTTGTTGTTAGCACATTTGTGTATAAAGGTTAACCGACCTTTTTGTTGTTAGTACATTTGTGTATATCCTTTATATTGACACTTTTGTGAATCAATTATTTGTATACTAGATATTTGGTGCAATCAAATTAGATTTATGAGAAAAATATGAAACTAACGACCTAAATATGGTCTATGTGATGTTGCAAAACTATGAAAATAGCGACCTAAATGTGGTATATATGATGTGCACTATGAAAAATAGCGACCTAATTATGGTCTGTGTAATGTTGGAAAAATATGAAAAATTAGGTACCAAAAAAGATACAGGGAACGACTAAAAAATAGGCAAATAATTTATACTCGTAACAGTACTTTTTACATCGGGCGAAAGAAAAAACCGATGTAAAAAACTACCTTTTACATCGGTTTAACCACAGAACCGATGTAAAAAGTGTCAGCAATTTTTTCCTACAGTACTTTTCACATCGGTTGAACCAACAAACCGATGTAAAAAAGTGTCAGCATGAAAAAAAAAATTTCCTCCAGTACCTTTTACATCGGTTTTTCTCTGCAACCGATGTAAAAAACACCATTTTATAATTAAAATTTACAGTTATAAATTTTTTTTCACATCAGACTTAAAAATTTAACCAATGTGATTGGTGTATTTCTTACATCGGGCCACAAACCCGATGTAAAATGTCTTTGATTTATTACATCGCCTGGCTTTACATCGGACTAAGACCCGATGTAAAAAGTCAATTTTGCCCGATGTAAAAAGTCATTTCTGCACTAGTGTTTAGAGAATCAAGAGATCTGTTAATGATCATCTGTGTGTTCATAGAGGTGACGTGCTCGTAAGAGTCCATATGTCAATCAAACTTTGCCAAAGAAGGAGTCTTGAAACCTTCAAGGACATGTACTTCCTATATATTTCCTAAGAGGGGATGAGGATCTAGCTCTGCCATCTCCTGAGTGGGGTTAACCTTCTACTGGCACTGTTAAATGTTAAGGATGTTATCCTCCAAATTCTAATTTTGATGGTGCAACTCATACATGGTGGCGTGTATTTCTGCCATGGCATTGGGATCAGTGTTATCTCTAGTATCCTCCTACGTGGGAGATTGTGCCCTCCTAGAAACCATGATTGGGGATGATTAAAGCTTGGAGTGGAAACTTTGATGAATGTTAAGATGGTGGTAACAATGGACGATGTGGCCTAGGTCAGTTTTAGTGGGGTCTTACGGTGGACGACACAATACTTGCAAAAAAAAGTATAGATTCGTGTCACCCCTATGTTTGTAGGGGTGGATAGAGGCTTTAGAGATTTTGGGTGTTGCGGTAAGCTCAGGAAAGTGAGGAGCCCTGTTTCATTGGTGTTTTCTGTTTGGTTAAAGCAAACTCACAAGGGTGAAAACTCTACTAATGGGGGTATTTTTGGATAATAATCGTGTTGTCCTCTCAACCTTAATGTTGAGATATTTATAGAGGGCCTATAGGTCTGGATTTAAGGTTTCATAAGGAGTAGAAACTGTCTCTCCTTGATCGCAAGACTTGTTGATTGCCTACTTCTCAGAAAATCGTGAGCTTGACCACTTTCTTCACGTGGTTATGGATTGGATACATGTATCCATCCACGTTTCACATAAGGGTGAGCCTTATACTGATTGGAGATCATGCTTAGTCTACATATTTTGGGGCGGACACCTAATGCGAATTGGTTCCGTCTGCTTTATTGTGAGTCTTTTACAAATATATCACTACAGAAACGAAAAGTTTGATTGAATTGGATAACAATAGACACTATAAATATTTGTGCTAAAATTAAATTTTTTAAAAATTGTGGTAGTTTAGTAGTAATATCCTCGTTAACATTTTAAGGATGTTGGAGGTTTGAACCCACCTGCCACCAAAATCTTATTTTGAATACTTAATTAATTAATCTCTCAAAAAAAAATATATATAATCAAAAGAATTAATCAATTCATATATGAATAATTTAAAATTTTATTTATATTTATTTTAGGAATTTTTATTGATGGTGTTAATAACCATTTTATAACTATCATATGCATCATAAATTATATGTGATAAATTCAAGTTTCATATTTAAGTATGTTTTATGGTAAATCTAAATAAGTATCACAATAGAAAATAGATAACAAACCAAATTATTAATTTTTTAATAATTTTTTTCATAAATATTTTTCAATTTATAATAACTTAAAATATACTCAAACTACTTTTAATATTAGAGACGAGAAAGAAATAAAATTTTTATATTATCATATACATATAATACGAGATGGTCATTTTAAATTTAATAAATTCTTACATAAATAATAATACAATTAAAACATGTATTTGATATTTTTTATCATTTTATTTACACTATTTAATGTTATCAAAAAATTATTATGTCATCAAATAATTAACATGCATCATAAATTCAATTTCATGATTTTTCACCGAATCATTTCACCTATACCAATAAATGCATGATCTTCTTATGACATTTTAAGTATTAACTTTTATTTAATATTTAATATGCTTTTATTATAGAAAATATTTGAAATAAATATCAAAATAACACTTAAAATCAAATGATTGATTTATCTCATAAGTATATGTAAATAACTTTCTCATGAATAAATATATGATTTATTAGAAATTCTAATAGTTCTTTTACATTTATCATCTATTTATCTGAATATAATTTTTTTTCAACTTACTAAACATATCAATAACATCTTAATATATTTAATATCAATATTACTGAAAATAATTAATAATTAAAATAAATTACTTGCAAAAAGAGTAGTATTTAATATATACTGACAATCTTACTCTTCATCGTCACTTTGGAGGAATTCATTACTCTTGGGGGCCACCGATGATAGAAATGGTGTATTGGCGTTTCTTTTTATGGCCTTCTTCTTTGCTGCTAGTATCATTCCTTTGATTATGATCATAACTTTGATGGTTTTCTTTGGGGATTTCTCCATATGTGGGAACACTTCTTCTTCAGTGAACTTTCCCAGCTTCCCCGTTCCCCTCTTATTATCTCTAGTGTATTCATCCAACCGCTCTTTTTTGATTAATCATTCTATTACATGTTCATGTGGATGCAATCATTCATGTTATGGTCATGACTCATATGGAAATGAAAGTACTTAGAAGTCATTCATGTTATGGTCATGACTCATATGGAAATGAAAGTACTTAGACTTGTCTCTTTGGGAAGATTCCTCGATCATGTATGGATGCCTGATCCCCACATACTTGAACTTAGTGTTTGCACATTCCTTCCAAATTTTCTCTCTCATAGTATTCATGGGAGTATATGCGTTAAAATTGGATCAGAGATCACGTTCGCCTTCATCTTTATGACGACCACTGTCTTTCTCAAGTGCTCAATTGAGTCCGAATTTCCCGCTCTAAGGCTTTCTCTCTTATCCAAGATTTATTCTCCATAATTTATGTAAGGATGTACCCGAATCAATAAATCTTTAAAGTTATGAGCTTATTTGAGTCCTTGCTTGTCCTAGAATATACAATTCTACCTCAACCCTTTCTCGAATATCCAATATTTTAGCTTGTGATTCGTTTCTTTCATATAGAGCTTGAAATGAGTCGATTCAAGTCAAACTCACCTCAGCTCGACTCGACTCGTCAAGAATTTGTTCATCTCAAATCTCGGTTCGAGTTCGTCATAATTTTTTTAAAAACTGAAACTTGACTCGTTATAAGATTACTTAGTCCATAACCACATATGTTAAGGCATGCCCACGACTCCCTAGAAAGTAGGCAGCCAACAAAGTCTTCTAATCTTTGGGAGAACAATTATCACCTCTTAGGGTTTCTTGAATCTTAGACCCATGGAGTCTCTATAAATACCTCTCTTCCCCAAACAAAAGAGGAGACAAATCATCATACCCTTATCATAATGCTGAAACACACAAAGAGCTTCTCACCTCATGTGAGTTGTCTCTCTCTCCTTATCGTAAACAATACCAAACAGAGTCTCTCACCACTGTGAGCAAGCCCTAACCACATTTAACTAATAAAACTTTTAGGTATCATCTATATTCGCATAGAGATAACACACACTTCTGTATTTTTTTATAATGAATCGAACCAATAAAAAATGTATATACCTTATTTTTCATATAATGTAATTTAAGACATAATATATTTCAACAAAAAATTTGGATATAAAAATTTAGTGGTCATTGAACCACTTTGAATATTTACCAAACTTCTCACAAAAGACAATTGAAACGGAGACTTTTGCATTTTATGTTGTTCTTATATTAGTCTTCGCCATCCTAAAATGAAAGATCTAAAACACATTATAAAAGTTATATTAACTAATAAGTTTTTTTTATTCATAAATTAAATATGTTAAAAAATACTTTTATTAAAATATCATGATTTATACATTTACTTTTATCATAAATACAAAGTGAAATATATTACATTTAGAAAGATGAAACTAAGTAAACATAAATTAATATTATATTAAAATTTGAAGCAAAAATAACAAGTCATTTAAAATAATTTTTGTCAATAATCATTTAATTTGAGAGAAAGATAGTATTGTAAAATAAGAAAAATGGTCCATATACAACAAAAAAGAAGTGGTCCATGTGCAAGTCTTGGCTAGCCTAATAAGGAAATAAACAAAAGTGTGTAAGACAAGTCATTAAAAAATGAAATTGACAACATGGATTGGTAGATGAGATGAGATAATAATCTTGCAACTAGTTTCCACGCCGAAATTGGAATTATTCATAATTTGTATTTTCATAGATAGCCACAAATCCATTATCGTCACGTGTTTTTGATAATCAAATTAAGTTGTCAATATCAACAGATCTCACGGTTCATTATAGGTGTTGTTCTTCCTGAATATAGATATTATAAATAAATGCAGTTAATATACTGTTTCATGATGATGGATTTGTTGAAGAAGCCATTTGTTCACCAATCTTTCATCATTAGTAATACTGCATTTTCTTCATCCTTTAAGGGTAGGAAAGATATGATTTGTCATAACAGAAGCAATTGGTTTTTGAAACCTTCTATAGTCAAAGAGGGTTGTATAAGAAAGTGTGTTTCTCCTAAGTTCGTGAGAGTAGTGATGGCAACAACAGATATAATGTCTCATACTAATGTGAAAGCTTTAGTGAGTGTGAAGCAAAGTGATGGTGGCATCATCAATAATATCGTTACTGATATTGTTGGTAATAGTCACTTGGTTTTGGAGCTCGTTAGTGCTGACCTTCATCCAAGTAAGTTTATGTCCTAATTCAATGTTTTTTCTCGATTGTATTTTCCCAAGGATGGATAAATACTATAGTGGCATATAGTCGCAATTCCATGGTTTATAACAATGTTAAAATTATTTGATTTTTTATAAAGTTTTTATTGAGTCATATAGACATATACATAGAGAAAAACATAATTTTGTATTTAATTATTCATATATTATCAAATAACAATAAAACTAATTATATTTGGACAACAATTTCTCATTTAATATATAAAAATTATATTAGACAAAAATGAAATAATAAATATATAACAATATCAAAAATGAAATAAAAACAATATAAATAAAAGATAAAAAAAAATGCAAAAAACTTTCTCTCTCTCTCTCTCTTGCATCCTCTAACGATCTTCGACGAGTCAACGTTCTTTTTCCGGCGAATTTGTCCAAGCGTTCCAAGAGTTGATTGACGGGTTTGAAACCATATCTGGATGGTTCAAATTCCTAGTTTTAGGACTAAGGACCTTCCTGGTGTGTTTTTGAATCAGGATATTAGAGGAATATGGGTCGAGGAAGGGGAAGACCTAAGAGGAACAAGGTGCCTTCTCCGTCGATCTTATCCACCCTCTTGCAACAATAGAGTACGTAATGAAGATTCTGAGAGAGGTTCAACTTTGGGTGCTGACCCTGACTCTGTGAAGAGACCTGACATACAAAGATCCATAAAAATACATAGAGAGGAAGAAAGAAGAACACAAATCTCACGGTCTGTCAACTTCGATTGAAGTGGATTCGACTCCGGATTGTCAAGATGCACCCCCCAATGTTGTTTCTAAGCTAAATCTACTCAAGAATGTGTTTGATGAAGTTGGGGTAAAAAGTTCCCAAACAACATAACCTAAAAATGCTGAACAAACGACTTAAATAGGCAAAATGGGTTTCCGTGTTCGCCTAGCGAAGTCCCGTTCGCACAGCGAACTTATGCATCTTTCACTACTGTCAAAACAGTGTTTTTCATGTGTTTTAGAACTTTTTGTTCGCATCACGAACATGACAGCACTTGTTTTGACCATAACTTTTAAATCGTAACACTGTTTTACGCGCGGTCGGAAATGTCGGAAAGCTTATTCAATGCTCTATAAGACAATGACAAAATATCATTGCTTATATACCTACAAAAATGAGAGAAAAACAATTAAGCTCAATCATATTTACATGATACGCAATATATACATTATAACGTAAACTATACAACATATGCACAAAAGTTGAGGTTTATTGGTTGAATTAAGCAAATAAATGCCAATTATTTACACTCAAAATCACTATAATTTAGCACTTATCAACTCTCCCCAACTTAAACTTGTTTTTCCTCAAACAAGAATCAATCAACTCAAGGAAACAAAAGTAACAATAAAGCAATCACGACTCAATAAGTTTCGAAAAACAAAAACAAATGTATGGTTCAAAACAAAAACGTACATGCAAAGAAAAACATACCACTAAACTACAACGATAACATGAAAACGAAACAACTCCTAAATACAAAACACATGTCAAAAGTTCTAAGACAACACAATGTTCAAAAATGAATCACACCTAACACACACTTCATCGGTAGATGAATAAAAATATATTAGGGGCTTAACTCTCACCCAACAATCAAGCCAATAACAAGTTAAATTATCTATTCATCAAGAAAAAACTCACATTGAACAGTATAAAAGCAAAAATCACAAGGGCTTTAAGGGTTGTAATATGGCTTGGGTAACAAATAATTGTTTTCTCAAGGTAAAAGAAACAAAAACTTGCCTAATCAAATGAGAGTGATCATTTCTCACAATCTCAAGCACTCACAAATTCCAATCACCTTTTTCTCTTTTCCAAATTTTTACACCATTCTACACAACTTATTAGCATAACATTATTCTTTTTTTTTTCTTTTTTTTTCAATTCTTTTCCTTTTTTTCTTCTTTTTCTTTTTCATTTTTTCTTTTCTTTATTTTTCAAACTTTTTTCTTTTTCTCAACCTCTTAGAAACCAACCTTTTCTCCCCAACTTGAATACAACCACACATAGTGGCATGAATGCTACCAAACTTATTAGGCAAGGGTAAAAGCTCAAATAATAAGTCATGGTTAAAGTTCAAGAAAAAGTATTAGAATCCATACAAAAATGAACTTAACACCAACATGGATTCTATCAAAGGCTCAAAGGGGTAAGAAAATTCTCACTCACTCACAAGGTAGATTGACTATTTAGTCAAGTGGGTATGCTCAAAATCAAACAAAATGTCTTGATCATTTTAGTGCTATCATACAAATCAACACAAATACAAGATTAAACATAATAAAACCGAGTTAAACAAAAATGTTGGTCTCCTGCATATAGTAAACAATGGAAAGCTCCTCACAAAAAAGTTTTGTTCTAAAGTGATTCAAAACTGAACAAGTATGGCAAGAGAATGAATGACATGAAAATTGTACAAATGAAAAGTCTCCTAATCATGCTATGTTCTAGAAAGCGATAAACGAGTATCTTGCAAAGTACCGACTTCAAATAATATCAAAACCATACATTCGCAAGTTGAAACGATCAAACGTGGAAAATCACAAAATTCATCCTCAAGCTAATCAAAAACAAACTTGAGAGCAAACACCAACATTATTCTAACAACCTAACAAAACTGAATTAAAACTAATGAAACATAAAGACCAAAATTGGTGAAAGTGGATGGAAAATGAGAGATTTGTCTTTGCAAAACAAGCGCAGGCAGGAAAACTTCGATTTTCATATTCTTTTTCTCACATGTGGTCAATTCATTTTCACTTTATATTAACTATACTACTAAATATAAAACTATACAAACTCAAAAACCGTTGGATTGCCTCCCAACAAGCGCTTGTTTCACGTCGTTAGCTCGACACATTTATTGTTCTTTGCTAGTAACTTCCTCACATACACGCTGATGCTTTGTCAAAGCGCCAACCTAAAGAAAGTGTCCTAACCAAACACTTGAACAAACGTTACGAGAACAAAATATATACAATACTTGAACAAAATAATGGAAGACAAAAGTAAAACAAGTATCTATACAAGCATATATACAATTATGTGCAAAGCTTAGAAATATAGAAACTATCGCAATGCGACTAAATATCAAAATCAATCCCCGACAACAATGCCATTTTGTTGAAGTGGTAAAAGCGGCAAGCAAAAATATTATTTTCGAAAGAATTTCCTCCGGGATTTATGTCGTTTCCATTGGGATCAGTGTGAGGGAAAGAATGACGTTCGAAAATCTCTACGTCTCTAAGCTTGGGTTTGAATGGTTTGGGATAAAAATGTAAAAGGAAAAACATAAAACAAGAAAGTAAATACATTCTTAAGAAATCAGAAAACTCGTCAGGAGTTATATTTCGTTTCACCCATCATGTACTAAAAAATATATGGATCAAATGCACGCAACCTAAATCGCTCGTCAATATCATCACGTATCGCTCACAACAGAGGTTATGTCTAACACAAAGTCGAAAGATCAACCGTATCGTCTCATCGGTGATGTCTCACGCAACTCGACAACACGGAGCATTAAGAATCGATACCCGCGTGAATATTAGCCCTAAATTTATGTCTAGAGTTTAGAATCTAACAGATGTTCATCTTAGATCGAGTTTGAACCGTATATGTCTATAGCAATCCAAATCCATTAAGTAAAAAATCAAGATAACCATCGATAAAGAATTGTAAAAGAGATTTTATAGAAAGATCCATAAATATACATACAATCAAGATAAACTTACATATAAAACCCCAACAAATGAAAAATACATAGAGAGGAAGGAAGAACACAAATCTCACGGTCTGTCAATTCCGATTGAAGTGGATTCGACTCTGGATCGTTAAGATGCACCCTCCAATGTTGTTTCTAAGCTAAATCTACTCAAGAATGTGTTTGATGAAGTTGGGGTAAAAAGTTCCCGAACAACATAATTTAAAAAATGCTGAAAAATGACTTAAATAGGAAAAATGAGTTTCCGTGTTTGCCTAGCGAAGTCCCGTTCGCACAATGAACTTATGCATCTTTCGCTACTTTCAAAACAGTGTTTTTCACGCGTTTTAGAACTTTTTGTTCGCACTGCGAACATGACAGCAAACCAACACTTGTTTTGACCATAAATTTTAAACCGTAACTTTGTTTTACGCGCGGTCGGAAGCGTTGGAAAGCTTATTCAATGCTCTATAAGACAATAACAAAATATCATTGCTTATAAATCTAAAAAAATGAGAGAAAAACAATTAAACTCAATCATATTTACATGATACACAATATATACATTATAACATAAACTATATAACATATGCACAAAAGTTGAGGTTTATTGGTTGAATTAAGCCAATAAATATCAATTATTTACACTCAAAATCACTACAATTTAGCACTTATCACTGTCAGCATAATCCATCTAATAAATTGGTGAGAAAAACCTAGCTCATTCATAATAGCCTCTAGGGAAGTGTGGATGGACATCCTAAAGTGGCTTCAAGTTGTGCACAAACTTGGGACCTGATTTGATGAGATAGTTTGGGCGAGTAGAATTAGCAAATCAAAGAGGCTTAGGTGTAAAATTATCAGTTGTGCTCTAGCTGAAACTCTCTGAGTTATGGAGATTTAGAAATGATAATTTTTTTGATAATGATTGTAATAAGGACAAAGTGGGTGATAGAATCATAAACAAGTGTATAGATGTTGGATGAAAGCCAACCTTAAAAAATCATAAGTAGTTTACTTATGCCTTAGGTTTTGTCTTTGGTTGTTTTTGTCTGTTTGTGTGGCTGGATCCCTCTGGGATCGCTTTGTGCTCCTCTCTTTTTTGGTTAATAAAGTTATTTTATTTTCAAAAAAAAAATGAAATAAAAAAAATAGAGGAGATGGAAGATTATCCAAAGATGAAAAAAAGAACATAGTCGAAGAAAGTATTAAGTAATTCTAATTTGTCTCTTTTTATTATTTAATAAATGAAGAAACAAAGTCGGAGAAAGAAACTATAAAAGCACATGCACATGAAACTCAGAAGAACGAGAACGATGTACAATTTGAGACAACATTTAAGTTACCTGCGGATTTCGGAAATGTCGGTGCTGTTTTGGTTCAAAATGAACACGACAAAGAAATATTTCTAAACAACATAGTCCTTGATGGTTTCCCAAATGGCCCCATCCACCTTTCTTGTCAATCATGGATTCAACCAAACCATAGTGATTCTCCTACTGAGAGAGTTTTCTTCACTAACAAGGTACTACTAATGATGATGATGATGATTATTATTTTAAAGTTTCATCATAATGTTATGTATAATTTGTTCTTAGTTTTATATATCCATGACTAAATTTAATTTGTATGCTATTTTGATGCATGTAATTAATGAATTTATAGATGTATTTGCCATCACAAACACCTAGTGGATTAACAAAGCTAAGAGAAAATGAGCTCAAAGAATTAAGAGGGAATGGTGAAGGTGAAAGAAAAAAATCAGACAGAATCTATGACTATGATGTTTACAATGATCTTGGCGATCCTGACATCAGCACTGAACTCAAAAGACCTGTTCTTGGTAGCACAAAACAATATCCTTATCCAAGACGATGTCGTACCGGTCAAACACATTCTGATGTAGACCAACTGTATGAAAAAAGGAGCACTTTAGATTTCTATGTTCCGCGTGACGAGTCATTTTCTGAAACAAAGCAGACACAGTTCAATGCTTCTACCATATCCTTAGGCTTGACTACTATTATACAATCGTTAGACTCTATTCTCACTGACTTAAAGCTTGGGTTTGCAAGCTTTGAAGACATTGATGCAATTTATAAGGAAGGATTTCAGTTACCAACTCTTGAATCCAATGACTCAACAATTCTCCAAAAAGTCATTCCAAAGTTCATTAAGGATGCTGATGATAGTAAAGATATTTTGCGCTTTGATACCCCGGAATCGTTCAAAAGTAAGTTAATCATATATTTGAAATGTTATTTGATATGTACTTAAATTTGATATTACTAAACATGCTTACTGCATTGCCTTGATACCCCGGAACTGTAGGGGATAGATTCTTTTGGTTTTCAGATGTGGAGTTTGCCAGAGAAACTTTGGCCGGTGCCAACCCATATGGCATTGAATTGGTTAAGGTATGAATATATTGCGTCAAATATTCACTTTACTCCTTTTACAATATTTATATCTATGTGCAATGACTTAAATAATTTTTTTCTCTGATAGGAATGACCTTTGATAAGTAAACTGGACGCCCAAATCTATGGTCCACCAGAATCTGCAATTGGCAGAGAAATCGTTGAGTCACAAATAACTTATAGTACAGTTGAACAGCTACCAGAAATAGCAATATTTTAAACTAAATTTATCATGTGTAGTGCTGAAAAAATTATTGAATTCAACACTACAGGCTATTAAAGAAAAAAAGCTGTTTGTGCTAGACTATCATGATTTGTACTTACCATATGTAAGCAAAGTGAGAGAGCTTGAGGGCACAACACTATATGGATCAAGAACACTATTCTTCCTCACTAGCGAAGGCATATTGAAGCCACTAGCTATTGAGCTCACTAGACCGATTATTGATGGCAAGCCACAATGGAGGCAAGTCTTCACACCTGATTCTGATACCACCAATCTCTGGCTTTGGAGGCTTGCCAAAGCTCATGTTCTTGCTCATGATTCTGGTCACCACGAACTTATAAGCCATTGGTGAGTACTAACTTAGGTTGTTTAAGATGTTCTGTTCAGCTTAACTAGTACTAACTTTGTAATATGTTAAATGTATTTACAGGCTAAGAACTCATTGTGTTGTTGAACCTTTTATAATTGCAACACACAGACAACTCAGTTCCATGCATCCGATTTATAGACTATTGCACCCACATCTGAGATATACCATGGCGATCAATAAAGTTGCTCGCGAAGTGCTTATTAATGCAAGTGTGCTCCTTGAATTATCATTCACTCCTAAAAAATATACAATGCAGTTAAGCTCTGTGGCATATGATAAGCTTTGGCAATTTGATTTGCAAGCACTTCCAAATGATCTTATTAATAGGTAAGGTTTATACAGATGATGAATATTATGCTATGAAGCACTGATACTGACACATCACTCACAACATACTTATGGAGGCTATTTCATGTGTTCATTAGACATGCTTTCAATCTGAAGTGTCGTGATATTTAGATATTAAAATTGTTTGTGTTTCCTTTTTTTTTTTTGAAAACCACATTGAATATTAACTTGCTCATGCAAATTGTTATGAATGGCTGTGGAAGATCCTAATGCACAACATGGAGTAAAGCTAACAATTGAAGACTATCCTTTTGCCAATGATGGTCTTTTAATATGGGATGCAATTAAACAATGGGTCACAGATTATGTCAATCACTACTATCCAAGCTCAAGCACTATAGAATCTGATCAAGAGCTCCAAGCATGGTGGACAGAAATTCGAACAAAGGGTCATGCTGACAAATCTGAAGAACCATGGTGGCCAAATCTTAAAACACAACAAGATCTTATTAACATCGTTACCAATATAGCCTGGTCAGCATCGGCTCATCATTCAGCTGTGAACTTTACGCAATATACTTATGGAGGCTATTTCCCTAATAGGCCAACCATTGCTAGAATCAAAATGCCTACAGAAGAGCCTACAAAGGAAGAATGGGAAGCATTTATGAACAAACCAGAGGAAACACTTTTGGCGTGTTTTCCATCGCAAATTCAAGCAACCTTATTTATGGTTGTTTTGGGCTTATTATCAGAACATTCACCAGATGAAGAGTACATTGGACAGAAAATGGAGCCATCTTGGGGTGAGAATCCAACTATAAAGGAAGTTTTTGAAAGGTTTCATAGGAGATTGAAGGAGATTGAAGGAATTATAGACTCAAGGAATGAAGATAGGAATTTGAAGAATAGACATGGAGCTGGCATAGTGCCTTATGAGTCATTAAAGCCATTTTCAGGACCTGGGGTCACTGGAAAAGGTGTCCCATACAGCATATCCATTTAAAGCTAGGTACTTTAATTAAGCCTGAATATAATTAATCAAATGTTATGTGTTTTGGTTAGTCCTTCCTTAATAAAAATAATTGCACAAGAGAACAACAAAAAATCAGCACAAGAACTCTACATATACTACATTTTTTGTGCGAGATTTTTACTGTTTGTAAAAAATCCATATCAATTTGTTGTTCATTGAAGAAGGAATAAATGTGCAAGTTATAAACATTTGTCTCACACCTAATATCTATTTTGAATCTACCGTTAGAAGTGCTACTTATTTTGATCTTTTATGTTTTTAATAATTCATTGTTCTCATTTAGGTTTAGTAATTAAAATCAAATAGAGTGATGGCAGCATTATTTTAATCGTTCGTGTTGGTTGAAAATATATATTTTGAAAAAATTTCAAATTGTCTAGTATTGAAAATATATAGTATTAGGTCCATACGACATTAGTGTGCCCAATTTTGTGTGATTTCAATCTTATTAGTAGCTCTATTCGTTGTTATGTGATGTGCTCTTGGTTCAGTGTTTAAAATTAGCGTATTCTGTTTTCAATGACATGCACACAGATATAGTTTTAAACTTGAATCTATATTCAAATATTTCTTGTGGTGGGAAAGAGAATAAATGGAAAATAAACTAAGTGAAATGGGATAGGATTTGCAAGCCTGTCAGTGAGGTAGGCTTAGGAATTAAAAACTTGAGGGTTTTTAACGACGTTCTTTTGGATAAATGGGGTGGAAAATCAGACATTAGAAGAGTGACATGTGGTATAGAGCGTTGGCTTGTAGATATGGTGAGAATGACAGTTTTTTTAATTTAAACAATGGAACTGGTTCGTTGTGGTGAAGAGGTATCCAATACTTGGATATAGCTGCCATATGCTGAAGAGTGTTCGGTTAAAGAGTGTTACAATGTAATGATGCTGGAAAATAGGATAGAGCCTAATGGTTGGTGGTCAAAGGTTTGGCACAAAGCGATACCCTCAAAAGTGTCTTGCCTCTATGGAGAATGCTCCATAATAAGCTGTCAACTAAAGACAACTTAGTTAAGAGAGGTGCTATCAGACTCGATTCGCAATGTTGGTGGGTGTGGTATAGTGTCCCACTTTTGAAGGTATATGGTATATGGTTTGCATCTGGCTCGGTATATCCACAGTATTTCAAAGTGAATGCCTGTCTCATCTTGAGAAATTCGAAGCTCGACTTGGGAGTGGAAGGTCCTGTGCAAACATATTAAGTGTGGTGTGGTTTGCTTGAATTTGGAACATATGGAAAGCAAGATACATTAAAGTTTTCAATAACAAAGATGTTTCAGTGGAGCAAGTGTTTGAATCAGCACAAAGGAATTCATGGAATTGGCTAAAGAACAAATCTAAACGGTTAGTATGTTGTGTGTCCCAATGGTATTTGTCCCCTAAAATCTACTTCGAGTAAAAGGTCTGAAGGGGGGGGAGTTCAAGGAGTTGTACGTTGGTGTTCATAGCAGCAGTTCAGTTACATTTTTTGCAGGCTGAAACTTTGGATGGTCTCCTGGATGATAAACTGAGTATAATGTGGTTCTGGTTTTTTGCGGTAATCTAGCAGTCCCAAGACAGTGATTTTTCTATGTATCTCCTTTGAGTGTTTGTATTGAAATTGATATATGTTGGTAATCTAGCAGTCCCAATAAAAGTAATATCATCTAAGAGATTCAAGAAAAAAAAATACAACTTCAAACAAAAAATTACTCTAAAAACAACAAAAAATAATTGTAAAAATGTGATATATGAGTTATTGTAGTAGAATTAATGAAACATCTGATCCATGATTACAAAATAGATATGACTTATAGTTGCAATAAAATTAATGAAACATTCGTGATTACTAAATAGAAATGACTTATTGTTGTAATAAAATTAATGAAACATGTGATCCATGATTACTAAATAGATATGCTATATGGAACTCCCTTTCCAGTAACTCCAGGTCCTGAAAATGGTTTCATTAGCTCATAAGGAATTATCCCAGCTCCATTCCTATTTTTCAAGTTACTATCTGCATTTCTTGTGTCTATTATGCCTTCGATTTCCTTCAATCTCCCATTGAACTTTTCAAATGCTACCTTTATAGTTGGATTCTCAGCCCATGATGGCTCAATGAGTTCTCCCAAGTACTCTTCATCTGGCGAATGATACGATAATAAGTTCAAAATGGTCATCACCAAAGTTGCTTGGATTTGTGATGGTAAGCATTCCAAAAGTGTTTGCTCTGGTTTGTTGATGAATTTTTCCCATTCTTCCTTTGTAGGGTCTTCTGTCGGCATTTTGGTTCTAGCAACTGTTGGTCTGTTAGGAAAATAGCCTCCGTAAGCATATTGTGCGAAGTTTGTAGCTGAATGATGAGCAGATGCTACCCAAGCTATGGTGGTAATGATGTCGATAAGGTCTTTTTGTGTTTTGAGTTTTGGCCACCATGGTTCTTCTGACTTGTCTCCGTGACCCTTTGTTCGAATTTCTGTCCACCATGCTTGAAGCTCTTGATCAGATTCTATGATGCTAGGACTTGGATAGTGATGATTGACATATTCTGTCACCCATTGTTTTATAGCATCCCATATGAGAAGACCATCATTCGCAAAAGGGTAGTCTTCAATTGCTAGCTTTACTCCATGTTGTGCATTAGGATCTTCCACAGCCATTCCTCTAAAAAGATAATTTCCATGAGCAGAAGTTAGTATACAATATTTAACACGATTTTAAACTGCGGTCTGTAACCGCAATATAAAGTATTTTGAGGTTTCTGCAACGTTCCGTAGCTGCAATTCCGACCACGTTTTATGTAGGATATAGATCTATAGACTTTACCTATAAATAAGATCATTTGGTAGTCCCTGCAAATCAAACTGCCAAAGCTTATCGTATGCCACAGCCGATAATTCCATTGAATACTTTTGAGTAAAGAATGAGTCTTCGATGACACCATAAGCACTAATAAGAATCTCACGACCGAGTGCGTTTATCTCCAAAGTATATCTGAGATGTGGATGAAGCAACTTGTAGATTGGATGCATTGTGCTAAGTTGCCTATTTGTTGCGATCACAAAGGGTTCTACAACACAATGAGTCCTTAACCTATAAAAATCAACAAATTCCAATATATAAAGTTAGCACTAATATATACTCACTAGACTATAGTAACAACTAATATGATTGAATTGTACTCACCAATGGCTTATAAGTTCATGGTATCCAGTATCGTGTGCAAGAACATGAGCTTTTGCAAGCCGCCAAAGCCAAAGATTCGTCGAATCAGAAGCAGGTGTGAAGATTTGTTTCCATTGCGGTTTGTCACCAATAATCGGTCTAGTAAGCTCTATAACTAGTGGCTTTAATGTGCCTTGTTTGGTGAGGAAGAAGAGTGTTCTTGATCCATACAGTGTAGTATTCTCCAATTCCCTCACTTTGCTTACATATGGTATATATAAATCATGGTAGTCTAGCATGAACAATTTCTTCTCTTGAATGGCCTGCATGTACTCGAATCAAACGATTTTAATCATAACATAATCTAATATAAATGTAATAAAATCATTGATGCTTAGTAGTTAATACCGCTTCAATTGTGGTATAACCAATTATCTGCGACTCGACGACTTCTCTAGTGATTGCTGATTCTGGTGGACCATATATATTGGAATCTAATTGACTTCTTATAGGCCATTCCTACACAATAATTACACCGAGAAAAAATTAATAAATTTTTTTCCCAGTCATAGATGATGTTACTCTAAAAGTAATAGAAAATTTTTGCGACAATTTTTGCCTTGAGTAATTGGATGCTATATGGATTGGCCCCTGCCAATGTCTCCCTTGCAAATTCCTCATCAGATAGCCAAAAGAATTTGTCTCCTGCAATTCAAAAAGTTCGTAATTCAAATAACTTGTAAAGCAAGTAATGTAATAAACATTTGGTTGATTACTATCGATAAATTTTAAAAGAAGTAAATGTGCTTACTTTTAAGTGCTTCTGGTGTATCGAATCGCAAAACATTTTGGCTATCGTTTGCAGCCTTAATGAACCTGGGAATGACTTTTTGGAGCAAATTTAACTTATTGGAATCAAGAGATGTTGGTAACTGAAACCCTTCTTTGAAAAGTATGTCTATGTCTTCAAAACTATCAAATCCAAGATCTATATCAGTGAAAATAGTATCCAAAGATTCCAAAATTGTTTTTACTCCTGACGAAACCGTTGTTGCGTTGAATTGTATCTTCTTTATCTCAGCAAATGCCTCGTCGCGAGGAACATAGAAATTCAAATCTCTCTTTTCATATGATGGATCTATATAACAAAAACAACAAAACCTTATGTTATATGCTTAGTAGCTTACATGTTCAAAATACTGAATCTCTCTTGTAGAACACATATTATGATAAAAAAAAACAGTGGCAAATGATTGTAGATAACCTGTATTAGAATGCTTTCGACCGGTACGACAGCGTCTAGGATATGGATACTGTTTGTTGCCGCCAAGAACAGGCCTTTTGAGTTTACTGTTGATATCAGGGTCCCCAAGATCATTGTACACATCATAATCATAGATTCTGTCTGAGCTTTTTCTTTCACCTTCACCATTCCCTCTTAATTCTTTGAGCTCATTTTCTCTCAGCTTTCTTAATCCACTTGGTGTTTGTGATGGCAAATACATCTATTAATTAATTCATACAAATTAAAATCAACATAGTGTTATGATGATATTTTATCATTATCAAGATTATTAGTACCTCGTTCGTGAAGAAAACTCTCTTAGTAGGAGAATCATGCATTGGTTGAACCCATGATTGACAAGAAAGATGAACAGGACCACCCGGAAAACCATCAAGGACTATATTCTTTAGAAATATCTCACTGTTGTGTTCATTTTCAACCAAAACAGCACCGACATTTCCAAAATCCGCTGGTAACTCAAACGTTGCTTCATATTCCACATCGTTATCTTTTTTATCAGTCTCGTGTGCTTTTCCTTTTATCGTCTTTTTCTCAGAGTTTGTTTCTACATATTCAGATAATTAAAACACATTAACCAATAGAATCAAATACATTAGACTTCACAACATGTCATTACTATACATATTATCCAAACATATATCAAACACATGTATCTACGCGCGCGCGAAAGGTATGAAATGGAAGTTACTTGAATGAAGTTGAGCACTGACAAGCTCCAAAAGCAAGTGATTGTTACCAAAAATACCAGTAACAATATTCTGGATAAGACCAACATCACTATGTTTCACAGTGACTAAGGCCTTCAGATTATGATGAGTTTTGGTTGAAGCCATTACACAAACACAACCTTAAGCTTAAAGTTCCAATGTGAAAAAATTTCAAGATCCAGTTGCTATGGTAGGTTGGTTGGTATTTGTTGACACAATACATTAATTGCATATTTAAGAGATATATAAAAAAAAAAACATGAAGATAATGGTGGCTAGATAGTAGCCACAATTCTTTAATCCGTACGTTATCTATCTGTATATTTACCAAATGTGGAAAATCTTGCAAGGTATATGTCAATTATACACTTGAATGGTTTGTCCTACACTCTTTTGGTTGGTTACTTTTTAAGGGGAAAAAAAAGCACAAGTTCACATTCATAATAACTTTTGAAAAAACAATTTTGGAGTCATAAACTTACTTGGATTAAGATCAGCACTAACAAGCTCCAAAACTAAGTTATTGTTCCCAACAATACCACTAACAAGATTCTTAATAACACCACCAACACTTTGTTTTACAGTCACTATGGCTTTCACATTACGAGATTTACTTGCTGCCATCTTCACTCTCATGCACGAAGGAGACACAAACCTTTTTAAGACAACCTTTTTGTTCTGTCCTCGAGTACAACTTATAGCTAGAGAAGAAGATTTCAAGAACCAATTACTATTCTTGTGACAAAGGTTATCTTTCTTCCATATATAGGAAGTGGAAGAGGCGTTGTAAATGGTGAATGATCCATGAACATGTGGTGTCTTCAACAAATGCGTCATAATTTGGGATTCCAATATCCCAACTATATCTTACGGTTGGTGAAACGTTACTAATATTAAATTCGCATTATCATGAGTCGCTTTTTAGATCTATATTAAGGCAAGAAAATTAGTATTCACACTTCACAATAATGCTACCAAGTTGCTACAAATTTTCAATTTCTACGTCACATAAACTAAAACCAATCCGTTTGAAATAAGTCCAAATTATGCATTGATGGTGCCACGAAAGTGTGTTTCTTTAATCGTCTTTATTGGGCAAAAATAGATATCATTTTGGAGTCTTATATTTATTGAATTCAAATTGTTGACATTTTAAGCCAATGGCAAACAAAAATGTTGAAAAGAAGAGCATTATTAGGTGAAGTTTTATCCTCATATTTCAATGGAGATTTCTTATAAGTAGGGCAAGTTCTGGGTATAGCTATTTTTAGGATTGACTTTTTATACAAGTAATATATAACATTATAACTTGACTTCATGATATTAAGTTGATAAAAAAATTAATATAACATTATGATTGTAGATATACTAGTAGTTTAATTTAGTTTGAGTTTGAATAAAATTATTGAACGGTAGTTGGAGTAAGCACATCCATGCTACAGGCCGAGTGTACGGATAAGTCCCGTGGGAACGCGATTTCCATATAAGGTTCAAATTAAATTACTGATTTTATTGCAAAAGACAAAAAAAAAAGTTAAATAATTATGCCGTGTGATGTCGAGTAGAAAGACTTAGCTTACTGATCTTTATAAGATAAATATTTTAAATTTTAATTAAATATATAAAAACGGTTAACACTATAGTTTTATTTTTTTTAATAGTAGATTTGTTTTGAGAATTGATGTCGTCAATAATAAATAAAAATATGATAAAGATTGAGTTTTTAAACAAATAAAAGAAAATCCTATTACGTTTACGAAAGATTGACACCTGCATGCTTGAACATACTTTGATTACAAATAGGCACAACTCTGTCGAACTATAAAGTCATCCCTATTGAGATTAGAGTTCGATCCAAATATCACAAATCTCCACCTTAGAATAAGCTTCACACTAACAACTAACAAAGGAACAAACTAACTTTCATCATGCAGTAGAAAAAACTTGCTACTCAACAATGTCTTTGTGATCATATCAGAAGCATTGTTATCATTCGAAACCTTCAGCACTTGGACTTCTCCATACTTGATTATCTCTCTGACAAAGTGCAACCTCACATCGATGTGCTTGGTTCGCTCATGATAAGCTGAATTCTTCGACAAGTGTATGACACTTTGACTATCACGTTTAACAATGATAAATTTAGCTTGATGTTTCAACTCCTTAGTAAAACCTTCAATTCACAATGCTTCTTTCACAACTTCAATAGGACAATATACTCTACTTCAGTGGTTGATAAGGCAACAACCTTCTGAAGTGTTGATTTTCAACTAATTGATGTGCAAAACATAGTGAACACATATCTAAAAATAGATTTTCTAAAATTTATACAATCTGCATAATCAGAGTCGATAAATCCTTCACTTTTGACTTTTCTATCAACACCATAGGCTCTACCATAAATTAGGACTCTGCTTAAAGACCAATTTATCATGAACAAAATCCGCAGAAGTTTTAAAACAAAACTAATAAAACAGAGAAACAAAGGGTAAGAGGGTTGGTTGTGCAATGGAAATGTGTTAGCACCCAAAACATCTATAATTATATCAACCTCTTGAAAATTTATGTTCGACTCAAAAAGTGTTATTTGCAAAAAATTGAGGAGATGAAAAGAGAAATATTTTTTTAGGATTTTTGGTGTTTACGTACCCACAAAGACATCTTGAGCCTCGTGCTTACGTACCCACAAAGTGTAATGGAGGATCAAAACTTCGTAGTTCGTGGTAAAAATAACAAAAGTGTTTGTTGTAATTGATTTTAAATGGAAAGAAAAATTGTCATTTTAAGGAGAAAACGAAACTAATCACCCACAAGTATATGAAAATGGACATTTGCATCACTATTGAGAAGAACTCCAACTTGGATAGAAATCAACAAGTATGCCACTAACTCTCTCAAGTGGAAAAGAATCAAACATCACTATAGGGATAGAAGAATTACATATCAACTATGAAAATGACTCATATCTAATCTTTGAGAAAAGTTTTAAAAGAGAAAAGTGCACAAAGGGAACAAAAATGGTTTGAATGAGTTGTGTATTTTTTATGTTTTATGAAAATGATCTTGATATGCTTAAGATGAATTAACATTTATTCAAGAAAAAACAGTTTGAAAATCACTTGACAAAGTCAAGGTTTATTGATAAAGTGGTTCAAGTATGAAAACAAAAAGATTTTTAAAAAGGGAGAAGATTTTGAAAATTTAAGAAGGGGAGGAGATGAAGAGGCTACCCTAATGCACAAAGTAAAAGCAAGGAAAGGAAAGATCTAACTAAGATCAAGCCTTTGACATAAGTCAAGTCTTCTCATCCTTTGGATTTAGCAACAAGCAATCAAATAAGCAAAGAACAAACCAAGTCTTCAAAGAGGTTAACCCAAGGTCCAAGGTACCAGATGAATTCCAAGGTCTCAAGTTACAACTCCAAAGCAAAGGATTAAGAACCTAATTCTAAGTCCATAAGTCCAACGTCCAAGCATGAGATAGTAGCCAATAGTCCAATGGTACCATTAAGTCTTTTAGTGGTTTAGCCTTTATTAATGTCTTAAGAAGAAGAAAAAGAAAAGTCCAAGTGGACAAAGAAAAACTGCATAAAGATAAACAATGGCAATATGATATGTAAATGATAAGAGTAAAGCAATAAAGAGTAAGAAATATAAATGACATAAAAAAGAAAGATGCTTAAAAGTAAATGGAATAAAAATAAATGTTAGCACAATAATATTATTTGGATTGATGTTGGAGTTAATAATTTGATACGAGACAAATTTAACGTTAGGTTAAGCAATCATAGAACAACCTATAAGAAAGATCATACTATGGGAGGTCGGTCAATAACATACATTATAGAGATATGATAGATATCATACTCCTAAAACATGTAGTACAAGTAAAAAGCCAAGGAGGGATAAAAAACTAAGGCAAGGAGATTGGTCCATTACATCAATCAATCCTTCATGACAGCTTAGGACAAACTTATGTATCAATCCAAAGTACCTCCAATGATTAATGATCAATCAAATGATAGATTTCAAATTATGAAAGTTCATCAAGCATCAATTCAAACATCATGAACAAGATGACTAACAAATCATATAATTGATCAAGAGAAAAGAAAAAGAAAAAAGAAGAAGAAGGAAATATGAAGAGAGGACCAAATTGAATCAAGACTCAAGATCACTTCATCATCAATTTCAATCAGCTTTCTTGGTGGATTAAGGCACTAAACTTATCATCAACTCAAAGTACCAAAAATGAATCAAATGATTCATTTAATGGTATATTTGAATTGATGAAGGTTCATCCAACCCCATCAACACCCAAAGTCCATTGAAATTGAAGAGAAACTTGATCAACAAGTTATGATCCAAGGCAACAACCAGCAAGCCAATCAAAATGCAATAAAAAGTAATTAAAAATGCATGAAATGAATTTTTAAATGAATTTTTAAATGAATTTTAAAATGAAAATAAGAAAGAAAATGAGAAAGAGGCCTCTAAACTAAAATCATGTAATCAAGAAAAATACTACAAGTCAGAAACAACTCAAGGATCATAAAAACTTTTTTGGATAATTTAAAAATGCATAAAAGTAACTTTAAACTAATTAAAATGCATGAAAAATGAAAAAAATAATAAAAAATAGCAAATGATGAAATAAAAAAAATGAAAAATAGCTCAGAAAATAGAAAATATGAAAGAAAAAAAAGTTGGAGTGAAAAATGTGAATGGAGCTATTTTTTTAATGAATTTTGAAAGAAAACTGAATTTAAAAACAATTAAAATAAAATAAAATAGAAGTGAAAACGTCTAGACCATTAGATTAGATCTTCCACCAGATTGCAAGGCACTAAGACCATTGGATCAGAATACTATGTCCAAGTCATTAAATCCAATGCATCAAATTAAAAGTCAAAACACGCTCATATTATGATCACAACACGTGAGTACACTGGTCAAGACAAATTCAAAAAAAAAAGCGTGGCAACCTCTGATTGGCTAGGATTCAAATTTTTTCTCCAAAAGGCGCGAAGGTCTTCATCTTCAACCTATGAACCCTAGCTATGGCACAATCATGAACTATAATTTTAAGCTCAAACACCCATGGTGCAAACTTCGTTTTTACTTCATTGTTCATGTCTCCTTGCTCAAAATCAATTTATTTGATCCGAGCAAGGAGAATTTGCAGAAATACGCAAGAACCCTAGATACTTTACAAAAACTAAATTCCAAAAATGAAGAATAAATTCCAGTTAGGTTAGGAAAAATGATTAGTGGAATCGGTAACTTGTTTGAATGAAAACGAAACTCGTATGTACCTTTCCCAAATAAGCTCCAAAGTCTGAAAATGGTGGAATAAGTTTGATACTTAGAGGTCACGGTAAGCTTGATGGGCTAAAGACGTGTCTACTTATGCGTCTAGCGGTATCTTACTGCAAGTGCACAGCCTATCGAAGTAATATTTAAGATTATCGATCCACAGGGATTCTATTGTTACTTAGTGCTAGATGAACTTCTAGTTTAGCTAAGGCGAATGGTTGTCACGATTGTTGTTGGTTTTTAAGACTATTAAAGGCGGAATTAAATTTAAGTTTTTAATAAAGTAATACTAAGGCGGTCGGTATGTAATTATATTAACTTAGGTGGGTCAATCTAACCTAGGCTTATAGAGATGTTCACTTAATCTATTCGGTAGAGATTACCAGTTTAAATACCCTCAACTCACACTCTCGTGGTCTTATATCGGATCTTATCCCTAAAGCCCTATGCCTGCTCTCGCTAGCCCATAAGTGTTTAGAGGTAATTTTTGGAAACTAAGTAATTCTAATTTATCTTAAAGCGCTCTCGCTGTGTTTAATTTAAATGCCTAACTTTAGCTATCTGGTTAAAATCTCACACTCTCGTGGTCTTGACCTAACCTAATACTCTTTTCTTACTCTCGTAACGAAAAGGTTTATTTCAATTAAAAAGTATCAGCCAGAATGTTAAGTGATTAATTATTTTCAGCCTATGGTTATATTTTACCGGTTAAGTTTGTTATAACTACATACCGCCCTAAGGTGTTTAGCTACTCATCGATGTTGAACCAGACAGAGACAGAGAATTTAATAATAACGTACTCATGGCAGAAAAATAAATAAACATTATAATTAAATTAAATTGCAATATAATGAAAACCTGGTTAACAAATATTCGAGCAGACTCCTTCTTCCACAGATCGGAAAGCTTGGAGTAGGCGGAAATTAAAAATAAACGAATGCTGAAGGTTTAGAAACAAATAAATGTATAACAATTTCCTGATGTTGGAAATTGTTATATGGTTGGTTTGGATACAAATAAAAACGAAACAGAAACTAAAAATAATGCTGGAATGGAAATGCTGGTTCGTAAGGCAGTTTGGCAGAGCTTCCGCAGGAATTTTGAATAAAGAAGTCTGTCCCCTGTGTTCACAGAGCTTGTGCTATTTATAGAGTCTTTAATGGGCTGGATTCTTGGTCCTTTGTTGCATGGGCCTTGCTGAAGTTGTTGAAGGAATGCTGGAACGTGGCAACAAAATAGGAGAAGTGGTCTTCACGTAATGCCTTGAGGAGAAATAAGAGGAGAAGTGGTCTTCACGTAGTGCCTTGACTAGTCTGAGTCAAAACCAAGTTTTATCCTTGTCACGGGCGTGACAAGGTCTTCACGTTCGTAATTTGAGGTTTGTAAGTGTCACGGTCGTGACCACTCTCTTACAGTCGTGATGGCCCAAATTGGGGTGTCACGGTCGTGACACCCTTGTAACGATCGTGGCTGCAACAAATTATGCAGTCTTTTTGCAGGCTTCTTCATTTCTTCATCTCTTTATGGTTTATTTTGTTTCTTTTGCTCTTAATTCATGATTTAGCTCCATATGATGATGTACCTGCAAAATGGTAAGAAAAACTCGGGAAATCGAGTGTTAAAACGGTGAATATGCGATAAAACGTCAATGAAATCTAGCGATATAATCGATGCGTTTTCTCGTTATCAAACTTCCCCAAACTTAAACCTTTGCTTGTCCTCAAGCAAATAGTCGGTTGAAAATCGGCGGACAAGAATTTATTCACGCATACTCATACCAAACCGTACGGTGGATTGTTTTGTCGGATAATCCGGTACTTTGATAGAACACTACCGATACACTAATGACACAAGCAACAAGCTATGTCGTCGACTTCCTGTTAAACGAAACAATTGGCAATTACATTACGATTTCACCTGGAGTTCTTCGATCTTGTTTCGCCCGGTTTCATTCCAGCGCAATCACATTAAGCCCTTTGCCTTAGCACGCACGTAGTGGAGTAGCCGGTTAGCGATTTTGATCCTTTTTGAGTTCGGGGTCTGGTACACGAGTGTGGTAACCCTACATATTTTATCCGATTTGGAGGTTGTGGGGGATCGAGCCGTAGCACGCCCTACCGAGTTCAGAACCAGTACCTATGAACCAACTCGCAACGGATTCCTTCTCATATTTCTCGTTTCTTATATGCGACTGTGTACTTTGGTGCAATTTCTTTTCATTTTGCATCGAGATATGAAGGATCATTATTGATTAGGCATCAAACGCTTATATTCATCGGCTCCCCACGTGGTTTGTGTTCAGACGGTGCTGACTGCTAGTATAAACTACTAGGGGTTACTTTTGAACTGAAACTAAAAGTGTACTCGTAATGGTAATCGGGATGGAATTTCTTAAGTAGGGAGTCAAAGATGTCAAGATTGTATTGATCTTGTTTAATCGTTCTCGGCTTTCTAGTTACGATTCCGTAGGTAAGTCGGGTAATGCGAATAATTAGAGATTTTTTGTTTTTTTTTCTGGTACAGCTAAATAATCGGGGAAAGTTCGAGATTAAAGAAAATAGCGCAAAGATTTGCTCATTTCATTAATTTGCTAAAAGAAATACAACGGAATTGAAAATACAACGAAATGGAAAAGTGCGAATAAGGGAAAATGCGGAAATGAAAGGTACCTCTCCCACACTATATCAGACATTGTCCTCAATGTTGTGATATAAATGCGGTACAAATACAGTACAAGAATAAAACGAAAAACATACATAAAAGTAAACTATGGCTGCTGAGGACCGCAGGCTCGGCCTCTGGTGCGAGAGCGGCGTCTGGAAGGAGTCGCGTCAGGATCAGAACCGGTGCCGGAGGTAGCAGTAATGCTAATGCGGAGCGCTTCTAGCTCGCTGAAAATTTCTCCAAACCGCTCATTAGTGGCCTCCTGGTTTGCAGCAATAGTGCCGAGTAAAGCATCATACTGCGCCTTCTGCCTTCGCTCCAGTGCGGCGTTCATCTGGTTCTGCTGATGAATCGCAAGGAGGACTTCCTCAAGTGTAACTGCGGGAGCAGGGGGCTGTCGGGTAGATGTCTCTGGTATATCCTGGACAGGCTCAGCTGCATCCATAGCGTCCTGCATCTCGTCCGCTGGAGGGTCTGCCTGATCATCATGAACCGGGACGTGATCGGCAGCAGCAGGTAAAACAAAGAGCCAGTTGGCTCGGTTGGATGGATCGATGCGGTTGCGGGACGGCAGAGTGATGTGGTGGAAAATGGTGCCATTGACGACAGGGCTATACCTGCCATCCTCTCGCTGCGCGATCAGGTGGGCGGACCGGCAATAGCTCTTGGTGAGGAATTCGGCGGCTAGGTGAGGCTGATTAACGAGCGCGTCACCAAGCCCCAACTGAATTGTGAGGGCGGTGACAATGCCGCCTATGAAGAACGGGGAGGAGCCTCTGTGTGCAATGGCCTGGATATGATGAAGCATGAAAGGGGCAGCGTTGATCGGCTCGTCATTAAGAGCGCAGTGTAAGAACAGAAGCTCCTTGGAGTTGAGCTTATGGTTGCTTTCTCTAGCGAAGATGGTGTTGCATATGACCCGGTGAAAATAGCGGATTGCCGGGTTTTGGATGTGTGTGGCGTTGAGGCTTTGGAAGGTGGATGCACGGGTGTTTGTTAAGTCGTGCCATAGAGTGAAAGCTTGTTCACTAAAATTATCGGGCACGCGACGGTGGGCTTCAGTTCCGTGATCGAAGCCTAACAACTCGGCTATCCTGGTTTGCGAAAGGTTGAACTCTTGGCCATGCAATCGGAATGTTGCGATACCGATGAGCTGACTCTGAGAACCGGGAGGGGTGATGTAACTGAAAGAGCTTAAGAACTCCAGAGTCAGAAGTTCGAATGTGGGCTGAGGTTGACTGCAGAGATCCCACAGACCGACCTTTTGCAGCAGGCTTTGAACGCTGGCAAGCATTCCGAGTTCCCTCAAACAGTCAGTGGCAATGTAGCGGGTAGGTTGCACACCGCGGTTTTGGAATCGGATGAAACGGTCTCTCTGGGTTACTCCAGCATCACCTTATCTAAAAGTGATGGAATCCATAGCATGCAAGAGTGAAGAGTGAGGGAAGAAGGTTTTGTGAGGTTTTGTGAAAAAAGTGGTAGAATGAAGGAAATAGAGGTTCGGGTTAAATAAGGGAGAGTGATAATGAGATGGGTTATGATAATGGGGGGTTAATGAGGGTAATGGGGAGGTTATGGAGGTTATGGAGAGAATGGGTAGTTTTTTGGGGAAGTTATGGAGGAAGAAGAAGAAGGGGCACGATGAGAAACAGTTCTGTTTCTCACGATTCCTGTAATAGGGGTAGTCACGGTCGTGACAGGGGCGTGACGGTCGTGACACGCTAATTGAGCACGTCACGATCGTAAGATAGGTGTGACGACCGTGAGGGCATGCTTTGCTGAATAATTTCCAGAAAAAAAAACATTTTCTCACGTTATTCATAAATTAATAATAATTTATTTTCTTCACTAACACTCATACACCGTATTGTATATATTTTGCAACACAGTATTATACGAACTTGCATGAGAGATTGTATATATGAAATAATGCAGGCATAACAGTATATAGAAAAATATATAAGTTGCTAAAAATGGAGAAATATTTGGAATTAAAGGTGCATTGCATAAAGTAATTGAAAATGAAGTTACAAAAATGGAAATTACGGTATGAAATTGTTGCGAAAGATAAATCTAACTAGAAACGAAAACAATGAGAAAAAGATAAACTAAATCACTTATAGCATTTTCAAAAGCGTTTCTTCAGGTCTTCGATGGCGGAGTCCAAGTGATAGAATTGTTCGCAGGCCATGTCAGTCAATCCTATAATGTCCAATCGCATGCTCTTAATGTCTTCTTTAAATAGATTAATGTCAGTTTGGTAGGCATTGAGAGTGTTCATGATGTTTTGTAAGTTGTTAGCATAATTTCCTTGATTCACTTCAGGGGTTTCGTGTACTTCGTCAGTTGGGTCAACGTCATGGTAGCCAGGAGGTGTCTCAGGATCAGTTTCAACAGCGGTCATTATATCATCTTTTATCCTGTGAGACTGAGGTGTTTCAGGAGTAGCTGGATAATCAGGTGGGTTTAACTCATAAAGCCAGTTATCCTTATTGCGAACACTTACTCTAGCATGATTAGGCAATGTGAACAGGGTTACTACTTCGTTCTGGATTAGGTACTCAAAAGGTGGGCGTCCTAAATTCCTTATGATATGTCTATTGAAGCAGAATTTAAGATTTATAGGGCGGATTGTTCCTAGACGGCTGCACCTGTCCAGTTGGTACCTAAGTCCTATGACATAAGCAATCATGGTTACAAGACCTCCTACTAATATAGGTAATTCAGGTTCTTCTTGGATGCGGGTGAAGGTTTGCATCATGAAAGGTACACCATTAACAGACTGTCCATTAGTGAAACATGACATAATAAATACTTCACCTTTAGAAACTCCGGTAATGTTTTCTTCTTTTCCAAAGAAGGTGTGGGCAAGGAATTTATGGAAGTAACGGAGAGCAGGATTATGGATCTCATCATTATTCATGTTATTTGGTTCAGGGTGGTAGTTTCCGGTTAGAGTTCCCCAAAAGAAATCTAGCTCCACACATCAATTCTACCTGTGTGGTAGTAAAAGCAAATGGTCCACTAGGGAATCCTAACAAGTCAGCTAGTTCTTTATGGTTAAAGTCATATTCTATTCCAAATAGGCGGAAACTAATAAATCCTTTCCTAAATCCAAAACCGCGCTCAGGTAGGTAAAGTAAGGAGCTAAGGAACTCAAGGGTAAGCTCGCGGTAAGTCGCAAACTTATGTTGGATCAATGCATTCTCCCATCCGAGTCGGTTGAACAAGTACATGACACTATCATGTATACCTAGGGTTTCCATAGTCTTATCATCTGGGTACAGGGTCAAATCCATTTGCCTCTGTGATAACTCTTCAAACTTCATTCTTTGGTTCCTACCTCTAAATTTGGTTTCCATATAGTTAATTGGTTGGTTAGCCATGGTCAGTGCAAATATGGGGGAAACAAATCAGTGGAAAAGACTTTAGAAAATCTGTAAAAAGTGATTTAAGATAAAAATAAGAAAATGAAATGCATAATGTAATGGCGATAATAGTAATGTAAAATAAAACTGACAAAACAATTTAAACAAATAGTAAAAACTG
The DNA here is from genome assembly GCA_963859935.3 of Lathyrus sativus. Classification (NCBI taxonomy): domain Eukaryota; kingdom Viridiplantae; phylum Streptophyta; class Magnoliopsida; order Fabales; family Fabaceae; genus Lathyrus; species Lathyrus sativus. The sequence continues at coordinate 467,629,791 of OZ012739.1, forward strand.
TAACAGCCCAAATTTCATTAAATAATTAATTGTAGTAATTAATTGATTTAGTGGGGTTTTTATTAATGTTGGAATTAATTTTTATTAATTGGTATGGATAGAAAATTAAGAAGGAATTGGAGAGGAAGGAAATGAAGGAAATATATAAGAGAGAAAGAAAAGAAAAGAAAGATAGAAAACATTTGGAAAGAAAGAGGAAAGAAGAAGAAAGGAGAGAAAGAGAAGAGAAGAAGAGGAAAAGTGGAAATCATCAAGAACCAACATCAAAGCTCCGATTAATCGAGGTAAGGGTGAGAAATGTTTCTATTTGATCATTGTATGATGTTATGTATGTTGGGTTGGGGTTTTGGTAGAGTTTTCATCACTTTCCAATTAGGGCAAATGTTGGATTAATCGGTAGATTGATGATTTAATCGGTTGGAACTGAGTAATAACGCCGTAGAATAGTCGGGTAACATGTATTGATGCTATTTGTACTGATTTGGGTGTGTAAGAGAAGGTTGATGATGGATTGGTGAAGGAGAAGACAGAATAGGGTTCTGTTCTGCGCAGGTTCGCTGGCTCTCGCCAGGCGAAGCCTAGAGAATGTTGGCGAATAATTATATTTAAGTCCCAGTGGACTTCGCTGGTGGGTTCGCCAGGCGAAGTTGGATAGCGAAGGTTCGCCCAGCGAAGGTGCTGGCGAATGGTGGCGAATGAAGTCAGTAGCTACTGACTTGGGCTCGCTGGGAAGTCTCGCCAGGCGAAGCCTAGCGAGTGTTCGCTGAGAGAGTTCGCCAGGCGAAGGCCAGGCGAAGGTTCGCTGCGAGGGTTCGCCAGGCGAATGTAGGCGAATGTGACAGCATTTTTCCTTTGCTGTGTTGTTCATGTGGAGATGGTTTGGTTGCCTCTCATAGGTCAATACCTCTATGATGTGATATAGATATGATCTATTGTGATGATGTGTGTTTGTGGGTAGCCTACGGGCGTGAATCCTAGTTTGAGGTGCGATGCGTATTAATTGTGATAAATAAAAATACATGTGAATACAATGATGAATGTATGTGTATTGTCTAATGAACTTGCGAATGTTTGATGTGTATACAACTATGTGATGAGTATGCATGAGAACATGGTGGATATGTGTGCATAACTTATAATTGTATGATTGGTATTGTGATGTGTATACCTTGTATGAGATGGCATGAGATAAAAAATAAACATACTATGAAAAATGTGTTGTGGATGCATATTGTTTATGTGCGATTGTATGTTAAAATACATGAAGAATGCATGAGAGCATAATGATGGGTATGCGTGCATTGCTTGCTAAATATGATGTTGTATCGAATTATGAATACATCGATGAATGTTATGTGAATATGTTGTGTGTGCAATCATAATGTAATTCTTGAAGAGATGAATTATTTGAATGCATGAGATTAAGATGTCGGTCTTAAGTGCATTTGTTGTGACTGATTGTACATGCATCATTTAGTCAAGAGGCAATGTCTGTTAGTTTCGTGGAAACTAGTGGCTTGTCCCAAACCTAGAAGAGTGGGTTTGAAGGCTTAGAGGACGGGCCTTTGTGGTTATCGGTCTAGAAGAGTGGACCCGGTTTAATGTAAAAACCGAAAAAAGATAACGGGTTATCGGTCTAGAAGAGTGGACCCGGTTTAATGTAAAAACCGAAAAAAAGATAACGAGAGTCGGTACCGCATTGCGTGAGTTGCATTGAGTTATTGAGTCACTTTGATATATGACATATGCATGAAGAGATGCTTATGTGTGAATGATGAGATTGTGGAAATTGTAAGTGTATGCATAATGCGGAAATGCTTTGTGAATATCCAGGTTTGTCTATATATGTGTGGTAAATATATATATGACTAAGAGAATGAAGTGTGGTGAGAAATGTGAATATGTGTTATATGACTACCTATATATATATAATCTTATGCTTTGATTATTATGGTTATATTTCTCACCCTTCTGCTGTTTTATAATGCTCTATGAGGCATTGCAGATTAGGATGCTGGAGTCCTTTTGTGAAGTTAGTCTTCATTCTTTTGAGTCGGCTGCTCTGATATGTAACACCGGGTAGTTAGACTAGTATAGTCATTCTTTTGTGATACATTGCGATGTATCAGCTGATGTGGTTTTGTAATCTAACTGATATGATGCATTAATCTGGATGACTTATGTGCATTTGAATTAATATTTTGGAACTGATCAAATGATGTTATCTTCCGCTCAAATTAAATGTTGAAATGTGAATTCTAAAACTACGAAATTGTTACATATTTTATGGAGCAAAATGTTAAAGAGTTTCGTTGGTGAAATTGTGGCATTCTTCTTTTATACCTTATTATAAAACCTTTTTACTCTGATAATTTGTATGTGCTTAATTGTTTTATATGCATTTATTTGGGGTATAGAAGGGGGTGTTACAAAAACGATAAATAACAATGTGCTAAAAGAAAAGAATAGTTAAAATAAGTAAATAAGTAAATGGGTTGCCTCCCACTAAGCGCTGTTTTTATCGTCAAAAGCCTGACGTAATGCTTAGGTTTAGATTAATCAGGGGAATTAGTGGACAATTCTAAAAGCTTTAGATTATTCGCATAATCTCTATTTTCAACTTTATGATAGTGTTTTAAACGTTGTCCGTTTACTATGAATGGTTCACTATTCCTACCCTTAATTTCTATTGCTCCACTCGGGAATACTTTAGTTATTTCAAAGGGTCCTGACCATCTAGATTTTAATTTTCCAGGAAAGAGCCTAAGCCTTGTGTAACACGGTGGGAGAACTGACTTTAAACAATGTTGCGGATAGCAAGAGTCGCCACCGACTTTTATTTTATCCATAAGGAAAGGTTATAAAAGAACAGGAAAGACCTTAGAGAATATTTTGGGTCCGGGGGGTAGGTTATGAAAAGGGAAGGTGTTAGCACCCTTTTCATCCATGGTTATCCATGGGCTCTTAGGTACTTAAGCTCACTTTTGAATTGTTTTGAAAGTGTAGTGTGTGAATAGAAAATTTTCAGAATAGTTAATAAATAATCCATGTAAGGATGTGTTAAGAACTTGTTTGAAAACTTGTTGAAAATTTGTTTAAGTGTGAAACAGTTTTGAAGTGAGCAAGCACCTAGGAGTAACCTACCCTAATGTTTAAAGGTCTTTCTTATTCTTCATTCTTTCCTTTAGTAAGACTATCCCTACTATAATGGAGTAGGTAGTCCTTACTTTGGATGTTAAGGGACATGTGAGGGACAATTTGACTTTGAAGGCCATTGTGGGATGTAATAAGCACATATAAGGGACCATCATCATTTTTCGAAAGGGACTTGATTCGTAAAGGCAACCATAAGGGACTTTGATGATTTTTTTATTTGAGGGACTTGCTTTATACACCCCACTTAACCATTATTCGTAGGCAACTTGAGGGATATCCTTAGGAAGTGAGACGGCGATTAAAATCGACTTACGTGTGTGACGTGTTTATTTTAATTATCTTTATTTAAAAGTGATCTAAATTTATTTTAATATTACATACATGTTGTTACACTCCCTAATTACTAACCATAATAATAATTAAATAATTAAACAACTTTACATCCAAGAAACAATTACAAAATAATAAGCAAAATAATTAAATAGCAAAGATAAATAAAATATAAATAAGCAATAATAAATAATAAAGGGGGTTAATTCTAAGTTTACTCGGCAAGACATCGCATCTTGTGCCTACGTATCCTTACGGGAGTGGAATCAGAGTAATCGTAGTTCCCCTCAATAGGGAGGTTAGAAACTTCTTGACTGTGGTCAAGGTCTCAAGGGGAATAAACGCATCTTAAGGACACGCTTACGTGGAGTGTAGAAACTCCAAATCTCTACGTTGAAATGTTAAGTTGTAATTAGGGTTAAATTAGGGATTCCACGGCGGGAAACCCTAAAATGAGCGCGGCGGCTCTTTGACCTAATGCTAAGGGTAAAATTGTAATTTTGCCTGCGACGAGGCTTTTGTGAAAATTAGGGTTTGTAGTTTGTAGTTTTGAGGATTTGAAATTGAATGTGTGAAGTTTTACGGACTATTGGCGCGGCGGCCAAACAGTTAGACCTAACCTTCGGATGTGTGCAATGTGACAGAAATAATAGTAAACGCGTGAGATAATTGAATCATGCAAACAGAGAGATAATGTCATAATTTAAACCATGCAAGCAGAAATTTAAAGGCAGAATTTAAAGAGCGATTGTTAAGTTCGCGAGGTTACATGAGAGGAGCAGATACAATATGATAATGAAATTTGAATTGAACAATAATAAAATAAAATAAATAACGGTTCTAGTTATTATTTTAAAAAAAAGATTTTAGTTATTATTTTAAATTTATCTAAAAAAAAGTTTTTCTTAAAAATAATAGGTTTTCATATTAATTTGGAAAAGATGTTAATGTTATTTATTTTAAAAAAACAGATTTTTATATTATAACAAATTTTAATAAATTAATGATAACAACAATAATAATAATGGTAATAATAATGATAATAATGATAATAATAATAAATAATGATAATAATAATAATAATAATAATAATAATAATAATAATAATAATAATAATAATAATAATAATAAAGCAATAATGAATTTTAAATGTGCCAAATAACCCAACAATGTTGCTAACGCAGAAATGCGCTCATCGCAACCAGATCTAAATCGGACGAAACAAAATTTATCGCAAAGAAAAAGAAATTAAGCAAAAAATAGTATTATTGCTCACACAAAAATGCGATCATCGCAACCAGATCGAACTAACACAAATGTCACGCGTCATGCACACAAATGTGCAAACATCGTATCGACATAATTCGATCAAAAATCTTATATATATAAACTCTAACAATTTAAAAATTATATATATATAAACGTAACAGTAATAGATAAAGAAAAAGAAATAACGGTAATAGATGAAGAAAAAGAAATAACGGTAAAAGATGAAGAAAAAGAAATAACGGTAAAAGATGAAGAAAAAGAAACAACAGTAATAGATGAAGGAAAAGAAATAACGGTAAACGATGAAGAAAAAGAAACAATAGTAATGGATGAAGAAGAAAACTAAATAACGGCAAACGGCACTCACTCCTCTTAGGTTTTTTTCATTCTCCTCCTTTTTTCCAACAAGGCAACACATGTATATATAGGGAACAAATTAGGGTTAACACCAAATTGTCAATAATGTCCCTAAAGCCCATTTTAAAGCCCAAACTAAATAATTAGTTAAGAAAAAATAAAATTTAAATAATTTAAAATAATTAAAATAAACTTAAAATAAAAACTAATAATCCTATTGATTCCTAAAATAAAAAATATTATAAAAAGAACAAAATTTTTTTCAATATTTTTTATTTTATGATTTTTTGGATATTTTTATGAATAATTTAGAAAAAAGTGAAAAAAATAATATTTTAAAAAATGATTTAATTAAAATACGAAAATAATAATTAAATAATAATAAAAAACTATTTTTGTTATTTTTTTTAATGAAAGATAGAAAAATTTAGAGTAAAAATAATAAAAAACAAAAAAAATGACAAAGGTGAGATTCGAACTCTCAACCTCTCACACTCATAACTCCTTACACATGTCCTCCTGCCAATTGTGCCATTTTTACTTTTTAGAAAAAAAATGCATGCCATATGATATTTACCTCTCTTTGATGTTGGCAAAAAAAAAATCATGAAGTTTGACTTTGGTTTGACCACAGTTGACCTCAGTTTGACCTTTTAACTGCATTGACTGCTTTTGACTTATCTGATCATCTGACTGAGCAAACTTTTGAGAAAAGTCTTGAAACTTGACATGGGGGTTCTTATACACATATAAGATGTTATGAAGCTCACTTGAAGTCTTGGAAGTCCATTTAGCCTGATTAAAGTCAAAACCCTAGTTTTGGATGCACTGCTTAGGAGGTGCATTGTCTGAGGGAATTGTCAACTCTTCTGACCAATTGTGAATTTTGTGAACCTTGTGAACCTTCTTGGAACACAAAGTCTTGTATTGTGAGGGCAAATTTTGGGGTGCAACAGCTGCCCCTGTTCAATTTTCTGAAACCTGAGGGGTTAGATTGGTATATTTGCCAGTCGTAACCTGGAAGGTTGAAGGGGATTGAACACAAAAGCCCAAAAATTTGCACTCACCAGTGCATGGAGTGATATTGATGGTTGGTTGAACATGATTGAGTGGGCTTAAAGATGCCACTAGGGGAAAAGTTCTTCAGTAGTATAATGAGAACTGTCAGGAGTCTGGAGTAATACTGATGTAACAGCATGTCTTCATGAGGATAGAGCAATCAATAATGATAACCCTAAAGCAGTCTTGAAGTGATAAATCTGACCTCAGGAGGATAGAGCAATCAATAGCTCTAAAGCAGTCTTGAAGTAATAATGGCTTCAGGAGGATAGAGCAATCAATAGCTCTAAAGCAGTCTTGAAATAATAATGTGATATGTCTTCAGGAGGATAGAGCAATCAATAGTTCTAAAGCAGTCTTGAAGTAATGATTTCAGGAGGATAGAGCAATGGATAGCTCTAAAGCAGTCTTGAAATAATAATGTAATTTCAGGAGGATAGAGCAATGGATAACTCTAAAGCAGTCTTGAAATAATAATGTGATATGTCTTCAGGAGGATAGAGCAATCAATAGCTCTAAAGCAGTCTTGAAGTAATAATGTGATATGTCTTCAGGAGGATAGAGCAATCAATAGCTCTAAAGCAGTCTTGAAGTAATGATTTCAGGAGGATAGAGCAATGGATAGCTCTAAAGCAGTCTTGAAATAATTAGATGGCTTCAGGAGGATAGAGCAATGAATAGCTCTAAAGCAGTCTTGAAGTAGTAATATGACCTCATGAGGATAGAGCAATGAATAGCTCTAAAGCAGTCTTGAAGTAATAGGATGATTTCAGGAGGATAGAGCAATCAGTAGCTCTAAAGCAGTCTTGAAGTCATGAGAGGCTATCAGGAGGATAAAATAACCCTGAGGTTACAATAAAGCAGTCCCAAAGTAATAAGAAGCTCATCAGGAGGATAAAGTAACCCTGAGGTTACAATAAAGCAGTCCCAAAGATCATAAGCTTGTTTGTTGGATAATTAACCTGAAAACAAGGTAGCATTCTGTATAACAACATTAGTTTATGCTTTATGTATGCATGTATGACATGATGCACTTAGGTAATGTACTATAGACATATATGTTATGGTATGATGTAAATGATGTATGTATGCTATGACACTGCTGGAAGTGTCTGGATATCCTTGTATAACAACTGCTGGCCAAGGAAAATAAATCCCGATTCGTTGTTGAAGAATATATAACCCTCCGTCTGCTGGGGATAACAAGGTATAGATAACCTCCCGTTGTTGGGGATAACAAGGTATAGATAACCTCCCGTTGTTGGGGATAGTAGGGTATAGATAACCTTCGCTTTCGTTTGATAGTAGGATAAGTATAACATCCCGTCTTCGTTCATCGTGCCCTTATTGGAAAGTAATTTCCCGTATATCCGTATGAGGATAAAAGAGATGGATATAAATTCCAGGGGAGATTAGACTTTGTGAAAATGGATTAGTCCTACTGATGGTTTGTAACTGTCTTGTAAAGATGAACCGGCGAAGCTTCGTTGAAATCCTTCCCTCGTTCGTCCTTAGTAAATACTATTACTGCATTTTCATGCATTTCTGGTAAACATCAATCATATTAAAAGCATCAATCATATTCAAAGACATACATACATTCAAACACAACCAATGGACGTTTCGCTTATGTAAATAGGGTAAAAGTAAATCTGGATTCAAAAGATGGAGTTTATTTATATCAAAAGTGACCCATACACGGGTAAGTTTGTACAAGGAGACATAAACCCTAGTAAGAGAATTTTGTCATGAAGTTTTACAAAAAGAATCAGCTATGTGGGAAATAATCCTATTGAGTTTCAATTCTACTATTGCCACTCAAGTATCTCATCTTCTTGCTGTTGAGACGAAAACGATTGGATTGAGCTTCATCTGTTTGAGCTTGAGTAAGTAGTACAACTGGTTGTAGTTTCATGAGTGATCCAAACGAGACATAGTCATACGCTTTAATCCCTAACTTTTGCCTGGATTGCCCTTTCAGGTTTTCAATCCACCGGGATACCCTTTTTTGCCCAAGCCGCCTTTTCAGGTTTTCGACTTGCCGGGTGTACATCTTTTTATATATATATCCCTAATTTTTGCCCAAACCCTTTTGGTTTGCCGGGATGCCCTTATTTTTGCCTAGGCATGTCAACCTAGCGGGTCTCTTTTTATGCGTAGTATTTTTTAACTATGTCTGCGTTTACAGGTTGTGGGAAGTCTTCACCATCCATTGTAGTCAGTATCATGGCACCTCCTGAGAACACTGTCTTGACTACAAATGGTCCCTCATATGTTGGAATCCACTTGCCCCTTCAGTGTCAATCTCATTGCAGTATGCAGGCTTCTCAAATCTATCAATGGTAATCTTGGGAGCTTCATCATCCCAGCTGATCTCAAACATAGATGCCATGGTGGCCAATGCGTCTGCCAACTGATTCTCTCTTCGTGGAATATGTCCAAAAGTAATCTCTTTGAAATGTGGGATCAAAGACAACACATGTTCTCTGTAAGGAATGAGGTTATCACGCTTTGTATCCCAATCTCTTTTAATCTGACTTACTACCAGAGCTGAATCTCCATACACCTCAAGGAACTGAATCTTCATATCAATAGCAACTTGCATACCCATGATACATGCCTCATACTCAGCCATGTTATTGGTACAATAGAAACAAAGTCTGGCAGTAATCGGGGTATGACAACCTTCAGGGGAGCTAATCACAACACCAACACCATTACCATGTGCATTGGAGGCACCATAAAAAACCATAGTCCATCGGGATCCTTGTTCAGGTCTGTCATATTGTCCAGGTTCTTTGGTAACAGACATAATGTCTTCATCAGGGAACTCAAAATTCATTGACTGGTAATCATCTACTGCTTGATGAGCCAAATGATCAGCAACAACACTCCCCTTAATGGCCTTCTGAGTAGTATACTGTATATCATATTCCGTCAAGATCATTTGCCATCTTGCAATTCTTCCGGAAAGAGCAGGTTTCTCAAATATGTACTTGATTGGATCCATCTTCGAAATCAACAAGGTAGTATGGGTCAACATATACTGTCTTAGTCGGCGAGCAGCCCATGCCAAAGCGCAACAAGTTTTCTCGAGCAGTGAGTATCTTGTTTCACAGTCGGTAAACTTTTTGCTAAGGTAGTATATTGCCTGCTCTTTTCGACCAGACTCGTCATGTTGCCCCAATACACACCCCATTGAGTTGTCTAATACTGTTAAATACATAATCAAGGGTCTTCCATCAACTGGTGGCATTAAAATTGGAGGTTTTAACAAATATCTCTTGATTTCATCAAAGGCAGTCTGGCACTCATCATTCCATTCCATCACCTGATCTTTCCTCAACAACTTGAAGATTGGCTCACAGATGGTAGTTAATTGGGAAATAAATCTTGCAATGTAGTTCAATCGTCCCAAGAAACCTCTAACCTCCTTCTCAGTACGGGGAGCTGGCATCTCTCGTATAGCTTTCACTTTTGCAGGATCCACTTCAATACCTTTTCCACTGACAATGAAACCCAAGAGCTTTCCAGATCTAACTCCAAAAGTACACTTGTTTGGATTTAATCTCAACCTGTATTTCTTCAACCTCTCAAACAACTTGTGCAAATGATCAAGATGTTGTTCTTCATTCTGAGACCTGGCTATCATATCATCCACATATACCTCTATCTCATGATGAATCATATCATGAAACAAAGCCACCATAGCACGCTGATATGTTGCCCCTGCATTCTTCAAACCAAATGGCATTACCTTATAGCAAAAGGTGCCCCACTGTGTCACAAATGTAGTCTTCTCCATATCTTCAGGTGCCATCTTGATTTGATTGTAACCAGAGAAACCATCCATAAAAGAGAATACCTTACGCTGAGCAGTGTTGTCTACCAGGATATCAATATGAGGAAGTGGAAAGTCATCTTTAGGGCTAGCCTTGTTCAGATCTCTGTAGTCTACACACATACGTACCTTACCATCTTTCTTAGGAACTGGTACCACATTTGCAAGCCACTGAGGATAAGAAGTTACGGCCAAGAACCCTGCATTGAACTGTTTCATTACCTCTGCTTTGATCTTTTCTGACATTTCAGGACGCATACGACGAACCTTCTGCTTCTTTGGACGACAATCTTCTTTCACTGGCAAACGGTGAACCACAATGTCTGTATCCAACCCTGGCATATCTTCATAAGACCAAGCAAAGATCTCTACATAGTCACGTAGCATCTGAATCAACCTGCTCTTGACACTGTCCTCTAAATCAGCCCCTATCTGGACCTCTTTTCTGTTTTCTTCAGTTTGATAGATCGGATTCTCGAAATTGTAATTGGCAATAGTAGAACTGTTATCAACTGGATCCAGAGTGGATGAGGATCTGCGTTTTAGTGACGTGGGTGTGTGTAAGAACACATAGCTGATAAAGCAAAAAGAAAAGAAAAAGAAAGACAAGGAACACAATATTTATGAAAACGAAACGTCCACTGATTTTATTGAATGAAGTATGCAAATGAAATGACAACCCGTAACAAGCACACCATTGTGCCCCGGGTAAGGCACATGGCTTGAAAGTTTTAATTGTTCCAGAAATTATAAATTTAAAAGCATAACACAGTAATAGTATTTACTCCTGACTAAAGGAGATAGGGATAACATCTTCAGCTGTCCAATTATTGAGTCCAGCACCCACAGTAGGAAAAATCCATGCCTCCAAGTTGTGGTCTTCATCTTGATCTCCCACAGCATTGATAACCCCTTGATTGGTGATACGAACAGCACGGGCACGACGGACAGCCTTCTGGGACTCTGCAGTGAAACCCAAACCAAACTTGTCAGACTTGTATGGAACATCAGGAAGCTGACCCCAAATAGTACAACCACCTTCTTCCACCACAGCTTTTGCATCATTGAGGGAGGCCATTGCCATTGTTGGAGGGTTTCTGATGACCACAGGAACCTTCTTCACAGCAGGAGGAGTCACACAATCCTTAACAGCCCAGGGAACCACTTCAAATGACTGACATGGAGTTTCAATGTATTCACCTTCTACTTCCAGATACTTGAAAGTGTTTACATGGCTGACAAAGTATTCTTCCTCTCCAAAGACAGTAACAACTTTTCCATTCACCGGATATCTCAACTTTTGATGTAATGTGGAGGTCACCGCACCTGCCCCATGGATCCAGGGACGACCAAGCAGACATGAGTACGAAGGACGAATATCCATCACATAGAATGTAGCGGTAAACACCTGAGAGCCAACCTTGATTGGAAGATCAATTTCCCCATGCACTACTCTTCTAGAACCATCAAAAGCCTTTACCACAATATTACTGGGCTTCAATACCGTATCTTTAGGACTCAGCTTGTTCAGGACTTCCTTAGGCAACACATTCAGAGAGGAACCATTATCTATCAGCACATGAGACAGGGTAGTGCCCCTGCATTCAATTGAAATATGCAAGGCCCTGTTATGATCCCTCTTGGCAGGGGTCAAGTCAGCATCAGAAAATCCTAACCCGTTGTCATAGGTCAGGTGAGCAACACAATTCTCAAACTGGTCCACAGAAATTGCACTGGGTACATGAGCCATCTTTAGAAACTTGATCAATGACTTGGCATGAGCCTCAGAACATAATAACAGGGAGAGCATAGAAATCTTTGAGGGAGTATGCCCCAGCTGATCAACAATATCATAATCACTCTTGCGAATGATTTTCAATACTTCTTCCATCTGCTTAGAGAGGTCATCAGCAGCTGGCACATCAGTAGATACAGGCTCAATAACAGGACCCTTGCCCCGAGCATCAGTGGTGGAAGTAACAGCAGAAGTAACTGCACTCTTAGAAGCAACTGGAGGAGAGAAGACCCTTCCACTACGAGTGATCTTGCTAGATCCAGCAATATTATCAATGTCAACAGGCATATCAGATAAAGGCTCCTGCTTGACACCATGGATGTAAACATCAGACCCATAGTGCCAAGGCACAGCTTTGTCAGATGTATAAGGAATAGGACCAGGAGTGGTAATGATCAGAGGAGCTACTCTGGCTTCAGCGACAACTTTCACAGGACCTTCAGCAGTAATCTTGATTGGGCCCTGATGAGTGATTTTAATGGGACCCTTTGAAGTGATTCTTAGTGGTACTTTGTCGACCATGTCAACCTCTTCAATCTTCTTACCCTGAGTCAGATGATCCACCATACTTTCTACAGATGCTGGTCTTCTTTCAAACACTATAGTATATTTATCCATGAGACGTTGAATCCCGTCTCTCAAAATGAAGCAACTATCCGGCTTATAGGTACAATATAGACAATCTTCATGACAACCTGGAAAGATCCCAGCTTGTACTAACCTCTTTTTGATAACAGACAATGGTGTGCTCAACTCCATAACTGAATAGACATGCAGATCTTCATCAATATCTTCATCAATGGCGTTGACAGTCTTCTCGTGATTTGGCATTGGAGCTGTAATCACATTTGGAGTACCTGGTGGATCAAACTCAATTTCTCCAGCATCAATCATATCCTGAATTTTGTTCTTCAAGACCCAACAGTTATTAGTATCATGTCCTGGACAGTTTGAATGATATGCACATCGTGCATTGGGATTGTACTTGGGAGAGGTAACATTGGGATTCTGAGGGGCCTCCCTCAGGGTAATAAGTTCAGCTTTCAACAAGTGTTGCAATGCCTGAGCCATTGACATGTTGATCTTCGTGAACTGTCTTCTAGCCCTCTGTTGGTTGCCTTGAGGCTGCTCTGTTGTTGCAGGAGTTGGATTTGAAATATGAACTGCACTAACAGACTGATGCCTTCTGTTGCGATCAGGCTGACCATACACAGCATTAGATTCTCTCTTCCCAGTGGGAGGCTTCTTTGCAACACCTGATGAAGAAGTGCCCACTTGGATCTTACCACTCTTGATACCATTCTCTACTCGCTCTTCTGTCATGATCAACTCAGTGAAGCCAGATGATGAGCTTCCAATGAGATGACTGTAAAACGGACCATTCAGCGTACACATGAACATATCAACCAACTCCCTATCAGTCAAAGGGGGTTGAACTCTTCCAACTAAGTCTCTCCACTTCTGAGCATACTCCTTAAAGCTTTCTTTGGCACCCATAGACATGCTTTGAAGCTGCATGCGAGTGGGGGCTAAGTCAGCATTGTATTGATACTGCTTGTAGAAAGCTTCAGCAAGGTCATTCCAATCTCTGATGTTGACACTCTCCAACTGATAATACCACTCTAACTGAGCTCCAGATAAACTCTCTTGAAAGAAATGGATCCACAACTTTTTATCAGCAGTGTGAGGTTGAATTCTCCTGACATAAGACCTCAGATGCAATTTGGGACAAGAGACCCCATCATAGACAACGAATGTAGGAACTTTGAAACCAATGGGTATCACAACCCCAGATATCAAACTCAAATCCTCAAAATCCAGCCCAGATGATTTCTGTAATTCCATAGCATCCATTCTATCCACCAGCATCTTGAATTTGTCTTCATTAGGCTCATGGTAATAATTAGCCTCAGAATCAGAGTCCCCCATAGTGTTGTGGAGACTGCCTCTCTCCTGCTCAGATTCTTCAGATTCATAGTCTTCAACCTGTTCCTTGGTCTTGGCAGGACCTTTGAACCTTCTTCCCATGTTGAGCAACCCAGCAGACCTTCTAGCCTTCTTAGTCTTCTTGGCCAGCAGTGTCTTCAATTCATCCTGCCCCTTGGATAGGTTCAGGATCAGCTCTTGGAACTGTGCATTCTGTGCCTGGAGATCCTTAACTGATTGTTCAAGAGCCATTGCTGAAATAAACAGCGAGAAGATGAGAAACCTGTGCACAATTATAAACCTGTGATGCAATGATATGGGAATGCATATGCAATGTTTTCAAGGACCGCAGGATTTAAATTTGCTTAAACAAACAAGAAAGTAACTTTTTATTAGTAATAACTTGTTTTGCCTTTTAGGCTTACAAAAAATGAAAACGAAATAAGTACAAAAGATGGGGTTTTAAGTCTCCCATGGACGTTTCCTCTTGGTGTTGAGGTATGAGTTGAGGTTTCGTTCCTCATGAAGTAGCTTTGTTAGCTCTAGGATCCTTGCTTGGCTTGCTTTGTAATGAGCCTCGAAAGTATCCCTTTGCTCTTTCAGTTGGATCCATGATCTCTGCAAGTCTTCCATATCAGTAGGCATGTCTGGGTGAAGGATGGTATAAGCTGTGTCTCCTTCAGCAACAGGTTCCATGGTAACTGGTAGGACGGCAGGATATGGCATCATGAGTGTCTGAGCACGAGATCGTACCCATCTGAGATAAGCCTCCATAGGAATAGTGTACTTAGGCTCCAGTGTCTTGCTGTCAATCCTGTTTACCTTTCCCAAGCTCGGATGAATCTCTGACGGTAACCCTGAAGATCGTTGTCGTAATCAAACACAATGCCCTGAATCAACATGTCATGTGGACCATCGCTCCGGGCGTAACCAAACTGTCGTAAAGCTAGAGATGGGTTGTAGGTGATGCCTCCTCTTATGCCTAGAAGTGGCACATTAGGAAACTCCCCACAACGGTCAATGATGGTGACATTCTCCATAGATCTGGAGCACCAATGGATGTCTGAGTGAGAAAGTGACATGATCCTCTTGGACCATCTGAACCCTTGCTCATTCTTCATTACTGAGCGAGGAAGGTGAGAAATAAACCACCTAGAAAGTAAAGGTATGCAGCACATCAAAGTTCCTCTTGCCCTTGTAGTACGGGTGTGAAGAGAATGTAGGATGTCTCCAAGTAAGGTAGGCACTGGATTGTGACTCAGGAATATGTTGATGGCATGAACGTCTATGAACTGATCAGGATTGGGGAACAACACTAAGCCATAAATCAATAAGGCTAAGATCTCCTCAAAAGCATCGTAACTCATAGCTTTCAAGAACATTTGAGCTTTATCCACTAATACCTTGGCAAGAATACCTTTAACTCCACTTCTCGTCTCTAGAACAA
Source organism: Lathyrus sativus (assembly GCA_963859935.3). Lineage (NCBI taxonomy): Eukaryota > Viridiplantae > Streptophyta > Magnoliopsida > Fabales > Fabaceae > Lathyrus > Lathyrus sativus. The sequence goes on from OZ012739.1 coordinate 467,644,971, forward strand.
TGTCAGACTTCTTCAGATGTAGAGCTGCAGCAATAACTTCTGGTTTAAGCTCCTTCTCTAAGCCTGTGAATGGCTTCTGATCAAGGACAGGTATACCCAGAAGTTTAGAGAACTCCTCCATGGTTGGAACCAGCTGATAATCAGGAAATGTAAAGCAATGGTGCTTAGGGTCAAAGAACTGAAACAGCACACTCATCATGTCTTCACTGAACCCTGAAGTAACTAGATCCAATAAGTGACCATGTCTCTTGTTGAACTGGGAATGATCAGGCACTAGGGAAACCAACTCCTTGAGCTTAGCAGGTATCCCTACAAAGTTGATCCTGATGGTGTTTCTACGAGCAGAAGCCATGACCTGCAACAAAGAACAAAGATAAATCCTTTGGTCCTTGAAATGGTTAGGGAAAATGATATGCTTATGATGCATGATGATGTCATGATGTCATGCTCAATCACAAACATGTGGCACACACAAACAAGTCACACCATAGCCCTAGGTTTAAAGGCTTGCATGAGGTTCAAAGGCAAGTACCCTCCCCTGAAGTTAGATGGTTCATCCTGTCCTACAAAAGTAACCAGGTTCTAAGGGATCTCAATATCATTGATCCTTCACAAGGGTGGTTGTTCAGAAGGCAACTTACTTGCCAACCAAAACCCTCCAAGTTTAAGATCTCAATGAGCGTAGTATCGAGTGTCAACCAACTTCAGTCTGCACCAAAGCCGGTTACCTCACTACTTTCTAAAGGCCAAGATGAGTTAACTAGGGTTCTAAAAGTCAGTTAGTGCATTGACAACATATGGCAGCCTCAATATTATCCTCAACTTGACTTAAGGAATATAAGCACCAACCAAGAAGTCGCACTAACTATGGCCACCAGATCAACCGTATCGATATACGTCGTACAGTTTCCTTGGTCTATTGCCATTTACCTAAGGTACACTAGATCCGGGTTAGGACCTTTCACACATAAGAGCACCCCAACAATATAATAATAAAGCAAACAAGGCAAACAATTTAAAGTGATCTTAATTCCTAAGGGTACCCCTCTTAAATAGGTCCCCAGCAGAGTCGCCAGTTCTGTAACACGGTGGGAGAACTGACTTTAAACAATGTTGCGGATAGCAAGAGTCGCCACCGACTTTTATTTTATCCATAAGGAAAGGTTATAAAAGAACAGGAAAGACCTTAGAGAATATTTTGGGTCCGGGGGGTAGGTTATGAAAAGGGAAGGTGTTAGCACCCTTTTCATCCATGGTTATCCATGGGCTCTTAGGTACTTAAGCTCACTTTTGAATTGTTTTGAAAGTGTAGTGTGTGAATAGAAAATTTTCAGAATAGTTAATAAATAATCCATGTAAGGATGTGTTAAGAACTTGTTTGAAAACTTGTTGACAATTTGTTTAAGTGTGAAACAGTTTTGAAGTGAGCAAGCACCTAGGAGTAACCTACCCTAATGTTTAAAGGTCTTTCTTATTCTTCATTCTTTCCTTTAGTAAGACTATCCCTACTATAATGGAGTAGGTAGTCCTTACTTTGGATGTTAAGGGACATGTGAGGGACAATTTGACTTTGAAGGCCATTGTGGGATGTAATAAGCACATATAAGGGACCATCATCATTTTTCGAAAGGGACTTGATTCGTAAAGGCAACCATAAGGGACTTTGATGATTTTTTTATTTGAGGGACTTGCTTTATACACCCCACTTAACCATTATTCGTAGGCAACTTGAGGGATATCCTTAGGAAGTGAGACGGCGATTAAAATCGACTTACGTGTGTGACGTGTTTATTTTAATTATCTTTATTTAAAAGTGATCTAAATTTATTTTAATATTACATACATGTTGTTACACTCCCTAATTACTAACCATAATAATAATTAAATAATTAAACAACTTTACATCCAAGAAACAATTACAAAATAATAAGCAAAATAATTAAATAGCAAAGATAAATAAAATATAAATAAGCAATAATAAATAATAAAGGGGGTTAATTCTAAGTTTACTCGGCAAGACATCGCATCTTGTGCCTACGTATCCTTACGGGAGTGGAATCAGAGTAATCGTAGTTCCCCTCAATAGGGAGGTTAGAAACTTCTTGACTGTGGTCAAGGTCTCAAGGGGAATAAACGCATCTTAAGGACACGCTTACGTGGAGTGTAGAAACTCCAAATCTCTACGTTGAAATGTTAAGTTGTAATTAGGGTTAAATTAGGGATTCCACGGCGGGAAACCCTAAAATGAGCGCGGCGGCTCTTTGACCTAATGCTAAGGGTAAAATTGTAATTTTGCCTGCGGCGAGGCTTTTGTGAAAATTAGGGTTTGTAGTTTGTAGTTTTGAGGATTTGAAATTGAATGTGTGAAGTTTTACGGACTATTGGCGCGGCGGTCAAACAGTTAGACCTAACCTTCGGATGTGTGCAATGTGACAGAAATAATAGTAAACGCGTGAGATAATTGAATCATGCAAACAGAGAGATAATGTCATAATTTAAACCATGCAAGCAGAAATTTAAAGGCAGAATTTAAAGAGCGATTGTTAAGTTTGCGAGGTTACATGAGAGGAGCAGATACAATATGATAATGAAATTTGAATTGAACAATAATAAAATAAAATAAATAACGGTTCTAGTTATTATTTAAAAAAAAAGATTTTAGTTATTATTTTAAATTTATCTAAAAAAAAGTTTTTCTTAAAAATAATAGGTTTTCATATTAATTTGGAAAAGATGTTAATGTTATTTATTTTAAAAAAACAGATTTTTATATTATAACAAATTTTAATAAATTAATGATAACAACAATAATAATAATGGTAATAATAATGATAATAATGATAATAATAATAAATAATGATAATAATAATAATAATAATAATAATAATAATAATAATAATAATAATAATAATAATAATAATAATAATAATAATAATAATAATAATAATAATAATAATAAAGCAATAATGAATTTTAAATGTGCCAAATAACCCAACAATGTTGCTAACGCAGAAATGCGCTCATCGCAACCAGATCTAAATCGGACGAAACAAAATTTATCGCAAAGAAAAAGAAATTAAGCAAAAAATAGTATTATTGCTCACACAAAAATGCGATCATCGCAACCAGATCGAACTAACACAAATGTCACGCGTCATGCACACAAATGTGCAAACATCGTATCGACATAATTCGATCAAAAATCTTATATATATAAACTCTAACAATTTAAAAATTATATATATATAAACGTAACAGTAATAGATAAAGAAAAAGAAATAACGGTAATAGATGAAGAAAAAGAAATAACGGTAAAAGATGAAGAAAAAGAAATAACGGTAAAAGATGAAGAAAAAGAAACAACAGTAATAGATGAAGGAAAAGAAATAACGGTAAACGATGAAGAAAAAGAAACAATAGTAATGGATGAAGAAGAAAACTAAATAACGGCAAACGGCACTCACTCCTCTTAGGTTTTTTTCATTCTCCTCCTTTTTTCCAACAAGGCAACACATGTATATATAGGGAACAAATTAGGGTTAACACCAAATTGTCAATAATGTCCCTAAAGCCCATTTTAAAGCCCAAACTAAATAATTAGTTAAGAAAAAATAAAATTTAAATAATTTAAAATAATTAAAATAAACTTAAAATAAAAACTAATAATCCTATTGATTCCTAAAATAAAAAATATTATAAAAAGAACAAAATTTTTTTCAATATTTTTTATTTTATGATTTTTTGGATATTTTTATGAATAATTTAGAAAAAAGTGAAAAAAATAATATTTTAAAAAATGATTTAATTAAAATACGAAAATAATAATTAAATAATAATAAAAAACTATTTTTTTTATTTTTTTAATGAAAGATAGAAAAATTTAGAGTAAAAATAATAAAAAACAAAAAAAATGACAAAGGTGAGATTCGAACTCTCAACCTCTCACACTCATAACTCCTTACACATGTCCTCCTGCCAATTGTGCCATTTTTACTTTTTAGAAAAAAAATGCATGCCATATGATATTTACCTCTCTTTGATGTTGGCAAAAAAAAAATCATGAAGTTTGACTTTGGTTTGACCACAGTTGACCTCAGTTTGACCTTTTAACTGCATTGACTGCTTTTGACTTATCTGATCATCTGACTGAGCAAACTTTTGAGAAAAGTCTTGAAACTTGACATGGGGGTTCTTATACACATATAAGATGTTATGAAGCTCACTTGAAGTCTTGGAAGTCCATTTAGCCTGATTAAAGTCAAAACCCTAGTTTTGGATGCACTGCTTAGGAGGTGCATTGTCTGAGGGAATTGTCAACTCTTCTGACCAATTGTGAATTTTGTGAACCTTGTGAACCTTCTTGGAACACAAAGTCTTGTATTGTGAGGGCAAATTTTGGGGTGCAACACCTTGAATTAAAGAGGAGTACAACTTCTCCCACACTAAATTCTTTCCTAGATAGGCGTTTATCATGCCATCGCTTAGTTCTTTCTTTATATATCTTAGCATTCTCATATGCATCTAACCTTAATTCTTCTAATTCGTTAATGTCTAGGATTCGCTTTTCTCCTGCAGCATTATAGTTTATATTGAGAGTTCTGATCGCCCAATAAGCTTTGTGTTCTAGTTCTACTGGGAGGTGACAAGATTTTCCATAAACTAGTTTGAAAGGTTTAGTACCTATGGGTGTCTTGTAAGCGGTCCTATAAGCCCATAAAGCTTCATTAAGTTTAGATGACCAATCTTTCCGAGATATGGCGACAGTCTTTTCTAAGATTTGTTTAATTTCTCTGTTTGAGACTTCGACTTGTCCACTTGTTTGTGGGTGATATGGTGTAGCCACACGGTGTCTTACTCCATATTTAGATAGTAACTTGTCAAAGATTTTTGAAATGAAGTGTGAGCCACCGTCACTTATGACGAGTCTAGGCACACCAAATCTGGGAAAGATTATATTTTTGAAAAGCTTTATTACTACTCGTGTATCGTTTGTAGGAGAAGCTATGGCTTCAATCCATTTCGAAACATAATCAACAGCTACGAGTATGTAATTATTACCGAAAGATGATGGGAATGGTCCCATGAAATCTATTCCCCAGACGTCGAAGATTTCTACTTCTAAAATTCCCTTTTGAGGCATTTCATCTCTTCTTGAAATATTGCCAGTGCGTTGACACCGATCGCAATTTATAACAGCGATGTGGACATCCTTCCATAGATTAGGCCAGAATAAGCCGGCTTGCAAGATTTTTGCACAAGTCTTGGAAGTGCTTGCATGTCCACCATAAGGAGATGAATGGCATTGATCAATGACATCTTCTATTTCTTCTTCGGGAATACATCGGCGAAAGATTCCGTCTGATCCTCTTTTGAACAATAATGGTTCATCCCAATAGTAATGTTTCAGATTATGAAAGAATTTCTTTTTCTGCTGATAGGTTAGATCGGGTGGAAGAGCTCCTGCGGCTAGGTAGTTGACAATGTCAGCGTACCATGGCAGTCCTACAATTGTCTGGATTGTTTCCACGGATTCTGGTTCATTTATATCTAACTGAGCTAGGTCGCTTCCTATTTGTGCTATCAGCTGTTCATACGGAAAATCATCGTTAATCGGCACTTGTTCGGGTTTAATACCTTCTATTCTAGATAAATGGTCCGCTACGACGTTCTCAGTACCTTTCTTATCTTTTATTTCTAGATCAAACTCTTGTAAGAGTAAAATCCATCTTAAGAGTCTTGGTTTAGCATCTTTCTTAGTTAATAGATATCGGATAGCAGCATGGTCTGTGTAGATGATTATTTTCGCTCCAACTAGGTAAGAGCGGAATTTGTCAAGCGCAAAGACAACTGCTAGCAATTCTTTTTCTGTAGTAGCGTAGTTCATCTGGGCAGAATCCAAGGTTCTACTGGCATAGTAAATCGCATGAAGTTTCTTTTCCTTTCTCTGTCCCAGGACTGCGCCTACAGCATAGTCACTCACATCGCACATGATTTCAAAAGGTAATCTCCAGTCAGGGGGTTGCATGATTGGTGCGGTGATGAGGGCTGTTTTTAGAGTTTCGAATGCTTTAAGACAATCTTCATTGAATATGAACTCAGCGTCTTTCATTAATAAACCAGTAAGAGGTTTAGTGATTTTCGAGAAATCTTTGATGAATCGTCGGTAAAAACCGGCGTGTCCTAAAAAGCTTCGTATTTCTCGAACGGTTTTAGGGGGTTGAAGATCTTTTATTACTTCAATCTTAGCTTTATCAACTTCAATTCCCTTATCGGATATTACATGACCTAATACTATTCCTTCGTTGACCATAAAATGACATTTCTCCCAGTTAAGCACGAGGTTTACTTTTACACATCTTTCTAACACCATTTCTAAGTTCGATAAGCATCCTTCAAAGCTTTGCCCGCATACAGAGAAGTCGTCCATGAACACTTCCATGATGTTGTCTATAAAATCTGCGAAGATTGACATCATACATCTTTGAAAGGTTGCAGGAGCGTTGCACAATCCAAAGGGCATTCGCCTATAAGCGAACGTTCCATAAGGACATGTGAATGTAGTCTTCTCTTGATCGTCAGGATGGATAGGGATTTGGAAAAATCCCGAGTAACCATCAAGATAACAGAAGTAAGAATGCTTGGCTAATCGTTCTAACATTTGATCTATGAAAGGTAGTGGGAAATGATCTTTTCGAGTGGCTTTGTTTAGTTTACGATAATCTATGCACACTCTATATCCCGTCACTACTCTTTGCGATATCGATTCGCCTTGAGCGTTTTTCACAACAGTTATACCTCCTTTCTTTGGCACCACATGTATTGGGCTAACCCATTCACTATCAGAGATTGGATATATTATCCCGGCATCTAATAATTTCTTAACTTCTTCTTTTACTACAGTGCTAAGGGTTGGGTTAATTCTTCTTTGAGATTCTCTGGAGGTTCTGCAATCTTCTTCTAGCAGAATACGATGCATACAAACTGAAGGACATATTCCCTTGAGATCAGATATGTTATATCCTAATGCAGTTGGATATTTCTTCAAGACATCTAAAAGTTTCTTTGTTTCTATAGCTCCTAAACTGGAATTTACTATAACTGGTCTTTTACATTCAACGTCTAAGAATTCGTACCTTAGGTTATGAGGTAAAGTTTTTAATCCTAATGTAGGTTTATCTTTACTTGGCATGGGATCCGGTGTAAGTGCTAAACTTTCGCTTAGACTATCATCCTGATACGGTTTTCGCCAATTATCATCTTCGAAAATCGGAGGGATTTGAATTTTCATTATTTCAGAATAAGTGGTCTCTTTCAGTTCCATTTCTCTTACACATTCGTCAATTACGTCCAATAAATAGCATGTATCCTCTATAGCTGGTGATTGTAAGAATTGTGTTAAAACAAATTCAACTTTCTCTTCACCTACTTCAAAGGTTAGCTTTCCTCTTTTTACGTCTATTATAGCTCCGGCGGTAGCTAAGAATGGTCTTCCTAGTATGATAGGTGTAGTGGAGTCTTCAGAGATGTCCATGATTATAAAATCAGTAGGAATGTAGAATTGTCCTATACGTACTGGGACGTTTTCTAGTATGCCTACAGGATATTTAACAGAGCGATCGGCTAGTTGAACAGACATTTTAGTTGGTCTTAGGTCTCCCATGTCTAGCCTTTTGCAAATCGTTAAGGGCATAACACTGATACTGGCTCCTAAATCGCATAGAGCTTTGTCAATGACGAATTTTCCTATTACACAGGGTATAGAGAAACTTCCTGGATCTTTTAGCTTAGGAGGCATGTTATTCTGAATTATGGCGCTACACTCGGCAGTAAGTGTAACTGTTCCGTTATCCTCTATCTTTTTCTTATTGGATAAGATTTCTTTTAAAAACTTAGCATACGAGGGTATTTGGGTAATTGCTTCTGTAAACGGAATAGTAATATTCAACTGTTTCAGAAGTTCGACAAATTTCTTAAATTGACCCGTCGTCTTGGAACTTATTAATCTTTGAGGGTACGGAATTGGTGGTTTATAGGGTGGTGGAGGCACATAAGGTTGTTCTTTCTCCACTACCTCTCGACTTTCATCTTCCTTTTCTTCTGGATCATTCACCACTTCAGTCGGTTTATCCGGTTTTTGGTACATGGCTGGATTGTCAAGTCTTGGATCGGTAGGTCCGTCAAGTTCCTTGCCACTTCTTAATATTACAGCGTTAGCATGTCCTTTCGGGTTAGGTTGAGGTTGTCCAGGGAATACTCCAGCTGGTGCAGCAGTAGGTGCTTGTTGTTGAGCTACTTGTGAAATATGAGTTTCAAGCATTTTGTTATGTGTAGCTAATGCATCTACTTTGCTCACTAATTGTTTAATCTGCTTACTAGTGTGAATGTTTTGGTTTAAGAAGTCCTTGTTTGTCTGAGATTGGTTAGCTATAAAGTTCTCCATCATCAATTCAAGGTTCGATTTTCTAGGGATATTAGGAGCAGTCTTTTGATATCCTGGTGATGTAGCTGGTGCTTGACCTGGTGCGTAATAAGCATTGTTATTCTTATAGGAGAAGTTCGGATGATTCTTCCAACCTGGGTTGTATGTGTTTGAGTAAGGGTTTCCTTGAGCATAATTCACTTGATCAGTGGGAGTTCCTGCCAATAGTTGACAATCAGAAACTTCGTGTCCTGGGACTCCACATAACTCACAGTTAGGTGCTACTGCAGCCACGGTGGCTGCAGGTGTTATGGCCAAGTTATCGATCTTTTGGCTTAGTTGGTCAAACTTCGCATTGACTTGGTCCATACTACTTACTTCGTACATACCTCCCTTTGTTGGTTTCTCGGTTGCGACTCTCTCGCTTCCCCAAAGGTAATGATTTTGAGCCATACTTTTGATAAGTGCATAGGCATCACGATATTCTTTGTCCATCAATGCACCACCCGCGGCAGCGTCAATTGTCATTCTTGTATTGTACAAGAGTCCATTATAGAAGGTATGGATGACCATCCAGTCTATTAATCCATGATGTGGACAAAGTCTAAGTAGATCCTTATAGCGTTCCCAAGCTTCGAATAATGATTCACTTTCTCTTTGCTTAAATCCGTTAATCTGAGCTCTCAGCATAGCTGTCTTGCTAGGTGGAAAATACCTATTCAAGAAAACTTTCTTAAGTTCTGCCCACGTAGTTACTGAGTTCGAAGGCAGAGATTGAAGCCAAGCTCTTGCTCTATCTCGAAGCGAAAAAGGAAATAAACGTAGTCTAATAGCTTCTTGGGTAACTCCATTGGCTTTTACGGTATCTGCATATTGCACAAAGATCGAAAGATGAAGATTCGGGTCCTCGGTAGGATTTCCGGCGAATTGATTTTGTTGCACGGCTGATATCAACGAAGGTTTTAGTTCGAAATCATTTCGGTTGATAGCCGGCGCTGCAATGCTTGAATGCGGTTCACCTTGCGAAGGATTAGCGTAATACTTGAGTGGATGAGTTTGTTCTTCAGCCATCTCTGCGTCCTCTGATTTTATGACTGGTTTAGGCGGATCTAATTGAAGATCTGGAATATTGGAATTATTTTCGAAATCGCATATACGTCTTCTTACGTGTAAGAAGCGTTCCGATTCAGGGATTAGAGGTTGCAAGTCTTCGCTTTTAGAGCGAGTACTTGGCATACACTCGGAGATTTGATTAAATAGTTGATACCTTAGTCTAGACAATGCTACCTAAATGCACTAGTAACTAAATTAAGGAATCCCCGGCAACGGCGCCAAAAACTTTCTTGGGCTAAAGACGTGTCTACTTATGCGTCTAGCGGTATCTTACTGCAAGTGCACAGCCTATCGAAGTAATATTTAAGATTATCGATCCACGGGGATTCTATTGTTACTTAGTGCTAGATGAACTTCTAGTTTAGCTAAGGCGAATGGTTGTCACGATTGTTGTTGGTTTTTAAGACTATTAAAGGCGGAATTAAATTTAAGTTTTTAATAAAGTAATACTAAGGCGGTCGGTATGTAATTATATTAACTTAGGTGGGTCAATCTAACCTAGGCTTATAGAGATGTTCACTTAATCTATTCGGTAGAGATTACCAGTTTAAATACCCTCAACTCACACTCCCGTGGTCTTATATCAGATCTTATCCCTAAAGCCCTATGCCTGCTCTCGCTAGCCCATAAGTGTTTAGAGGTAATTTTTGGAAACTAAGTAATTCTAATTTATCTTAAAGCGCTCTCGCTGTGTTTAATTTAAATGCCTAACTTTAGCTATCTGGTTAAAATCTCACACTCTCGTGGTCTTGACCTAACCTAATACTCTTTTCTTACTCTCGTAACGAAAAGGTCTATTTCAATTAAAAAGTATCAGCCAGAATGTTAAGTGATTAATTATTTTCAGCCTATGGTTATATTTTACCGGTTAAGTTTGTTATAACTACATACCGCCCTAAGGTGTTTAGCTACTCATCGATGTTGAACCAGACAGAGACAGAGAATTTAATAATAACGTACTCATGGCAGAAAAATAAATAAACATTATAATTAAATTAAATTGCAATATAATGAAAACCTGGTTAACAAATATTCGAGCAGACTCCTTCTTCCACAGATCGGAAAGCTTGGAGTAGGCGGAAATTAAAAATAAACGAATGCTGAAGGTTTAGAAACAAATAAATGTATAGCAATTTCCTGATGTTGGAAATTGTTATATGGTTGGTTTGGATACAAATAAAAACGAAACAGAAACTAAAAATAATGCTGGAATGGAAATGCTGGTTCGTAAGGCAGTTTGGCAGAGCTTCCGCAGGAATTTTGAATAAAGAAGTTTGTCCCCTGTGTTCACAGAGCTTTTGCTATTTATAGAGTCTTTAATGGGCTGGATTCTTGGTCCTTTGTTGCATGGGCCTTGCTGAAGTTGTTGAAGGAATGCTGGAACGTGGCAACAAAATGGGAGAAGTGGTCTTCACGTAATGCCTTGAGGAGAAATAAGAGGAGAAGTGGTCTTCACGTAGTGCCTTGACTAGTCTGAGTCAAAACCAAGTTTTATCCTTGTCACGGGCGTGACAAGGTCTTCACGTTCGTAATTTGAGGTTTGTAAGTGTCACGGTCGTGACCACTCTCTTACGGTCGTGATGGCCCAAATTGGGGTGTCACGGTCGTGACACCCTTGTAACGATCGTGGCTGCAACAAATTATGCAGTCTTTTTGCAGGCTTCTTCATTTCTTCATCTCTTTATGGTTTATTTTGTTTCTTTTGCTCTTAATTCATGATTTAGCTCCATATGATGATGTACCTGCAAAATGGTAAGAAAAACTCGGGAAATCGAGTGTTAAAACGGTGAATATGCGATAAAACGTCAATGAAATCTAGCGATATAATCGATGCGTTTTCTCGTTATCAAAGCTGTGGTAATGCTTTTGTTAGCTCCACAAGAGACCAGTGATGGAGTCTAGGAGAATAATTGAAGTTAAAATCAAGAGAAATGAGATTTCAAATTTCTGGTTTGGAAGTGATTTTGAGCTTCAGAGTATCAGAGATTCCTTGGCTTTCAAAGATTGAAAAATGAGGTAAAAGCTTCCTATTTTATAAGGAATGAAATGATTAGCTCAAGTGTGTGAGATCAGAGCCAGAACGTGTGAATCCATTTTAGAATTTTCTCATTTTTTGCAACCATGTGAAGCAAGGTGGAATGCGTGATTCAGGACTTGAAATGAGTCGTTTTGCACTTGGTGTGATGCGTTTTACAATCACAAACGAGTTTGCGCATGTGTTATGATCCCCAAGTTGAATTTTAGGTCATTTATAAAATTGTTAGTCACAATCAAAACAAAGTTTAGATCACTCACTTCCAATTGAGGCCAAATGAAATTCCCTCGTGGGTTTTGTGATTTTTCTTGAGCCAACTGCTCCTTTCATGGAAAGGAAGACAATGCAAAAAGAATAAACTCAATTGGATACTTGATGAGAAAATGGAAAGCTTGGGAAGTTGAGGAAAAACCACTGCAAATTAGGTCTGGCATTAGGTCAAATAGGTCATGACCTAGTTTTATGCACAAATGGCCTTCAAGATTTGAGGTTCTTAGAGCATGAATTGATGTTTGACCTCTAAAGCAAAGTTTTAGAGGACATCAAGAGGGATATTTATAAAAAATAAGCGCCCATAAAAGTTGAATAATGAAAGAGTTATGATCTTTGGAATATAGGCATGCCAAACTTGAACTTAGGCCAAAAAAATTTCTAAGTCCACAAAATGACCTATAATGTCTTCAAACTTTTGATGGTCTTCCAAGCACAATTGGATCTTGAATTATGTAGATAAGTTTGAAAGTATGTTAATATAAGTCATTTTCCCAAAGAAGCATTCAAAAATGTTGAAGAATGAAGAAGTTGTGAAGTCTTGAACTTAGGCTTGAAATGTTGACTTTTTGTCCCTTGATGAAACATGCAATGACTTAAGGAAATTTGTTGATGAAGGCATGGAAATAAACACATGAACCTTTGAAAATTACTTGAGAAACAACCTCTCCAATATTAAGATACCTTGATTAAATTAAGTTGAATGATGCTTAAGACTCTATAACTTGATATTTGTAGGTCATGCTTTGATGAATAACCTTTGAAGATCAAGGGTTGACCAGACTTTGTCTTGAGGGACTGAAACCTTAGTTGAGGATGCATTGACTTGATCCTTTTGATTTCAAGCCCTACCTTGTAAAAGAAACAAAAGGATACAAAACATATTTTATATATTGATTAGAGGTTAGTAAAATATAAAGTATATAAGTACAAAAATAAAGATACACAAAGAGGCGTTTGGTGATCTCTACAAAGGAAAACTCAAAGGTGGGAGGGTTATGAGACAACTAAGTTTGTGATCTTGATGAATTGTAAAGATGTAAATGAGGTGGGATCTTAGGGGTAAAAATTAAGGTATGAAAATTTGGAATCTAACACAAATAATTTTAATAAATTGAAGTTTTCATGATCTTTATCCACCTATAAGAATACATAGGTGCCTCTCATACTTATGTATGTTCTGATATACTAAGATTACGTAGGTTCCTCTCATACTTATGTATGGTGAGATATACTATGAATACGTAAGTGCCTCTCAAACTTATGTAAGATGTGATATACTATGATAAGAATACATAGGTGCCTCTCATACTTATGTATGATGCAATATACTACGATAAATATACATAGGTGCCTCTCATACTTATATATGATATGATATACTACGATAAACCTAAGTGGTGCCTCTCATGTTCAAGAATGATGTGATATGCCATGTAATGTATAGTATGTTCGTGTACCTTTATGTAATCGGGTGTGCGTGAGACAAAATAAAATTTATTAAGGAACCTTAAGGTATTGTTTCAGTAGTATTTTCCCAACACCGAGAGGACTCCTAAGATAGGAGAATCCTATTGAGACCGTTGTTTCTCACCCCCTTTTTGTTATAATGATTACAGGAGATCAAATCGTAGCTAAAGGTAAGGGCAAGAAGTCTTGAGCATACCTGCTAGAAGATTTTACATATAATTTATGATGTGTTTCCGCTATCCATTATGATAATTGAATTATTTATGTTTGCGCCATTTTGGCATACCGTGTATTGGATGCTTGAGTTATGTACTGATGTATTCCTTTACTATTGTATTATTTTTCATACCATGTATAAAACCTTAATATTATGTGATTCTAGACACACGCTTTGTTGGGTTGTTACAACATTTGTGTTTGATTTTAGAGGTGATTAGAAAATTTTGTTTAGGGTTGTTCAGTCTAACATTCTGCTGAAGTGCATTGAAAGAAATATTTGATTGGCTAATGCTTATAGACAACTTGTTGAGAAATATGTCTTGAACATGTTGTGTGACATATGGGTGCGCATGCTACACAAATTGGTCTATGATTATCTTCAGATTTTATTTAAGATTCTTTCAAGATTAATTTTTCCATAAGTCTGTTTTAAGTGTGAATAATTTTAATCCAAATCAGTTTGGGAAAGATTTGATTAAATCATATATGTATTTAGAGAAGATCTAAATTGAATATTGAATATGGTTTAAACAAAATATATGGTTTTGTATTTATTATAAGATTTGGTTGTGCACTTAATGAGAAGATTTATATTAAAGAGGATTTGTAATGTGTTTTTGTTTTGGAAAATTATTCTATTTTTAATACTTTACTTGAGGTTTTGTAATTCTTAATTATGTCAAGTAAAAATGTTATTGGATATGCTTTAAAGAAGATTTATAATTTGATGTTCGTGGAATGCAAGATGTTGATCATAATGTCCTAGACATCCTGTTTCAATATGTCACGAGTTGTTTGCTTGGAGGGCAAGATAAACTGAAGTTTATCTCTTCCTTTCAAGATTTGTTTCATTTTTTGTTATATCATAGATATAACAGTTTTAACACGTGGTTGGATTTGGAAAAAATATATTTTTAGCAAGAATGCATTTGATGTTCTAATTTGTTCAAGAGTTGTATCCATCAAGGATCTCAATCTTCATAATAAAGATTTGATTGATTATGCGTGATTTTGGAAGATATGATATAAATCAAATAAAATAAGATTGAGGTTGTTGATTCATATTTATTCAATGTGATCAATTAATATTTATAATCAACATTAATGAAGATTGATCTAATGCACATTTTGGAGGTTCTGACTGAATTCATGACAAAACCCTAGTGGGCTTTTGGAACTGGACTTTCATGGATAATTAAGAAGTTCTCTACTTTGTGAAGACTCAGACTCAATAGAAAATATCTACTCATTAGGAGATTTTTTTAGTCGAGTCTTTGTTTATGTTTGTATTTTGTATACTCTATTCATGTGCTTTAAATCTAAATTAGCATAATAGAGTTTTGATTTGTATTAGAGTCTTATCTTGTATCCTTGTAATTGAATAAACACTTGAGATATTGTTTGAGTGAAATTTAGAGGTGTCTCAGATTCAGGGGGAGCCTTGATCAAATCTTCACACGTAGTATTAGGAAAGCGACACTGGACGAAGTGAGTCCATATAAGACCAATTGTACTTTTTACTATTAGATATGGAGCTCTCTCTATAGGGAGTCATGAATATAAATTCACAAGTAGTATTAGGAAAAAAGGCATTGAACTATGAGGGTTCAACTAAGACCAATTTTTACTTCTGGCTATTAAGAGTGAATTTCCTTTCTTGGGTTAACACCCTCTAGACCTATGTGATTTTGCACCAAACTGGGTTACCAATTCCTTTGTTATTCAATTTTGATATTATTATGTCTACTACATGATTATCTTGTCACACACATTGTGTCGTACATTGTATTTGACATCTTTTCGTCTGAAGAATGGAATTTCAATTGGTATTAGAGCAGGCACCCTGTTCTATTTAGGTGTGTTTCAGGGTTCTTATTATGTTCAAGATGAAGAGTGCCAAATAAGGAGGATCAGTTAATTGACCAATAATTCTTGATGGTACTAAGAATCCTCCAAATGTTGTAGCAAAAAATTGTAAAGACCAAGCAGAAGAAGATGGTGAAAGAGAAAAGACAAACAATGTGGTGGTCTTCAGGGCAAGTTTTAGATCCAATCCAAATGTGCATGATGATGGGGAATATAGCAATGAAGATATCTCAAACGAAGATGTTGTTGAAGCCTTTAGGAATTTGTATCTTCAGTTGAAAAAATAATGCATGTCTAGTAAGAGATAAAGAGTTCAAATCAGTGCTCTACTTCAAGACAAGGAAAATCTTTTTACAACTATCACAATGTTAAAAGAAGAAGTTCACCACTGAAAAACCAAACTTGAAGGTTTGAACAAAAATGTTCATATGTTAAATTGTGATTCTGAAACTCTTGATAAAATTTTAGAGGTTGACAAGAGTGCTAGCGATGTGAAAGGAGTTGGTTTTGATTATATCTCTGTAAACACTAAACCCAAGTTTGTTCCTCCTGTCAAGAAGACCGAGTTCAATATGTCAAATTACATGGCACAACATCTTGTTTGACATGATTACTGTAGAAGATCTTAGGGGTGTATCTATTATGGGCAACATGGGCATCTTCGACCCTTTTTCGGCAAACTGCATGGTAAACCTTATCAAAATCATCCACAACATCCCATCAAGAATAGATCAATAAATAATCATGTCCAACAAGTCTATAAAGTTGAACAGGCAACAACATGTCACATTTCTCGCACCTCCCTAAGAGTTTCCTCTCGTGAAGATTGGTACTTTGGTAGTGGCTGCTCCAGACACATGACTGGAGAAAAGAACTACTTGAAAGAGGTAAAGCCTTATTCTAAATCTATGTTACTTTTGGTGATGATCTAGAAGATAAGATTATGGGAAAAGGGAACTAGATTATCCTAACCTCCTGATTTTAAAGGATGTTATTTTGGTTGAAGGCTTAACTACTAATCTAATTAGCATCACCCAATTGTATGATCAAGAACTATGCATAAATTTCAATAGTTCTAAATGTGTTATCACTAACAAACATCTATAACAAATAATCAAGGGTACCAAATCATTAGAGAATTGCTACATATGGTCACTTTATGAGAATATGCAACCTCAAACTTGTAATATCTCTAAAAGTGTTGAGAAAAAGAATAAACATAACACTAAGAGAAAGAAATTTGTAAAGAAGAAGATGAGTGTTGTTAACACACCAATAAAGAATGATGAAAAAAATTCTAAACATCATGGATGACATTGTAGATACAGAAACTAAGTTATGGCACAAAAAGCTTGGGATTGTTACCGAGAAAGTTGGCATATGTACGTCTAATCTCAAAATTGAAGAATGTACAAATTATGACGACTTCCAAGTTGGGAAGCAAACCAAGATATCATATAAGATGTTTCAACGTCTTACTCATGTTCCTGAATTACTTCACATGGATCTTTTGGGAATCATGCAAGATGAGAATCTTGAAGAAAAGAGATATGTTTGTGTCTATTATGATGATTACTTGAGAATTGAGTTTATTCGTGAGAAGCCTTATACCTCAACTGAGTTTGAAGCTCTTTTCCATCACTTACAACCTGATAAAGAAGACAATATTGGCAATTTCATTCGCACTCGAAGTCAAGATGGTAGAGAATTTGAGAATTACAACTTCCACTTTTTTGCACTACTAAAGGTATTCCTCACGAGTTTTCTACTCCCATATCCCCCAACCAATTGGGATTGTCAAAATAAAGAATCATACCTTGCATGAAATGGAAAAAGTAAAGCAATATGCCATAGAACTGCATATTGTTTTTCCTTCTCTGATTTTAGGGTTTTTGCTTGATAAAAAATATGATATTATGTTTGCTGAAGATGAAATTGATGTTCCTCTTAGTTTGTTAAATTTTAGTTATAAACTGGTCATCAAGAAACATGTCGCATACATTGTTTTCCATGATATTCCACATTTTAAGGAGTCTAATATGAATGTTGGTGGAAATGTGCTTAATATCTCATTCGTGTATGATCCTTCAAGAAACCATCTTCTCAATCAAAAGTCTGATGCTGATGAAACCCAGGAAACCAATATGGGAGATTAAGATGTTGATAAATATGTACCAGAAAACCAATATGATATGTTGGAGTCAGTCTCTGATTCATAAGGAGAATGATGATGTGATCCTTGAGAAGAATGTTGAAAATGATATTGAGAACATTGTTAGCAACAACCTTGAAAACAATATTTGTGATTCTTTGAGTTATGATTGAAGATGTGAAAAGTACACAAGAAGGGGGTTTGAATTATGTTTCGCGCTTTCTTTTAATTTAACTTCTGATCAAAGTTTCAGAATCAGAATTGATGTTCAAGTTCTGATTTAATTCGTTGGCAGCGGATATAATAGAAGTAAACAAAATAACAGCAGAAGACACATAAGATTTATCTTGGTTCCTCCCTTAATTAAGAGTAGTCTAGTCTCCTTGCCTCACAAGATATTTTCATTATGACCACTTTATGATTATAATCGTTTATGCTTCTACATAAGTCTTTTACACTTGCTCAGACCAATTGTCTGAGACTTTCTCTTGCTTAGAGTACATGTCTAAGACTTCCCTTGCTCACACCTTCTGATCGGGCCACCTGCTCCAAAGGTCTTCTGGTTGAGACTTCCCCTTTCTTAGAGCATATGTCTTATACTTATTGCTCACATCCTCTGACCGAGCCACCTGCTCTTCTGGCCATTTAGATGGATACTTCCTTGCTCAAGCTGCACTTGAGACTTCTTACTCACGCCCCTTAGACAGAAACTTCCCCTTGCTCAATCAAACTAGTTGAATAAAAATTTCACAGCTCAAGCACTTAAGAAATGAGACTTATGTGGCTTAAGCATCTTGGCTCAAGACTTGTTGCTTGAATCTCAATGAGACAAGACTTCTGCTCAAGCACATAGCAAGAAAATTTGATCTAAATGATTGAAGGCTTAGCAGAATAGAGAATAAAGTGTATATTGATACAAGTATCAGAGGTATGGGAAATCACAATAACAAAGACCTGAAGCTCTTAAGATTTCTAAGATATTCAATGGTAAGAAATCTAAAGGCTTTTACAATTACAACCTACAATAGAAAATCTTCATATTACAATAGAGTTGATAATTGTTTGATCTTGCTACTCCTTCATCTGAAGAATCCTTGTTAAGATTCAAACTTGAATCTTCAGCCTTATTTATAGCCTTTGCAGAAACTAGCCCTTGAAGAGGTAACTTGATCAAGTGTCTTTTCCTTTACTCCATAGTAGAAGAGACATTGAAGATGGATGCACAACAGATTCTGAATCCAGTGTGTAACACGTTTATCCTTTAAGTATTCAAGAGGTTCAATACTAATAAAGTTGTTGAGAGAAAATATTTCTATAGTATGCCAACCTTTCTTGAGCATTGAAATCTTGTAGACTCTAGCTGACAGGCTGATAAGACAATACAACCCGCTTTCTGCAGTACAGACAATCCATGACTTTATCACCAACTTTGAATGGTTCATAAACACAAGAAAAAGGGGGTTTGAATTGAGTTTCGCAATTTTGTCCCCTTTTGGGGAATTAGAAAGATAAATCTAACAATGGAAAAAAACAAATGACACAATTATTTTTATCCTGATTCACTATTAACGAAGTTGTTACAGTTCACCTATCAAGGTGATTTTGCCTTATCACAAGGACTTAATCCAATAATCATCAACGATTACAAACATAATAGATACCTTCCATTGCCTTCTTGAGAATCCTAGATTTTCACTAGCCTCTCAAGGAATCAACCTCCAAGCCGTTAGAAACGATCTGGCCCTCTCAAGCATTTTGGTATTCACTCGACCGCTCAAGGAACAACATCCACTAAGCTGTTAGAAACGCACTTAGTCTTCTCAAGCATTATGGTCTTCACTTGACCGCTCAAGGAACAAAACCTTTTACAAGAATTTTCTTGTGCACTAATATGCTTCTTATAAGTTGATTACAAAAATGAAGTACATGAACCTAAGTGTTTCTAAGCAAGATATGAGTAACAACTCCTTGCTTTCTAATATAGAAAACTATCTAAAGAATGAATCTCTGAGAGATTATAAAACATTAGTTCTGAATTGCTTAAAAGCTTTCTTGATGAGCACTACGACTTCTTTTCATGAGCTTTAAGCTTCTTTTTGATGAACTCCTTTCTTGAGCATATAATGTTTCTTCCAGTTTAACCACCAAGATCAACTAATTTACTATGCTTCCCTTATTGATGTTTCACTTGACTAGTTTCACATGGCTTTAGCATGTTGCATGTTGTACGCAGTTCATAAGTTTGCTTCAGCTTCTTCTTCATTGAGCATTCTTCATTTAAGCTTCAGCTTGTAGTATTTCTTCAGCACTTTGGCAGTTCGCTATTAGCGATCAACTTTAAGCAATTAGCTACATTTTATGTGTATTATTTATTATATATCCTTCAAGATTCTTGATCTTCAATTTATAGAGCTTGAGAGAATAGATCCATTGAGGGGTATTCTTGGAAACATATTCCAACAACAATATCCAACGTTCACATGAAGGAATGGTCAACATCAATGTATAAAAAGCTGCTCTTGTGCCACCTTTTCGAGGTAGAGGTCACAAAGTTTTAGTACTATTATATTCAGCTCAAAATCATTGTTATCTTCATTCTTCTAGCATCTTTAGAGGCTTCATATGTTAACTTGATGAAGCTTGTTGTAGAAGAGTCGTTCTTTGAGTAATTTTTAGAACCACAATCTTCAAAATCTCAGATCTTCGTTCAGCAGAACCTAGTCATAAGAATCTTCAGCACTTGGTTTCTTAGAAGCATTATCTTCAGAGTCTCCAGCACTTGTTCTATCAGAACCTCATCTTCAAAATCTTCAGATTTCATTAAGCGCACTCATGTCTTAAAAGTCTTTAGCACTTTGTTCAATCAGAACCTTGTCTTTAGACACTCTTCAGAACTTGTTCTTTACAAATGATGTCTTCAGAATATTCAGAGCTTTGTTCACCAGAACCATGTCTTCAGAACCTTCAGAGTTGTAACAATAGAAAGCATATTTCTTGTAAATTCTTCTAGGCTTACTTATAAAGTATCAATCAGAAACCTCGTTACAAACGTTCCTTAGAATCGTTGCATTAGAAGTATTTCTGAATCTTGATTTTATCTTATACACATATATGTTTTCTTCCAGAGTGTTGATAACAGAGTTCGATGATGTCACACGTCTTCTTATTAGAGTCAGAATCATATTGACACAGTCACACACTAGACATAAAGCATATCATACAAAATTGTTCTCTTAGATAATATGTGCAGTTATCATCAAAACTTAAATGCCAGATGTAGAACCAAATCTAGTTCTTACAATTACAAAGTTTAGTAACTCATATGAATGTTGAGGCCTTCAGTTCAGAGTCTGCGTCAAGCCACACTAGCAATTATTCTTCATACTCTGCCACCAGAAGCTAGAAAAGAAGCAACTCTCAAGTGTGTTCATGTAATACAAATTATGATTCTTTATGTACTAAAGTTCTGGCACATAAATACCAGATGTCGAGAGAGATATCATAACACTTGGATCAACAACAACTTGATCGCATAAGAAAAAGATGCAAGAAATTAAATGATAGGAAAATAAAATCAACACTAGAATTGTTAACCCAGTCCAGTGCAACTCACTAACATCTCGGGGCTACCAAGCCATGAAGGAAATTCACTATGATAGTATTAGTTCAAAGATAAACTCACCAGTTTACAATTTCTTGCCTAATTTTTACCTTGTGCAATTTCTACAAGACACCCTCTATACATGAGATCCCCCTCTCACTTCCTAATCAGTCACAATCCTAGTGACAATGAATCAATTCCACAAAATAGAAGTAGCACACTTCCAAGACAATACTTGATTTTTCTTAAAAGCTTCAATCAAGAACAATACACAATTGCCAAAAAGCTTTAGAGTGGACAATTAAAAATGAACAATCAGTTAACCTCAATGCAACAGAAGGATTCCTCGCACGAAGAACATGTGGAAATATCTCAGGGGCGTGTTCACTATAGACTGGCACTTCAACTGCCACTTTTGATTTTTCGCTAGGTGAAAAAATTATTCGCACTGCGAATTTGACAGCTCAGAAGCATGTCTATAAGTAAGGTGTGCCACTTTTTGCCAAAATATCTTTTCTTTTGTATTTTTCATAGTTTGATATTTTTCAGCATAAAAACCCTAGTTTCTCCATTTTCATCATCTCTTAGCCATCTTTCACAAAAAAAAGGTGGATTCTCATCCAATCTCGATTATTCGACTCGGATGTTGATCAACCTTCTTCTGAAACTTGTTGCTCAAGCTATCATGGAAATGGGTGGCTAAAACCCCTCTTGTGTCAAGGTTAGAGGTAGCTAGTTCTGATTTTATGTATTCTTCTTAATCTTTTGTATATGAACAAGGATTTGATCAATATAGATGAAGTTATTTGATATCTTTTGTTATATTTATGGTTTGGATTTCTTTAGACATGAACTTTTCAAGTCTTGACCTAATTTCTTCATCTATCAACTATACGAACTCTAGACATAGATTTGGAAGTTGATATTTGCATTGTATTGATCTTAATGATTATTTTTTCAAGTGTTATTTAGAGAGATCATTTAACGGTCTAAACAATAAAATTCACGAAATCGCTTTAGAGATGAACGTTTTTGCGAGGATACGCGATTATGTTGGTTAAAACTAAGTTCACATATTTGATTGGTTGGATACGTTTAAGATAGATTAGTAACCCTAATCTTGGCATGGTTTTTATCAAACTAAAACCAAATTTTACTTTGTTTTATTTATTACAAACTCTTGTTACAAAATAGAAACCAATCTAAAAACCCACTTCTTAAATCACTAAACCATTGAACGGCAAGCATCAAATATTCTCATCAATCCATGTGGATACGATAAAACACTCCCGACAAATACTTTTAACAAATTGGCACCGTTGTCGAGGATTCTTAGTATAATATTGCAAGCACTGCAATAGTTTAGTGATTTTAAGATTTGTGTATTGTGAATCTCTTATCTCTGTAATTATTTGTGCATTTTGATCTGTTTAGCTTGTGTGCAGAATTTGTTTATGCAAGGATAAGTCCGACCTGAAGACCTTCTTTTCGATCTTAAGATTGAAAGAACTGCTCGCCGACTCAACAGTCGTACAAGGCGTAGACGATAACAAGCTAGGGAAAGACAAGAGCGCGGGGAATCTTCTTCATCCACTTCACCTGATTCACCAATAATGGTAACTCCACCACCACCACCAGTTTTAGTTCCATGTACAAATAGTCCAAGACACACTACTTAGTTTGGGTGCAATCTCCAAAATGGAAGGCAAACTGAGATGAAAATGGGAATCCTTGCACTCATTTATCAAAATCCTTTCACGGGGCTAGTTATGATGATCCGTTTACACATAATACCAAATTCTATGAGATTGTGGGTGCAACAGGAGCACCAGAAGCTGATGAAGAATCACTGTTTAGGAGGCTATTTCCTCATTCTTTGATTGGGAAAGAGAAGGAATGTTATCTTGATCAGTCTACAACAGTAATGGAGAATTATAGTTTATTGGAAGAAAAGTTTCTTGAACGGTTCTTTCCACATAACCAGTTCATGGAAGCAAAGACGACTATCACTATATTTTCACAAGGAGGAAATGAATCCCTCAACGAAGCTTAGGAGAGATTTAAGTCAATGTTGAGAAAATGTAAAGGACACAGTTTTAATGAACTTATGCAAGTTCACATTTTCCGCAATGGTCTCCTCTCGGTTCACAAGACCTTGTTGGATGCTACGGTGAAGGGTTCTTTGATGTCTAAAAGTGCCGAAAAAGCAGTTGCAACCATTGACAAGATGGCGCTTAATGATCACCAAGGAAATCATAACTGTGGAGTAACTCAATGAAAACTAGGAGTGCTAGAGCTAGGTACCAATGATACTATTCTTGCTCAGAACAAAATTCTATCACAACAAGTGGAGCTTTTAACTCAACAAATATCGAAGCTTCCACAACAAATCAAAGAGATGTAAGAATTTCCCACCAAAGCTCAAGTGGCAAGTTGCGAATTATGTAAAGGCGACCATCATATCGGGTATTGTCCTCCGGTAGTGGAAGAAGTTAACTATGATGGAAATCAAAATCAGGGATACTAACCAAGGCCACCTTACCAACAAGAAAGTCAAGGGTATCAAAGACCAAATCAAGAGTATCAACAACCTTGGAGGACGCAAGAAGCGTAACTTCAAATCCTCAACAATACTAAAATTAAACTCAACCTCCACAAACTCAAAGTGCACCTTCAAAGATGGAAGAAACTCTTACTCAATTTATGAAAATGCCAATGTCAAATCAAAAGAACACCAATGCGGCTATACAGAATTTGGAGACACAAGTGGGTCAATCATCAAAACAATTGGCCGATCAACAAAAAGGGCCATTTATGGCTACCGCTCTCCCAAATCCTAAGGAGCATTGCAAGGCGATTCTCACAAGAAGCGGTAGAGAGATTGACATGGGTGTAGGTGAGGAGGTAGTAGAGGAAGAGGTTGTAGTTGAAAAAGAAAATGAAAATGTTGAGAAAGAAGTAGAAAAAAATGTTGAGGGAGATTTAGTTGAAAAAGATAGAGTGAAAAAGAGTGAGGAAGAAGAGAAAAATAAGAGAGAAGAAAAAGTGAAAAAGTCTAGGAAAGGAAACGAACAAGTGAGCACTATCCCGATTCAAAATTTTCCATATCCACATGCTCCATCAAGGAAAGATAGTATGAGGCGCTATGCTCAGTTCATGGACATATTCAAGCAATTGCAAATCAATATTCCATTTTTCGAAGCGTTGGAACAAATGCCCAAGTATGTGAAATTCATGAAGGACATCCTTACAAAGAAGAAGAGGTATACGGATCAAGAAACTATCATGGTGGATGCTAGGTTTAGTGCAATCTTTCAACGTACTCTCCCGAGGAAAGAAAGTGATCTGGGACGAGTCACTTTGCCCGTTACAATTGGAAATACTTATGTTGGCAATGGGTTGATCGATTTAGGCTCTAGTATCAATTTGATACCCTTGTCCATTATGAAGCGTTTGAGATACATGGAGTTGAAGTCCACTCAAATGATATTGCAACTTGCCGACAAATCTACCACTTGCCCTCATGGTGTAGCAGAAGACATGTTGGTAAAGGTTGACAAATTTTTGTTTCCAATCGACTTTGTGGTGATTGATATGGAGGAAGTTGAAGTCTCTCCCTTGATTCTTGAGCGACCTTTTATGAAGACCGTGCGCGTAGAAATTGATATGGGTGATGGTCTAATGAAAGTTAGAGTTCAAGATGAGGAAATATGTTTCAATCTTTTTGAATCCATGAAGCATTCGAAGGACAAGACTGATTGTTTTAGAATTGATACAACGGAAGGGGTGATCGAAGAAGTTAAAAAGTTGTTACAAGTTCCTACACCATTATAAAAAGTTCTCATCAACGCGCTTTCAAATGTCAATGAGAGGGAAGAAAAAGAGATTGAGAAATGCTTGCGGGAACTTGAAGAGTTAGAAGAAATTCCCCCTTTGAATGAAAGGGTGGAAATTTTGAAAAAGGAAAATAATGAGGAAATTAAACTTGAGTTGAAAGTGTTACCTTCTCATCTCAAGTATGTCTTTCTTGATGAGGAAGGAAAAAAAATGGTGATCATTAGTTTGGAGCTAACCAAGAAGGAAGAGAAAAAATTAATTGGTGTTTTGAAGAAAAATCAAGAGGCAATGGGTTGGACTCTTTCCGACTTGAAAGGTATAAGTCCATTCTATTGTGCACACTGAATATTCATGGAGGAAGATTTCAAACTGATAGCTCAACCACAAAGAATATTGAATCCTACTATGAAAGAGGTGGTGAGGAAAGAAGTTGTAAAAATGTTGGACGCCAGAATGATTTATCCTATCTCTGACAGTCTGTGGGTTAGTCTGGTACAAGTGGCACCGAAAAAGGGAGGAATGACAGTTATCTGTAATGAGAATAATGATTTGATTTCAACAAAAACTATAACGGGGTGGAGGATGTGTATCCACTACCGTAGGCTCAATCAAGCTACAAGAAAAGATCAATTCCCTCTTCCTTTCATGGATCAAATGCTCGAGAGGCTCTCTGGTCAAGAGTACTATTGTTTTTTGGATGGATACTCAAACGACATCCTCCTATGCAACAACTGAGAAAGAGTTGCTTGTAATATTGTATGCATTGGAAAAATTTAGGTCTTATTTGATAGGGTCCAAAGTTGTGATGGTGTACACTGACCATGCGACGATCAAGTATCTGCTTACCAAGTCGGATTCAAAACAAAGGCTAATTCGTTGGATCCTTTTATTACTAGAATTTGATTTGGAAATTAGTGATAAAAAAGGATCCGAGAATTTGGTGGCGGATCACTTGTACCATCTTGTGAATGATAAAGTCGCGAAACATGAGCAGGAGGTGAAGGAAGAGTTTCCTGATGAAAATTTGTATATGGTGAAAGTTAGACCTTGGTTTGCCGACATGGATAACCAGAAAGCTGCCGGATTAATGCAAGGTCTAACTAGTAACCAGAGAATTTTTTTTCTTCTGATGCCAAGTATTTGTATGGGATGAGCCTCATCTGTTTAAACTTGGTGTTGACAACATTCTAAGGAGATGTGTCTCAGGAGGAAGCCAAAGACATACTTTGGCATTGTCACAACTCTCCTTAGGGAGGTCATTTTAATGATACAAGAACAGCCGCGAAAGTCCTCCAATCGGGCTTTTATTGGCCTTCTTTGTTTAAAGATGTGCATGCGCGCACCAAGAGTTGTGACAAATGCCAAAGGAGTGGTAGAATTTCACAACAGAATGAAATGCCATTACAAAATATGCTGGAAGTCGAAGTATTTAACTGTTGGGGCATAGATTTTGTTGGGTCATTTCCATCGTCTTTTGGTAATGAGTATATTTTGGTTGCAGTTGATTACGTGTCAAAATGGGTTGAAGTCATAGCAAGTGCTAAGGCTGACGGAAAAACCGTAATCAAATTTTTAAAGAAAAATATCTTCTCTTGGTTTGGTACTCTGCGAGTGTTGATTAGTGACGGAGGATCTCACTTTTGCAACACTCAGCTGGAAAGAGCATTGGAGCAGTATGGTGTTAAGTACAAAGTTGCAACATCGTACCATCCACAAGCCAATGGGTAGGCGGAAGTATCAAATCGAGAGATAAATTTTTTTTGTATGGAGAAAACTGTGTCCACTTCAAGAAATAGTTGGTCGATTAAGTTAGACGATGCTTTGTGGACTTATCGGACAACTTTTAAGGCTCCGGTGGGTCTCACTCCTTTTAAAATGGTTTATGGTAAGAACTGTCACTTATCGGTCGAGTTGGAACACAAGGCCTTTTGGGCGTTAAAGTTTCTAAATTTTGAACAAAAGCCAAGTGGTGAGAAGAGGAAAATCCCACTGCATGAGTTGGAGGAATCACGTTTGGAAGTTTATGAATCCAACAAAATTTACAAAGACCGAGTGAAGGGTTATCATGATAAGAAAATTATGCACAAAAAGTTTGAAGTGGGACGAATGGTGTTTCTATTCAACTCTTGGTTGAAATTGTTTCCAGGGAAGCTAAAATCAAAATGGTCGGGTCTGTTCCAGATTCGCGACATCATGAGCTTTGGAGCAATCATTATTGAAGATATGGAATCCAAAGAGAGTTGGACAGTAAATGGCCCAAGACTGAAGATTTATTTGGGGGGTGATTTTGAGCAGAGCACTACCTTTGTGCCTCTGTGCGATCCTTGATCGCATTGGACCATCGAGCTCCAATGAGGTTAAACAAAGCGCTTGTTTGGAGGCACCCCAACATTGTAAGTATTCATGTTTTTCTGTTTTTACTTACGTGTTTGTGCAAATGATGTGGTGGAATGAGTTGGAAAGGAGAAGGAAATTTAAAAAAAAAAATCCTATCATGTTCTCCAGCATATTCGTTGTGCAAACATCTTCGCTAGGAAACTTGCAATGCGAGTAAAGCGAAGTAGACCCTTTTTACTTTTTGCCACATCAGTTATTTGACAATTGGGCCAGCATTTTGGGCCCATCCAAGCCTTTCTGAACTTTTTGCTTCTGCCTTCTTGAGGGGTTAGCATTCCCCTTCCCTTACTTTCACAATTCTTACTCTCACACTTGCTCTCACACAACCACAAATGCTCTCACATTTTCAGTGGAAATCTCTCACCATCCAACAGTCCAGGTTTTCCTAGTTATTCTTTCATTGAATTTATTTTGTCTTTGATTGTTGTTAGGGTTGAGAATGCAACTTCAAGAAGTTGATTAGGGTTAGGTTTTCATGAGTAAAAATTTGTTGCATGTGGTTGTGTGTAGCTTAAAATTGTATCCCATATTCTGACTCATGTGTGATTGCATAAAAAATAGGGTACAATTCATTTTTTAAACAAGCAGGGTTGAAATTATGAATTCACAGACGTCCGCTGGGAATTTCGCATCGCAAACCTGGGGCGAGTTTTCGCCCGGCCTTTACACAGCGAAGCTTCCAGTGAACATGACAACAGTTTTTTCTTTAACATCACTGGTACAGGGGGGCTTTGTTATGCCTTCTTATTTGTTTTTTTGGACTAACATGTTGCGTATGCGATTCTGTTTGTTTGTTTTGATTTATGCAGATGGCTCCAAAAATCGTGGCATCGAAGAAGCGAAAAATTGGAAGCACCTCGCGTCCCCAACCGATTCAGTATAACAGCGACCGATTTGTAGGACCAAAGCAGGTTGTAATGTGGCTTTAGAAAAAAGAAAAATTTTGCCCGAAAAAATATTCATCATTAATCCAGAAGGATTCTATCGAACCGTCGCTAGAATCATTCATGGTAAAAGGTGAGATGTGTTGGTAACACCAACGAATAGCTACAATACGGAAGTGGTAAGGGAGTTTTATGCTAATGCTCTTCCTAATGGTGACGAGCTTTTCACATGGACTACAAGAGTGTTTGGAAGAGAGGTAAGCTTTGACCGAGACACCATCAACAAAGTACTCGGAAGGCCACTGAACCTAGGTGAAGATGAGATAGATGAATATCATCAGGACCTAAGGCTTCACAGGGATATCGATTTGATCTCCGAGGTTTTGCTGATGGAAGGAAAAATAGTGGAATTGAACCCATCTGGGGTTCCAAGGCGTTACCACAAGGAGGATATGAAACCCTTACCACAATTGATGTTGTTGTTGGTTTTAACTAACATAAAACCAAAATCACACACTTCTACCGTGCCTATCCCAGTGGCAAATTTGGTTCACTTCATTCTCACAAACGTTCAGATTGATGTGGATAGGATCATCGCATATGTGGTGGAAATTGGGTTGAAGGCAGGGGCTCGTGTTAACTGCCCCCTTGCCTTCTCATGTCTCATAATGGCTTTATGTGTCCATGCAAGGGTGAAGCTACCTTTGTGTAGAGAAGTGATGATCCTGGCTGCTATTGATGATCTTCATGTGGACAAGTATTATCAGCCAAAAGGTGCGAAAGGAAGTTCATCTGCTGCAGCTGCTTCGGATGCTAGGGCTACTGAGGGCCTTGAGGTTGCATTCACTTAGAATTTTGATCCGTTTCAACAGTCTGTCTGCAACTATAATTGGGATTGGATGGCGGCTACTCAGCATGCCATGATTGACATTCATGATCCTATGCAGGTACTCTAGTTGTAGTGCCGAGATCCCTCTGTTCAGCACAACATGATGACTAAGGAGCAGTTCCTAGCACATGCGAGTTGACCTAGGTCAAACCTATATTTGGAGAGTGGGTGGATGCTTCTGGCATTGATGTTGGCGGTGTTGAGGTAGGAGATGGTGATGAGGCTGAAGAATCTGATGATGATGATGATGAGTCTGGTTTGGAAGACAGTTCAGAGAGTGTGGAAGCCAGAGAGTCCGATGAGGACTGATTTTGTATTATTTTTGTTTTGTGGGCATGATCATGAGCAACTTCCTTTGGTCTTCAAAGTGAAGTATTTTTGTGCTTAGATCATTGCTTTTACTATTATTATTGTACTTTGTTTCAGATATTGTTGTTGTACTATTTTGAGGTGTTTTTACACCTAAGCACATTTTTATTGAGTATTATTAATGTCAATCAGTTTTTATGTTAAAAATATTGTTTTTCAAGTGGTTTTTAATGTTTCTCATGCTGTTGGGCTTTAATTGAACTTCTAGATTGGTTGCTCTTTGAAAAGAGGTATTCAATAAAGATTCATCCAAGTTTGGATGACGATGATAGTATTAAGCAAGTGAATAATGTCAAGGTACATGGTTACCTTTGTTTAAAATTTTAGAATGCTTAAAAAATTAAATCTTTATGTAAATGAAAATTATTCTTTTAGCAACTTGTTGAATGAATGTTTCACTTAAGACCAAAAACCACAAATTATGAGAAAGCCTTCATTATGTACTGAATGTTAGATTTCTAATAAGCTTTGTTGATTTCTTTAATGCATGCTTTATCTTTTTATTATTTTGAATATCTGGAAGCATTATAAATGATCAATGCGCTTGTTTATATTAAGCACAACCACGTCCAAATGTAACTTACCTGTGAGTAGAGAGCATTCGTTAACCCCCTTTGAGCCTAAACAATGTGAATCTCATTCTGAATTTTGTGAGATTCTAAATTTTTTTCTTGAACCCTTGAATTTTGTTTTAATCGTCCTCTTTGCCATAAAAAGCCAAGAGCATTCACTTGAGGGTTGAGTAAAATTCAAGTTGGGGAGAATGAAAAATAAGAATGGTAGGTTGCTACAACTTTTGAAAATTTCAAGCAAGCATTGAAAAAAATTGTGTGATTACAAATGTAAATAAAAAAAAAGAGAAAAGGAATGCTTGCTTGGAAAGAAAAATATTGAAAGAATAAGTTATGAAATAAGGTTTGTGAAGGTTTGCAATTTAGAAACAAATGGAATGAAGTTGGGATATGTAAATAATGGATACAGTGAATGTCTCTTTTGTGTCGGCAATTTCATTTCAATGGCCTTAGAAATGTCCCTTGTTTGTGAACCCGACTAAGCTACAACCTTAAAGACCTTAGTGATCTTCTTGCTTCCGTATTTTCACTTTTGATTGTTAGATATTATATGAATTGGATTGATATTGGCATTGTTTGTTAGGTGAGTGAAATTGTCCCTGCGGTTGCAAACACGTAATTTCTTCAATCCTTATTCGAAGAGGAGAGATAGAGCGATTAATTCATGAAAAATATAGTTGTTGATTGATTCACGGCTTGATATTTGCTTTAAGACTTTAGTTCTTATGCATTGTTTGATTCTCAACATTTGAAACTAGTATTTGGTTGCATTCCTTGTGTTTGAGCCATTTTATCCATTCTTCGGAGAATCTTAATCTTGAGCAAATCCTCTTGTTTGAAATGAGAGGCATACTTTGCTTGAGGGCAAACAAAGATCTAGTTGGGGAGAGTTGTTAGATGCCAAACTTTTCTTATTTGATCTATCAAATGTTGCTATCTTTCATTCTTTTTGTAGAGAAATTAAATTGAATCACTCTTGTTTTTGATGATATGCTTCATTGTGTGAAAATGTCTTGGTTGCTTTTATGTATGTGCTATTGTGCATAAATTAGGCACAAAATAAGAAGAATAAGACATAAAACATGTGACAAGGAAACCAAGTCAGCAGCAAAACATCAAGAAGTTCACACAGCGAACTTCCTAGCGAAGTTGCCCAGAAAAAACATCATCAAGTTCACACAGCGAACTTTCTAGCAAAGTCCATTGAGAACCCGACACTGTTCATACAGAAAGATAAGGAGCCTAAATTCGCTGTGCGAAGGAAGTAGCGAAGAGTTCGCTGGAGCGAAGAAGAATCAAATACCTAGCGAACACCCCTAGACCTGAGGCAGTAAGTATTTGGACAAGAGTTTATTGTGCGAAGTTTGCAGCGAAGCCTTCACAATGCGAAGGATTCCTCGCACAACGAACATGTGGAAATATCTCAGGGGCGTGTTCACTGTACACTGGCACTTCAACTGCCACTTTTGATTGTTTGTTAGGCGAACAAATTATTTGCACTGCGAATTTGACAGCTCAACAGCATGTCTATAAGTAGTGTGTGCCACTTTTTGCCAAGATATCTTTTCTTTTTTATTTTTCATAATTTGATATTTTTCAGCACAAAAACCCTAGTTTCTCCATTTTCAACATCTCTTAGCCATCTTTCACAAAAAGAAGGTGGATTCCCATCCAATCTCGATTGTTCGACTCAGACGTTGATCAACCTTTTTCTGAAACTTGTTGCTCAAGCTATCATGGAAATGGGCGGCTAAAACACCTCTTGTGTCAAGGTTAGAGGTAGCTAGTTCTGATTTTATGTATTCTTCTTAATCTTTTGTATGTGAACAAGGCTTTGATCAATATAAATGAAGTTATTTGATATCTTTTGTTATATCTATGGTTTGGATTTCTTTAGACATGAACTTGTCAAGTCTTGACCTAATTTCTTCATCTATCAACTATACAAACTCTAGACATAGATTTCGAAGTTGATTTTTGCATTGTATTGATCTTAATGATTATTGTTTCGAGTGTTATTTAGAGAGATCATTTAACGGTCGAAACAATAACATTCACGAAATCGCTTTAGAGATGAACGTTTTTGCGAGGATACGCGATTATGTTGGTTAAAACTAAGTTCACATATTTGATTGGTTGGATACGTTTAAGACGAATTAGTAAACCCTAATCTTGGCATGCTTTTTATCAAACTAAAACCAAATTTTAATTTGTTTTATTTATTACAAATTCTTGTTACAAAATAGAAACCAATCTAAAAACCCCTTTCTTAAATCACTAAACCATTGAACGACAAGCATCAAATATTCTCATCAATCCTTGTGGATATGATAAAACACTCCCGACAAATACTTTTAACAAGGAGCAAAATACAAACTTTTCTAAAAAGGCTCAAGGATCCTTTTTATGAAAAGTAACAGAATTTGTCATAACAAAAAATCCCACATAATACTCCTATGAAAAACGCACGTGTGTGTATTAGAACACTCTCAAAAATCACACTAAAAATACCAAAATATTCATGCTCTAACTTTCTGGTATAACATGTCCTGGAACATGTCACAACATTATGCAGAACATGATGTCTGAGTGTCATGGTAGAACATCTGGTTTAACATCTTTCTAACAGCATGTTGTTTTACCAAAATGTAGCGAATCCAAAAATCTCAGAACTTACATGTGCAATGATGTAGGACCTGCTAAATAAAACACACATCAAATAAACCATTAATCTTTTAATATTTTGTTATCATCAAAACCAAAACAGAATATGTTATGAACAAATCTTGTTCTAACAATCTCCTCCTTTTTTATGATGACAAACGCAAGTATTTAAAAGAAAATGTTAGGCGTTTAATTTTCTCTGCAACAATAGGGTATGATTTTTGTAAGCTCCCCATGATTCTGATAGTCCACAGTTGAGTTCTATTGACTCTAACACCAAGAACTATTTTTCAACAACAAAAAAATCAGTTTTCTTAGTAACATCATGGTCTGAGGTTTGTAAGCTCCCCCTGAGTCAAACAGTTCCAAGGTTGAGGTTTGTAAGCTCCCCCTTAGTTCCATATTTAAGAAAACCAAAATAACAATATTTCAACTTCCTTTGGCAACATTAGGATACGAGGTTTGTAAGCTCATTTATAGTCTAAATAGGCTAAGTCAGAGGTTTGTAAGCTCTTACTTAACACTATGTACAAGAGAGTTAAAATATGTTTCCCTTTTAACTTTCGTTGGCAACACCAGAATATGACGTTTGTAAGCTCCTTTTGTGTTTTATAGGCTAAGTCAGAGGTTTGCAAACTTTTCCTTAGACCTATGTACAAGAAAGTTAAAATACGCCCTGGGCAAGGTAACCATAAAAATAAAAAATAAATGACAAGAAAATAAATAACCAATATGTACAACTGAATAAGTACTCAATGGGTTCAGTTTCCACTTAAATACTTACTATTTTTCCTCCCCCTTTTGTCACATAAAAAAGAATAAAAATAAAAGAGAAGAAGAAAAAATATCACTAATAAATGTATCTCAAATCATCATTATAGGATCAGTTTCCAAGGAGGAAAAGTAATCAAGTAATAAGAATCATTAAGGTTTGTATAGTGCATGCTTTAAAGTCTTAGTGGTCGTTACTATTCCAAGAATTAAACAAGGATTAATTTTAGACTCTTGGTATTTGCAGAAGCCATTATAAAAGCACCCAGCTCCTAAATCATTTTCATCCATCATATTCCTAGAGATATGGAGTCATCAACTGAGAGTCATAACACATCCTTCATAATAGATGTTACAGAGAGCTCTAAAAGTTTAGAAGTTCAATCCCCTAAGAGGCGAGCTGCTTCTGAATCCTCTACAACTGAGCCCTTAACAATACTTACTTCTGAAGAGAAAATTTCAACAGCACTTGAATGACTTTCAGAAGGAGGTTCTTCAGTAGCTTCTTTGAAGTCAAAGAGAAAAAGCATGGAGAGATCAAAGAAGAAAAGAAAGGTCAAGAAGTGGTTCTATCGCTCTCTCCCAGTCATAGATGAGGAAGAAGTGATTGATTGTGAAGACGAAGAAGTGAACTGTGGCAACAGTGGATGTTGTTGGGCACAAGATACTTTAGTTAGGGATCTTTACTAGAAACATCTTATCCCATTTTTTTAAAAAGTATTTTTGTAATCCTGTTGCTTAATATTAATGAAATAATTTATTTTGACCAAGATTTATTTTCAGCATGCAAGTACATTCCAGTAATTTCTCTTTAGATTTTTTGAAAGTACATTAAAAAAGTGAAACTGACACAAAAACAACAGTTAAAACTAATCAACTATTAACTCATAGTTGTTCAGAGAATCTTAACTAGGTTAGACTACTAGATAACATTACTAAGAGTCATTATTAGAGTACTGATAAGATTTAATCAATACTTAAATAATATTAAGCTCAAGACAATTTATGTAACACGTCTATTAAAAGGACTCAAGTAAGCTTTCTTCCATCATCACTTAATCCCTAAAAAACCAAGATGTACAAGCAAAAAAAAATACGGGTTCCAAAAA
The DNA here is from genome assembly GCA_963859935.3 of Lathyrus sativus. Classification (NCBI taxonomy): domain Eukaryota; kingdom Viridiplantae; phylum Streptophyta; class Magnoliopsida; order Fabales; family Fabaceae; genus Lathyrus; species Lathyrus sativus. Next base: position 467,679,608 of record OZ012739.1, read on the forward strand.
GAGATTTCAAGAAGGCAGCACTACTGAATGCATCAACTCAAGCAAACCAAGGAAAATCTAAAGTTGAAGGATCTGCAAGCAAGCATACAGCTTCAGAAGTGCTTTCCTCTTCAGTATCCTTTGTGAAGACACACAGAAGAAGAAGATCTTTTAGATCCATACAGAGAAACCAACTAAAAAAGGAGGCTTTGGAGTTTTCTAAGGAAGAATGGCAATATTTCTTAGATAATCTGGACATGTCAGATGATCCTAGGGAATTCCTTAGGGCTAATCCAACAGCCTAGGAAATTCAATTGTCTTGTAATAACTTCCTTTTTATTAATGAAACAAGTTGCATACATTGAGTTATTTCTCCCATTACTTAGAGAATTCTATTGAACTACACATAAATAATTTTCAACAATTTAAACTGAACACAATCATGAACAAACTCTGAATTTATTAATAAGCAACTTAATACAAAGATTTCAAAAAAAAAAATACAAAGCATAACTATGTAGAAATATAACATCAGAATATTTCATAGATAACTTCAAACTTGTCTATCCAAATCTTAGAAGAACTAGCCTCAGAACTTATGTTAACCCCCTGCTGAACAAGTATCTCAGAAATAACTCATCAATAAGGAATGGAGAAGGTATTTCCCTTTTGAAAGAAGAAATATACCTCTTCAGATGGTCAAACATAACTTTAGGAAGATCAATCTTCAAATATGAATTGAGAAGTAGAAGCAGATCTTTTTCAGAAGCTATCATCCATCACAGTCTAGTAGATCTAGACTTAGACAAAGATATCATTTGTCAGTCATAAGTCTCTAAGATTCTATTCAAAACTAGAACTTTATCTTGAAATAAGAGTCATGAGTGATAGATTGGATATTGAATTGTCTTCCCTTTTTTTCCCAGTCAGACTCGATTTAGTATTCAGACTTGACCAATAGAGTATGAACACTGCTTTGGATAGATTTTGATTCAATGGTTGTCTAAGCACTGAGTCCACTACTCTTACCAAAATCAGTACCACCAGTACTTGAATTTGGGTTGTTGGCTCTTCCTCCAATAAATGTTGTAAACAACCTTATGGAAGATGCCTATGCTCCTTTCCTTGATATCTTATGTCTCTTACTAATAGAAAAATCAAAAATCACTCCAGAGTATAAGTCTAGGATGAGATATGATAAGAACAAAATTTTGTTCTTAGCAGAGCCACTAATCTCATTGTCTAGGATTAAATCTTTTGACTCTGAAATTATTGACACGCTCAGAACCAAATGGTGTTAGATATCAGAATTTGACACACAGAAAATCAAAGTACTATCTTAGTACAGCTGACAGAACTCAAAGAAATTGAAGATTTCTCATAGAAATGTCTTTTAAAACAACTTCCATGATGATCCTCAATCAAGAAGCAATGGAGTTTCCTAAGATATCACCTTAAGGAACAAACTCCATATTATCAAATATTTTGAAGCAAGATATATTTGACACCATCTCTTACTTTTCAATACTTGATTTTTATTACAGAACACATATGCTTCTTTTCATCTGCATCCTGCACTAATATCAACTTCAAAAAAGCATCTGATATTAGGTTCTGGTAGAGTTTTTTTTCTTAATTTCTGTGAGATATTGGATCGAACTCTAGTATAGTCGAAGTCTGTTCACAAGTAATGTGTGTTATAGTCGAAGTTTGTTCTAACATGCATTAGTCAATATTGCTAGGGTTGTTAGCATATTGAATTGGGCCTTGCTTGTAAGCCCAATTGTTTAAGTTAGCTTGTACCCTAAGTTGGCTTGTAATGGGTAATTGTTAAAAAGCCCATTAGGTTAGTGTGCTATTTTTCTTATAAATAGGATACTAGTTTCTCAATCTTGATATAAGGAAAAATAGGAAGATAAAATCCTAATTTCAAGAGAGAGAGGTTATTTTGTTATTCTTGTATACTTGTAATCTTGTTCTAAGAGAAAGGAAAGAATAGCAGTTTAGTAACCAATCCTTGTTGTTCCTTGTTGCTTTCTTCTTTATTAACCCTAACCCTTGTGTGTTTCTTGATGAGAAACGTTTATACTTTGTTTAAAGGTATCCGATTCACAACAAATTGGTGCGGTGAGCGTGGAGAAGATGCCTTCAACAAAGTATGAGATTGAAAAGTTCACCGGAGTGAACGACTTCGGTCTGTGGCGCTTGAAGATGAAAGCCCTGTTGGTTCAGCAGGGTTGTTTGGAAGCGTTGAAGGGTGAGGCAGCCATGGACGCTGCGTTAATGGCAAAAGAAAAGTAGGGCATAATCGAGAAAGCCCACAGTGCAATATTGTTGAGCCTTGGTGATAAGGTTCTTCGACAGGTATCAAAGGAGACTACAACATCGGGATTATGGGTGAAACTTGAAAGTTTGTACATGACCAAATCTCTGGTGAATCGACTATACCTGAAGCAAGCTTTATATTCATTCAAGATGAGTGAAGACAAAGTGTTGGATGAGCAGTTGGATATGTTCAACAAGCTGATTCTTGATCTTGAAAATATTTATGTGAAGATCGATGATGAAGATCAAGCACTGTTGCTGCTGTGTGCTTTGCCCAGAACACATGCTCACTTCAAAGAAACTCTCTTGTATGGAAGGGAGTCCCTGACCTTTGAAGAAGTTCAATCAGCCTTGTATTCTAAGGACTTGAACGAATGAAATGAGCATAAACCTTCGACGGTGGGCGAAGGTTTGGCCGTTAAGGGAAAATTCTTGCGAAAGGATGGTAAGTTCGACAAGAAGAAAGGTAAAAGTCAACAGAAGTCTTATAGTGGCGAAACATCTAGTATTCGATGTTATCACTATAAGAAGGAGGGTCACATAAGAAAGATGTGCCCTGAACGCCTGAAAGATCATGGAGGTAATGGCAATGTAGCCATTGTTCAAGATGAATTCGACTCATCTGATGTTCTTGTGGTTTCAAGTGGCGACTCGAGGAAAGAGTGGATTACGGATTCAGGTTGCACTTGGCACATGACTCCAAGCAGAGAATTGTTCGAGGAGCTATGTGATCAAGATGGTGGATATGTGCTGCTAGGAAACAACAAATCTTGCAAAATTGCAGGTATTGGATCTGTGAGATTCAAGCTCCATGATGAGTCAATAAGGTTATTGACTGAAGTCAGGTACGTACCTGACTTGAAGAGAAATTTGATTTCTCTTGGTGAATTCGACAGAAAAGGATATGTTTTTCAAGGAGAGAAAAGTATCCTAAGAGTCATGAAGGGGTCGAAGGAAGTCTTGAGAGGCGTGAAGAAACAAGGCTTGTATACCCTTGAGGCTGAGGTTGTAAGTGGTTCGACAAATGTTGCATCCACGAAATCTATGTCGAAGACAGAATTATGGCACATGAGATTGGGCCATGTCAGCGAAAGAGGCCTGGTCGAATTGGGGAAGCAGAACCTGCTAGGAGGTGACAAAGTCGAAAAGTTGGAATTTTGTGAATCTTGTGTATTTGGTAAATCCTGTAGGGAGAAGTTTAACAAAGGCAAGCAAAGATCACATGGATCCCTAGATTACATTCATGCTGATCTTTAGGGGCCTGCAAGGAATCCTTCACACTTAGGTGCAAGGTATTTTCTATCCATCGTTGATGACTATTCCAGAAAGCTATGGGTATTCATTCAGAAGACGAAGGATGAAACTTTTGAGAATTTCAAAAGTTGGAAGATTCTAGTCGAAACTCAGACTGGCAGAAAGGTTAAGAGGTTGAGAACTGACAATGGCCTTGAATTCTACAATGAAGCTTTCGACAGTTACTGTGTTGGGCCTGGGATTGCAAGGCATAAGACTGTAGCAGGTACTCATCAACAAAATGGCTTAGCTGAGAGATTCGATCGAACAATCCTTGAAAGGGTTAGATGCATGTTGGTTAGTGCTGGGTTGAAGAAGGTGTTTTGGGCAAAAGCTATTTCGACAGCAGCTTACCTGATAAATAGATGTCCCTCGAATGCCTTGGGAATGAAGACACCTGAAGAAGTTTGGTCGGGACATCCACCTAGTCTCGACAGACTGAGAGTATTTGGTTGTGTGGCCTATGCTCATATTAGGCAAGATAAGGTCGAACCTAGAGCTCTGAAGTGCATGTTCATGGGATACCCTGAAGAAGTCAAAGCTTATAGGCTATGGTGCCTAGAGCCAGGTCACAGAAGGTGTATCACCAGTTGAGATGTAGTTTTCAATGAAGCAAAGATGACTTTCAAGAAAACTGATGATGCTGACGAAGAGCTGGAACAGGGAGAGATTCCTGTTGAGGTGGAGCATGTTGATGCTGAATTGCTTACCCCAGATGAAGTCGAAGAAGACGCAAAAGATGTTGTCGAAGATGAGGAGATTGATAATGACTACCTGCTAGCAAGAGACAGGTCAAGGAGAGTCATCAAGCCACCTTAGAGACTTGGGTATGCAGATCTTATAGCCTATGCCTTAATCTCTGCTAGTGAGGTTCTAGATGAAGAACCTAGAGACTATAAGGAAGTTATGAGGAGTCGAAAGAAGACTGAATGGATGAAGTCCAGGGATGATGAGATGAAATCTCTTCATGATAACAACATCTGGGAACTGATCAAGAAACCTGCTGGAGCCAGGTTAGTCAGCTGTAAATGGATTTTCAAAGTTAAGGAAGGAATCGAAGGAGTGACGTCGAAGAGATACAAGGCAAGATTGGTTGCTAGGGGGTTCACTCAGAAAGAAGGTATCGACTTCAATGATGTGTTCTCTCCCGTTGTGAAGCACAGATCCATTCGAATGTTGCTTGCCATGGTGGCCCAGTTCGGCCTTGAACTGGAACAGATGGATGTGAAGACTGCGTTCTTGTATGGTAATCTAGATGAAACAATCCTGATGAGGCAACCTGAAGGGTATGTCGAAAGGGGGAAGGAAGATTATGTGTGCAAACTGAATAGATCTTTATATGGACTGAAACAATCTCCTCGACAGTGGAATAGGAGATTCGACAAGTTCATGGCACACATAAGTTTCATCAGAAGCCAGTTTGACCACTGTGTTTACTTCAGATTTCGACCGGGTAATTCATTTGTTATTTTGTTGCTCTATGTGGATGATATTCTAATAGCAAGCAACAATGTCGAAGAGGTAATGAGGGTGAAGGTTGAACTCAATAAAGAGTTCGAAATGAAGGATCTGGGAGCTGCGTCCAGGATTCTTGGGATTGACATCCGGAGAGATAGAAAGCATTCGAAATTATGCTTATCTCAAGAGGCATACCTACAGAAGGTTCTCGAAAAGTTTGGTATGTCGAATTCAAAGCCTGTTGTGACTCCGACAAACCCTTAATTCAAGCTGAGTATAGATCAGTGTCCCAGCACTGATGTTGAAAGAACTTATATGAATAGCATTCCATATGCTAACATAGTAGGTTCTTTGATGTATGCTATGGTCTGTACTAGACCCGACATAGCATATGCAGTAAGTCTTGTAAGCAGGTACATGGCGAATCCTGGAAAGGCTCACTAGAAAGCATTGAAGTGGATTTTAAGGTACATAAATGGGTCTCTGAATAGAGTCCTAATTTATGGTGGAGCCTTGGGTGAAGATAGTAAAGCAGTAATCGATGGATATGTCGACTCTGATTATGCAGGTTGTATGGATTCCAGAAAATCCATCTCTGGATATGTGTTCACTATGTTTGGGACAACAATCAGTTGGAAAGTAACACTTCAGAAGGTCGTTGCCCTATCAACCACTGAAGCGGAGTATATTGCCCTAACTGAAGCTGTGAAGGAAGCATTGTGGCTTGAAGGTTTTGCAAAGGAGCTAAAACTTCAAGGTCGAGTTATCACTGTTAAATGTGATAGTCAAAATGCAATACACCTGTCGAAGAATTCAGCCTATCATGAGTGAACCAAGCACATTGATGTGAGGCTGCATTTCATCAGAGGGGTAATCGAGCGTGGAGAAGTCCAAGTGTTGAAGGTTTCGACAGATCATAATGTTGCTGATATGATCACCAAGACGTTGCCCAGTTGCAAGTTTTTCCACTGTATGCAGTTAATAAAGCTGCATGAAGAAAGCTAGTTTCTTGATGTTATAGAGTTAGATCCAAGGTGGAGATTTGTGAGATATTGGATCGAACTCTAGTATAGTCGAAGTCTGTTCACAAGTAATGTGTGTTGTAGTCGAAGTTTGTTCTAACATGCATTAGTCAATATTGCTAGGGTTGTTAGCATATTGAATTGGGCCTTGCTTGTAAGCCCAATTGTTTAAGTTAGCTTGTACCCTAAGTTGGCTTGTAATGGGTAATTGTTAAAAAGCCCATTAGGTTAGTGTGCTATTTTTCTTATAAATAGGATACTAGTTTCTCAATCTTGATATAAGGAAAAATAGGAAGATAAAATCCTAATTTCAAGGGAGATAGGTTATTTTGTTATTCTTGTATACTTGTAATCTTGCTCTAAGAGAAAGGAAAGAATAACAGTTTAGTAACCAATCCTTGTTGTTCCTTGTTGCTTTCTTTTTTATTAACCCTAACCCTTGTGTGTTTCTTGATAAGAAACGTTTATACTTTGTTTAAAGGTATCCGATTCACAACAATTTCAGATCTGAGAAATCAGTTGAAATATAAATATTTCAAAAGCTTCTGAAGTTACTCTTCTATCAACAGATATCACAATCCATTCAGCCAGTATGAAAGTTCTTCTGACAAGAAATGTAAGTTTCTTATCATTAGTCATTATAAAGAACTTGAGCTAAATTGAGAAGGTGACCTGTTGAATAGGTTTTCATCATATAACTTCATTTCTTTCCTTTTAAGATTGCAAGAGAACCCTTCAGAACATAGTAGATTCAAGATGTAAGCATCCTGAATAACTGTGATTTTAGATTTAAGTCTCAGAGCAAACTTCTCAGAATTTGCTTGAAAAGATTAGATGAAGTGCAACTGTACAAGCTTCAAAAACTGATCCTCACAAATCCAAGCACAAGAAACAAAGGTTTTCCAAGCATTAGACACATCAATGATGTTGATATACTCAGAAGTGAAATAGAGCATCTACCAAAATGTAACTACCTCTGAAGATATTCAATACGCATCTTCTGAGATGGTGAAAGAGATTTCCAAGAAGATCATCTTTACACCATTAAATTTTATATTAATACATCTTTCAAGGATATTTTATAGACCTTCAACAACCCTTTATCAAGACCAATGAGTTAAAAATATGTTTAGTTTTTCCGTCATTTAAATTCACTGGAATCATCTGTTGCATATGGTAGGAAAAGCCATATGATATTTTTCATGTGGCACTTAATTCCTTCTTGAAGAAGAAATATACTTTTCTTATTGGATCAATATTTGCACCACTGTTAAGTGTTAAGCACAGACCATGCCCTGATACCAATTGAATGTGTGAAAAGTACACAAGAACTGTGTTTCGCGTTTTCTTTTAATTTAACTTCTGATCAGAGTTTCAGAACCAAAACTGATTTCCAGATTCTTATTTAATTCATTGGCAGCGGATATAATAGAAGTAAACAAAATAACAGCAGAATATACAAAATATTTATCCTAGTTCCTCCTTTAACTGAGAGTAGTGCAGTCTCATTACCTCACAAGAGATTTTTATTATAACCACTTTATGATTACAATCGCTTATGCTTCTACATAAGTCTTTTATACTTGCTCATACCAACTGTCTGAGACTTCCCTTGCTTAGAGTACATGTCTAAGACTTCCCTTGCTCACACCTTCTGACCAAGTCACCTGCTCCAAAGGTCTTTTGGTTGAGACTTCCCCTTGCATAGAGCACATGTCTAAGACTTCTTGCTCACATCCTCTGGCTGAGCCACCTGCTCTCGGCCATCCAAATGGAGACTTCCTTGCTCAAGCTGCACTCGAGACTTCTTGTTCACGCCCCTCAGATGAAGACTTTCCCTTACTCAATTAGACTAGCTGAGTAAGACTTTCACAGCTCAAGCACTTAAGCAATGAGACTTACGAGGCTGAAGCATCTTAGCTCAACACTTGTTACTTGAATCCCAATGAGACAAGACTTCTGCTCAAGAACATAGCAAGAGACTTTGATCTAAACTACTAAAGGCTTAGCAGAATAGAGAATAAAGTGTACATGATACAAGTATCAGAGGTACGAGAAATCACCATAACAAAGACCTAAAGCTCTTAAGATTTCTAAGATATTCAATGGTAAGAAATCTTAAGGCTTTTACAATCACAACCTACAACAGAAAACCTACATATCACAATACAGTTAATAATTGCTTGATCTTGCTACTCCATCATTTGAAGAATCCTTGTTAAGATTCAAACTTGAATCTTCATCCATATTTATAGCCTTTGCAGAAACTAGACGTTGAAGAGGTAACTTGATCAAGTGCCTTTGCCTTTACTCCATAGTACAAGAGACGTTGAAGATGGATGCACAAAAAATTATGAATCTAGTGTGTAAAACATTTATCCTTTGAGTCTTCAAGAGGTTCTGTACTGATAGAGCAGTTGAGAGAAGATATTCGTATAGCATGCCAACCTTTCTTGAGCCTTGCAATCTTGTAGACTCTAGCTGACAGGCTGATAAGACAATATAACTTATTTTCTGCAGTACAGACAATCCACAACTTTATCACCAACTGTGAATGGTACCAGATACTGATATACAATTACCAAGTGTAGTAACTCGTCCGAATGTTGAGCCCTTTGTCGCTACTGCGAAAATCGGCGCCGACTGAACAGAAGAGTCGCCACCGTGCGTTATTTATCCCACGGGAGGGAAAGGAAACGCTCAGAGTAAACCTCGCACAACACGGGAAAGATATGGTCATCGCAACCAAAACCTGGATTCGGGAGTCGGTTACGCAAGGGGAAGGTATTAGCACCCCTCACGTCCGTCGTACTCGACGGGATCCACGCTTGTTTTCGGGTATGGATTGTTATTCTATCTAAACTATAGGTCGAGGGTGAAAAAGAAAATAAAATGAAAATAAACATGACTCGGCAAAGTATCGCACTTTATGCCTACGTATTCCCGTCTGGAACGAGAAATCAGAGTCAACGTAGTTCGCCTACCTACGGGAAAGGAGGGGAAGGTTGCTCGCTAGGATATCGCATCCTATGCCTACGTACTTTCATACAGCATGAAAGATCAGAGCAAACGTAGTTCGGGCCACGTACGACACAAGTCTGTCCTTGATTGATTTTATTCCTTCTGAAAAAGGTTTTTCTGATTAACAGTCCAAGAGGACAAAAATGACGTCTTGATGAGTTCACATTCTTTTACGGAAGAAGTGTCTTTTATTGTGTTTGAAATCTTTATGTGTTTTTCTGTTTGTTTTGAGAAAGAAAGAGACAGAACTCTAACCTACGGTTGCGAAGGGAATCAAACTAACCTAATGTTATCATGCATGGGTTAAGACCTAGTGTCTATCATGCTCCTCTCTTGCGCAGAGAGAAACAGAGATCCTACGGGATAGGCAGAAACAAAAGCAATATCAGATATATACAGTAAAATAGTAAAATGCATGGATGCAACAGCACAAGCGAGGCAAGGGAGTCCCACTCAACCTCGAACCTAGAAAACAATAGGCGAAAGTGAACAGGCTTCACTTTCAACCCAACAGGGTAAACAGCAAACAATACAGTCCAGAAAACCACTCAATACATCAGAAATGAAATATAACAGCAGAAGAAACAACATCAGCAGCTCTGAATCAACATCTGGCTTCAAGTAATCTCCAATCATTCACAAGCTTCAACAAGCATCAATCTCCATCTTCATGGCCTTCAGACAAGGGCTTTGATCATCAGTCTTCTATCTGCAAGGGCTTTTCTTCAAGCTCAAACCTCCAGGATGAGGGATCAGTCACAAGAGTGAATTGGGTGTTAAGCAATCAGCTGACTACCAAAGGTGGTGAACAGACTGCTTCTAACACAAAGAGACATTTCCTCTCAAGAGTTCTATCTCATAGACACTGTCACCAAGCCTTCCAAGGGAAGGGGGTGAGTATCTTAGAGAGACTCTGAATCACAGAGAAGAATGGATGCAGACAAGGCAATCCATGTTTGAGAAACAATCATTCTAATCTAGAGCTCTGCCTAGCTCCTAAACCCTAGTTCCTCAGCATCTGCTAGCAAGAAACTCTTCTTCAACTCTGGAAGTTGATCTTCAACATCTGGATCTCCAATAGCTTCATCTTCACAAATCTTCAGCTTCCCCAGGGCCCCAGACAAACCCAATACCCAATCAAACAATCAACAATCCCCAGAGGGCACACCACACCAGACAGCAGATATACAGACAGTAATAATATCAGTAGGGGAATCCTAATTTTTCTAAGGGATCTAATAGCTACCCATAGCCCATATAGTCCCATAACTAATCTATTTAAACCCTAAGTCCTAAGGGAAATGAAATCAAACTCCTAAGTTGTCACCTAAAACCCTAGTTTTGTACATGATGTTCAAGCATTTATTAATCACCTAAAATTAACCTCTAAAAAGGGGAACTAAAATATTTCTACAAACTTAACATCTCATCTAAACAATATAAAAAGAATGACCAAAAAATATCAAAGCATGTGAGAGAACAAAAATCATAAAAATAATGCATGAAATGAATCTATTTAATATGACATTTATTTAGAAAATATGTAAAAAAATATGAAATAAAACTAAAAATGAAAATTTATTTTCCTATAATATTCTAGACATTTTAATGAAAATATGGCAAAAAGAATGGATGAAAATGCATTTTTTATGAATTATTTATGATTTTATGAAAATTGGTAAAATATTAATGGAATTAAGAAAATTAAAATTGAATGAAATGAATGAGGGGTGCATTTAGAATTTCGCTCCAGTTATAACCAGAGAATGGGCCAATAATAGAGGGTGCAGATAGCGCTTTATCAAGGCCCAGAGTTACACTCAGAATCAAATGAAATCATAAAACGCGCTGGGGGTAAGAATAGTAACAGAAACACGTTAGAAATTAGGAATTGGGCTCACACGGGGGTGGGATTAGCACGTCCATTCAGGCCCGCCCGTTTCAATTAATGAAACGGCGCGTTTTGGCCAGTGTAATCTCCCTCCAAACTTCAGATTAAACGACAGCCATAGGATCATGCTGATAGTCAAAGGTCCAAGGCCCAAGGAACGGCCACGATTTCGTCTTCCCCAAATGACCTGAAACTTAGGGTTTCACTTCACCCTGGCTCCATGCACGAGCAAGCTTTACACCAAGCTGTTCTCATCTTACACGCCATGAATCCACATGCTGTAAACACAAAAACCACTCCAAATTCTTCCCTCTACAAGCTTAGGGCATTAGATCATCTTGAAACTCACCACAACAACAAATCCAATTGAATCAAACACTGGCCTTCATGAAATCACACTGATATGCATCAACACGATTCTTCCCCAAACTTAGCCTAAACTGAACTACAACTAATGGAGATTAATTTGATCAATCAAGCTACAATTATAACGCATTAATCCAAGAGATTCGAACACTAACAGTTTGTGGCACCTGTCACTAACCATCACCAATCCTTTCCAAAATCATCTAACTTAATCTCCTAACCACCTAGATCAAGTCTACACTAATAAAATCATGTGAAACCAACAGAATCAAGCTAATCGAATGAAAACTTACCTGATGAGAAACCTTGAAAACAGCTATGGAAATGGAAGATATGAAGCTTTTGAGACTTGGATCTTGATTCACCAATTCAATACTCAATTCTGTATGCACAATTTTGGAGGTTCCTTGCTTGAATCATGCAATTCACTTGAACTTGTGATTTTGATGTTGATGAAAGAAGCACTCGATAATGGATGAGAACTACCAAAACCTTGCTTCAATTATGATCTATGATGATGATGGAGTAAAATTGAATTGATCTTGATGAAGATTGATGAAGAATTTGAGAGATTTGGAATGAAACTTTTATGAAAAAGTATGAGAAATTTGTGGAATTCTTGGTGCAAATGAGGCCAACCTTGCCAAATTCATCTTTCATGAATATATAGACCCCAATGGTACATTCTAGATCCATCTTGCACATTCCCTTGTTTTCAAACTTTGGCTCATTTTGATTATGTTTCTTAAAAGGTAAGCAACCATGGATAACTTCATTTTTTCCTTCTAAACTCAAAAAAGTGTGTGAACCATTGTTCTTAGAATTGTTTTTCCATTCAAAATCATATATTGGAAGTCTCCATTTGGACTTGTAAATCTCCCAAACCATTTTTCACTTTGAAATCATTCACTTTATAAGCCTTTTTAGTTCATATTTTGACCAATCATGCAACTCCATGCTATGAGCTTCTCCAATAACTTGTGACCTTCTTTCTAGACTTAAAATCCCATTTGGAGCAAGTTTGATGTTGTAAGTTTTTCCATTTGAGGCCTCCTTGTATGAGTTTTGGACATAGGTTAAAATGACCTGTAATTCACAAATGCCCAAAATACCCTTTGCTTGTCAAGACCATAAGTTGAGTTCTCCACATCATATGAAGGCATACCATACCATTCTAGAAAGCTAAGACAATGAGGAACAACTCTTATGTTGACCAAGAATTCATTTGAAATCTCCTTGAGGGGCAAAACTAGCTTGGAAGTCAAGTCACTTTCACAGACAAAAATTCAGACACCCCAGATGACCTGTAACTTGCAAGGACCATAACTTGAGTTCTATAAATCCCCTTGAGGTCTTCCACCACTCAAATTAAAGGTTTTGAGATCCTCTACAAGTTTCATGTTGGCCAAGAAGCCATTTGAAGCTAGCATTTTGACTTATCTTGCTTGGAAATTTGACCTAAACTAGGGGATTTTACAGAGAAACCCTAATTTAGTAACTCCTCTTCTCCTTGATTTCTCTTGAATTCTCCTTGTCATATCTCCATATCCTTCTTTATATGTCCAATTTTGAATCCCACACCTCTCCAATAGCCTTGAATGCCCTTTAAAGTCAGTCAATTGACCTAGGGTTGACCTAGGGTTGACCCAGATGAAGCCCCAGTTGACTGCCTTCAACTGTAGCTCTTGTGCTCACATCAACAACTTGTTTTCTCCTCCAAATGACTTTCTAAATCTCTTAAGATGTCTAGATGCTCTCCATGCCTTCAATCCACAGCTCACAACCCTCTTGTTGATCCTCAGATATCCTCAGCTAGGAGATGGACTCAAGGCTTGATCTGCTGAACTCTTTGCTTTCAAATTCTTTCCTGATGACTTGAATGAGATGGAATTAGGATAATAACCTCTTGATAGGCCTCTAGAGATGAGAATAATGATTGGTCCCCTGTTGAATGACTTGCTATGCTTATGCTATGCAGATGGTTAGTCTATGTACATGACTCTATATGCAAATGCTAATGGTGATGAAACATAAACCAATTGAATAAGGTTGGGCAAATTTTAGGGTGCAACAGCTGCCCCTATTCAAGCGACTTGGACCCGATTGGATGAAGAGCCCGGAGCCTTCAGACATTCGCGGTACGAGACGGTTGAATACTAGTGAAACCAGAAATTTGCCAACCGCAGAAATAAACTGCGCTCCTGCTTGAGGAATGACATTCGTCAGCTGAATCTGACTGTTACGATAACCCACTGATCTTGCGCGACCGTGCTAGGGATTGTCTTCATCGTTCTGAAGAGGATTCTGTCATAACAGATTGCTTGCTTGTCCATGCTAGGACTCTGTCTGTCATCAATACGAAGAACTCTCAACTAGAACCTGTCCACGTTAGGACTCCACTTGCTGTCAACCCAGAAAAATCTCGGCAACTCCGCTGGGGATACTTCGTCTGCATTTCCGTAAATTGAATCGCCCACGTTAGGAAAAACTCTTCCACGTTAGGAATACCACCGTCCACGTTAGGAATAACACCTATCCACGTTAGGAATCATCTTCTGTATCTGTCCACGTCAGGACTAACCCTTTCATCTTTCCTCGTTAGGAAACAATCTTCTTTCCGCGTAAGGAGAACTATATCAATCCGTCCACGCAAGGACTCCAATACCACTTGACATGTCCGCGTCAGGACTCCAATCTTTCCACGTCAGGAATACAATTTTTTGGTTCTGAACCTGTCCACGTCAGGACTCAACTTTTCTCGAATCTGTCCACGTAAGGACCCCAATTTCTTCGCGTAAGGAATAAACTTCTTCTTCCACGTTAGGAATATCTTCTTTGATCTGTCCGCGTCAGGACTAAACTCTTCCACGTAAGGAACAAACTCGTCTTTCCACGTCAGGAATCAATCTTGATATGTCCGCGTGAGGACTCAATCTTTCCACGTAAGGAATAAACTCGTCTTTCCACGTAAGGAAACCATTTTTCTTCTACGTAAGGAATGCTCTTGATATGTCCACGTTAAGACTCAAATCCTTCCACGTAAGGAATAAACCCTTTCTAGATATGTCCGCGTAAGGACTAAACTTTTCCACGTAAGGAATACATCTTAACCTGTCCACGGAAGGACTCCACTCTTTCCACGTTAGGAATCTTCTCCTGATATGTCCGCGTCAGGACTAAACTTTTCCACGTCAGGAATGCCATCTTAATCTGTCCACGTAAGGACTCTCTTCTTTCCACGTTAGGAATACTGTCATTTCCACGTTAGGAATCACCTCTGTTGATATGTCCGCGTAAGGACTACATCTTTCCACGTTAGGAATAATAATCTCTTTGATCTGCCCGCGTTAGGACACTGATCTCGTCTTGATTCGTCCACGTTAGGACTCAGGCGTCTTCGACTCACTGAGGAAATAAGGCTTGTCCACGTAAGGACTCACACCTTCGACTCACTGGGGAAATATCCGCGTTAGGACTTACACTTTGCCAACAACACGAAGAAGGATAAATTTGTCCACGTCAGGATTCTTGTATCTTGTCATCACAAAGAACTACAAACTTGTCCACGTCAGGACGTACATTTCACCATTACGAATAAAGATATCTGCCGAAAACAAAATGATCCACGTCAGGACACCAACACGAAGAGTAACCAATCTTTTGTCGATGTCATGACCTCCTTTTCTCCAAATTTCGAGAGACCGAATCTATCCACGTCGGGATTAACACACCTTACCAATCCGGTAAAACAAACCTGTCCACGTTAGGACACCCACTTCTGAAGAAATCCCGTCATTCCAGGAGTAAATTGTCCACGTCAGGACTGAGTTCCTCAATGATCCTCACCCACAAACTGCTCAGCACTGACGCGACAGCGACTTTGAGATGAACTCTACTGGGGATGTCTGAAAACCAACTATCGGACGCCTGCTCTGGTAACCGGCGGTGGTCTCTGAAATTCTGATTCATGCGACTCGTTGATGACAAACGAACTTTGCTTGGGAATAAGGAGATTCTTATCCTGGCCACTCTGGTCGGGGAAAATAAGAGACATTTGCATAAATGACTCTGCTGGAGACAAAGAAAGTTTTACCATGATAACTCTGTGGGGAATACCGCCGAAACTGACATTATCATTGAATATCTCCTGCCGAGATCTGGACTGTTTGGTAATTTATTTGAGCAAGAGCTCTCTCCACCTGAACTACTAGAGTACAGAAACTGCTTCAGCAAAATAAATGCTGGAAGGATAACGCCGACTCGCCGGGGATAGCCTGATGCTACAAAATTATTCCGGCAAAATAAATGCTGGTAGGGTGAAGTCGACCCTGCTGGGAAGTTGGGAACTCAAACCACACGTCTTGCTGAAGTAACCCCTGCTGGGGACAATAACTCTGCTGAGGAATAGCAGATGCGCACAGCACGATCGGACTTTCTGCTGGAATGTGAACCGATATCACCAGTATCTCTGACAAAATAAATGACAGGACCCAACATCAACTCTGCTTTGGAGAGTCTTGACCTTCGAATTCCACTGGAAGGAAAGAACATTTACTGAAAAGAGAACTCCGCTGGGGATGGCTGGATTCTCTTGGGGAAAATTAACTGACTCCACTGGGGAAGAGTGCCTGACCCTACGGGGGGAGATGAACCTGTCTGAATACAGCCTTACGATCTCAGAATCACTAAACTCTGCTGAAGACGAGTAACTTCTCTGGAGCACGTCCTTTGGATAAGCTACGGCTAGCTGGAGAATTCTATCCTTCTTCAGGAAGAACATGCATGACCTGCGTGGGGATCAAGCCTTTCACTATTGCAATCTTTTGATCACCTTCCTCGTACAGTTATGAAACCTGCAACAACACAAACAAAGCACGACAAGCCTATGCAATCCAAATCGATTCAGGTTAGTGACGTTACACTCAGTTAATTCAAAGCTTTAACAATTGTTGGCAAGGGCCAGTAATGTTATACTCATGCTAGCTTCAATAAACTTAGGCGTTTTATCATGCGCAAAACAGTAAAGAACAGGCATCAAGTACTGAATAACACATTTTCATTGATTGGGCCCCTGAATGGGCGGAGTTTTTGTACACGGGATGTAACTCCTGAAAAGAGGAAGCTACGCAAAGCAAATATACAAGTATGCAAGTATTCACAAGAAGCATAAATATTGACAAATTAAATTTTGTACACATGTCGGCAACTGGATGCAGATGAACACCACGAACTGATCCTCCCATGACTCGTCCGACTCTTATACTTTCCCGGTATCCCTACTTCTGAAGAGGTTGTATTCGATAACTAATTCCTCAAATATATTCTCCCGCATAGATGCTCATTGAATTCGAATTCGGACCGCAGTCATTTGCTTTTCAAATCCCTAACTTTTGCGTGAACCGCCCTTTACGGGTTTTCAGTTCACCGGGATACCCCTTTTTGCCGAAGCCGCCCAGTGTAGGTTTTCAACTTCGCGGGTGTACATTTTTTCAATTTTATCCCTAACTTTTGCCCGAACCTTTCATTCTGTTTTTGGTTCGCCAGGATGCCCCATTTTTGCCTGGACTCTCTTTTTCTGTCCAGCAGGTCTGTTTCAAGCAAAGTATTTTTTAACTGCGTCCGAATTCACAGGTGATGCAAAGTCTTCCCCGTCCATGGTGGACAACAATAAAGCTCCTCCTGAAAAGACTTTACTAACAACGTATGGCCCTTCGTAGTTGGGGGTCCACTTGCCCCTGTGATCTGCTTGCGGCGGGAGAATCCTTTTCAGCACAAGGTCGCCCGTCTGAAAGCTTCGCGGAAGTATTTTCTTGTCGTACGCTTTCTTCATTCGTCTTTGGTACAAACGACCGTATGCCAGAGAAGCTAGCCTCTTCTCATCCATCAAACTCAGTTGGTTCAATCTATTCGTTACCCATTCTGCCTCGTCCAGCTGAACGTCTCGCAATACCCTCAGAGAAGGGATCTCAACTTCCAATGGTAGTACCGCTTCCATTCCGTATACCAACGAGAACGGAGTTGCCCCGGTTGATGTGCGTACCGTCGTACGATAACCGTGCAAAGCGAAAGGTAGCATTTCATGCCAATCTTTATAAGTCACCACCATTTTCTGGACGATCTTCTTGATATTTTTATTGGCCGCTTCGACAGCGCCATTCATCTTGGGTCGGTAAGGGGAGGAGTTGTGATGTTCAATCTTGAAATTCTGACAGAGCTCCTTCATCATTTTGTTGTTCAGATTAGAACCATTATCCGTGATTATCCGCTCGGGAATCCCATATCGGCAAATAATATCTCTCTTGATGAATCTAGCCACCACTTGCTTCGTTACATTTGCGTAAGACGCCGCTTCCACCCATTTGGTGAAATAATCGATTGCTACTAGTATGAACCGATGCCCGTTAGAAGCCGTCGGCTCGATCTTTCCGATCATATCGATTCCCCACATCGAAAATGGCCATGGAGATGACATCACATTCAAAGGACTCGGAGGCACGTGTATCTTGTCAGCATAGATTTGGCACTTGTGGCACTTCCTTGCAAACTTGAAACAATCAGTTTCCATCGTCAGCCAAAAGTAACCTGCCCTCAGCAGCTTTCTTGTCATAGCATGTCCACCAGCATGCGTACCGAATGCACCTTCGTGAATTTCCTCTATGAGAAGCTTGGCCTCTTTTTCATCTACACAACGCAACAACACCAAATCGTGGTTTCTTCTGTACAAGACGCCATCCGGGTTCAAATAGAAATTACCCGCTAATCTCCTGAGAGTCTTCTGATCTTGACTGGATGCCCCAGCCGGATACTCTTTATTCTTCAGGAAATTAAGGATATCAAAATACCACGGTTTGCCATCAGACGCTTCATCAATAGCAAATACATAAGCTGGCCTGTCCAACCGAGAGATAGTGATTTGGGGAGCTTCGTTCCAGAAATTGACCTTGTACATGGAAGACAAGGTGGCAAGGGCGTCAGCCATTTGATTTTCTGCCCGTGGCACGTGATGCAACTCAACCTTGTCGAAGAAAGGCAACAATCTCCTTGCATAATTCATATAATGTATCAAATTGGGCTGCCGTGTCTCCCATTCCCCTTTGATCTGATTCACTACCAGAGCTGAGTCTCCGTATACGTCTAAATGTTTGATTCGCAAATCAATGGCTTCTTCAAGCCCCATTATACAAGCTTCGTATTCGGCCTCATTGTTGGTAACGGCAAAGGTCAATCGGGCAGTAAACGGGATGTGCGACCCGTGCGGCGTAGTGATAATTGCCCCTATTCCGCTACCGTAAGCATTCACAGCTCCATCAAATATCATCTGCCATTTGGACCCCGGCTCTGGTCCTTCGTCTGGTAACGGCTCTTCGCAATCCTTCATCTTGAGATACATGATATCCTCGTCAGGAAAGTCAAATCTCATCGATTGATACTCTTCAATAGGCTGCTCCGCCAGATACTCAGCCAGCACACTCCCCTTTATTGCCTTTTGTGAGACGTATTGGATATCGTATTCAGTCAAGATCATCTGCCAACGGGCAATTCTACCTGACAACGCCTGCTTTTCAAATATATATTTGATTGGATCCATCTTCGAGATGAGCATGGTTGTATGATTCAGCATGTACTGCCTCAAACGCTTGGCGGCCCAGGCTAGCGCGCAACAAGTTTTCTCCAGCATTGAGTATCGAGATTCACAGTCTGTAAATTTCTTACTCAAATAATAGATTGCATGCTCTTTTCTTCCCGTCTCGTCGTGTTGACCGAGAACGCAACCCATGCTTCCCTCAAGAACCGTCAAATACATTATCAAGGGTCTCCCTGCCACCGGGGGTATCAAAATAGGAGGCTCCTGCAGATACTTCTTTATTTTATCGAACGCCTTTTGACAATTATCGTTCCACGTTACAGCTTGATCTTTCTTTAACAGCTTGAATAATGGTTCACACGTGGCCGTTAGGTGAGATATGAACCGGGCAATGTAGTTCAATCTCCCTAAAAACCCGCGCACCTCTTTCTCTGTTTTAGGCGTCGGCATTTCTTGAATCGCTTTTATTTTAGCAGGATCGACCTCTATTCCTCTTTCGCTTACGATAAACCCCAGCAGTTTACCCGATCTCACCCCGAAGGTGCATTTGTTAGGGTTCAGCCTCAGCCTGAACTTCCTAAGCCTTTTAAACAACTTCAACAGATTCACCAGATGCTCTTCCTCCGTCTGGGATTTGGCAATCATATCGTCAACATAAACTTCAATCTCTTTATGCATCATGTCATGAAAAAGAGTCGTCATCGCACGCTGATACGTTGCCCCAGCATTTTTCAAACCAAAGGGCATCACTTTATAGCAAAATGTTCCCCAAGGCGTTATGAAAGTAGTCTTCTCCATATCCTCTGGCGCCATTTTAATCTGATTATAGCCTGAAAAGCCATCCATGAAGGAGAATACAGAGTATTGAGCGGTATTATCAACTAACACGTCAATGTGAGGAAGTGGAAAATCGTCTTTTGGGCTTGCTTTATTCAAATCTCTATAATCCACGCACATTCGAACCTTGCCATCTTTCTTTGGCACTGGCACGATGTTAGCAACCCATGAGGGATACTTCGTCACAGCCAGGAACCCAGCGTCCCACTGTTTCTGAACCTCCTCTTTGATCTTCATTGCCATATCTGGTCGAGTTCTGCGAAGTTTTTGTTTGACAGGCGGGCAGTCTTCTTTCAGTGGCAGACGATGCACAACCATATCTGTATCGAGCCCTGGCATATCTTGATACGACCAAGCGAATACATCATTATACTCTCGGAGCATTTCAACCAGTTTTCGCTTGATATCACTCTGCAGTGCGGCTCCGATACGAATATTTTTCTCAACCCCTTCCGACCCCAAATTGATAATTTCGATAACCTCGTCGTGAGGCAGAATGGCTCTTTCCTCTTGCTTCACCAACCAAGACAGTTCTTCAGGAACGT
This sequence comes from Lathyrus sativus, assembly GCA_963859935.3. Classification (NCBI taxonomy): domain Eukaryota; kingdom Viridiplantae; phylum Streptophyta; class Magnoliopsida; order Fabales; family Fabaceae; genus Lathyrus; species Lathyrus sativus. The sequence continues at coordinate 467,699,930 of OZ012739.1, forward strand.
CGCTATCTTCGACAACCTCTTCTTCGGTCTGGAATACCGGGTGCTCGAAGTCGGGACGAGTCATAGGTGGTTCAAGGATGTCATCTGAAAATGTTATCCTGCAAAAGAAAGGGTTAAGTGCTTCAAAATGCGTATAAAGCGGATAACCACGTTGCCATTTTATTGAAAAATACAAAACAAGAAAGACAGGGATTACAGTATTTACACATGAAAAAAACGCCATTTATTTAATGATTAACGAAGCAATGTTTATAACAACACAGCCCTAAGCAAATCCCGATGCCCCGGGCAAGACATCAGATTATTCAACAATTAATAAAGCAAAGCATTACTGTTTAAAAGTCACAGGAACAAGCTCCTGAATAGACCAGTTGCACAGTCCTTGTCCTGGCGTGCTTGGCTGAATCCAGGCATCCATATCACAGTCGCTGTCCCCTTCATCGGACTCTGAAGCAGCATTGACAGATTCGTGGCATACTCCACTGGCAGAGATGGTGATTGACTTTCTGAAATGAGGGGCCCCCACAGAAGGAGTTGATGACGACGGTCGGTACCCCAGTCCGAACCGGTCCATTTTCACAGGAATGTCCAATACTTTGCCCCAGCCTTTGGCTTCTCCGGCTTCCACTAGAGCTCGAGCTTCTTTATACGATGAGACAGCTATCTCCGGCACTTTGCTTGGCCCGGGACTCTTGTCCTTAATGCGCAAACCTTCGAATGCCTGGCATGGCGTCTCGTGGATCTCCCCGTCGACTTCCACATATTTGAACGAAGAAAGATGGCTGACCAGGATGTCTTCTTCTCCGCACACGGTGACTACACTGTCTCTGACCATATACTTTAACTTTTGATGCAGGGTAGACGTGACTGCCCCTGCCCCGTGAATCCAAGGTCTTCCCAGCAAGCAGCTGTACGCAGGCTGTATATCCATGATATAAAACTCCGTTGCAAACACTTCCGGCCCCACTTGCAGAGGCAAGGTAATCGATCCGAAGACTGTTCTCCGCGTGCCGTCAAACGCTCTGACTACCAAATCACTTGGTGTACACAAAATCCCTCGAACATCCAGCTTCATCATAGCCTTCTTAGGCAGCACGTTCAAAGACGACCCGGTGTCAACCAATACGTGCGACATTGTCGACCCTCTGCACTCAACGGATACATGTAATGCCATATTATGATCCCTTCCTTTCGGAGTCAAGTCGAAATCAGTAAAGCCCAGACTGTGGCCCGCATTTACATGTGCCAATACTCCTTCTAGCTGGTTCACGGAGACATCCTGTGGTACAAAAGAAGTGTCCAGGACTTTCAGCAAAGCGTTCCTGTGGGCTTCCGAACACAACAGCAATGACAGAATAGATATTTTGGATGGCGTTTGCTGCAGATGCTCCACGATTTTATAATCGCTTTTCCGAATTAAGCGCATGAATTCCTCTACGTCCTTCGACGCTGCTTCTTTCTCATTTGCTTGTATCGGAACATTTTCAACCGCTTTCCCTTTTCCTTTCGCTATCCTTTCAGCCTCTACTTCAGGAGATGTAAAGATCCTGCCGCTTCTTGTCATGCCTCCCGGGCCAACAACATTATCCACAACCTCCGCTGACCGCTTGTTAACATCGATTTTAATCCCGTCACAATACACCTCTAGCCCATATGACCATGGGACCGCTTTCGTGCTCTCATACGGGATTGGCCCGGCTTTAGTTATAGTAATCGGTGGTCGCTGAGCTGGTGCTGAAATAGTGATCGTCTTCCTAGGAATTGTCACTGTGGCAACATCACTCTGATTATCCATTACTGCCCCTGCAGGCTCATCAGTTGCTGTTCTATCAAACTGCAATATACCATCATCAATTAAGGCCTGGATGCCTTTCTTCAGATCCTCACACCCCCCAGATAGGGCCCAACAGTCTAAACAGTACTCATTACAACCCGGGTAAACACCTCCTTGTAACAGTCGGCTTTTTATTTCGCTCAGCGGCGTCTTTAAATCCTCAACATTCATAATCAGATTCAGACCTTCCTCAGTCAGCACGGCGTTCGCCCCATGATTAGGCATGGGTTTCTGGACTATATTCGCACCGGTCGTTCCGAAGTTGATAGACTTGTTGTCCAAGAGATCTTGCACAACGTGCTTAAAAGCATGACAACCTTCTATATCATGGCCCGGGGCCCCAGAATGAAACTCGCAGCGCCTATTTGCATCATAGCCGAACGGGGGAGTTCCCGTTATTGGTGCCAAGGTTCTTTTCTCCACCAGATTCAATCCCAACAAGGTCTGCAATAAATCAGCATAGTTAGAGGGAGGCTTCTCAAATACTCTTCTCGGCTTACCACCCTGGAATTTTCGTTGAGCTTGCTGTGCCCCCTGCTGAGGCTGCTGCTGCTGTGGCATTGGTTGCTGCTGAACCGGTTGTTGTTGCTGAATTGGTTGTTGTTGATACGGGATTGTGACACTCGACACTTGCTGCTGCTGACGATATGGATTTCTTCCCCTGCCTCGGCCTCGGCCTCGGCCTCCAAATACCGCGCTAGCTTCGCCCTGACGGCGCCCACCATAAGCTTTCCTATTACTGCCAGATGCAGTTGATTCATCGACTTGGAACTTTCCTTGCTTAATGTTCCGCTCAATCTTTTCACCCATCAGAATCAGGTCTGAAAAACTAGCCAGAGACGTATGAAACAACATATCATGAAACAGCCCGGTGAATGTGCCGACAAACATATCGTTCATTTCTTTATCTTCCACAGGGGGACGGACCCTGGCAGCCATATCGCGCCACCTTTGCGCGTATTCTTTAAAACTCTCCCCCTTCTTCTGCGAAAGCCCGGCCAACTGGACCCGATTGGGTGCCAGATCGCTGTTATACTTGTAATGGGCTACGAACGCCTCTGCTAATTGCTTCCAAGTCTTGATATCAGTGGGCTCCAACCCCATGTACCACTCTAAGGAAGGACCTGATAGACTATCCTGAAAGAAATGCATGAGCATTCTTTCGTCAGTGGAGTATGCAGACATCTTTCTGTAATAAGCTCGGACATGTACCTTCGGACATGTATCTCCTTTGTACTTATCGAACGCAGGCGCTTTGAACTTGATTGGCACCCTCAGCCCAGGTACCAAGCCCATTGTTGCCATGTCCAGACCCACAGCACTCTGGTTTAGGACTCCTTTCATTTGCTCTTCCAGCATTCTAATCTTTTGAGAATCATCCATCGGCCCTTCAAAACCCCCTCCAGAGAAGGCGTCTTCCTGCTGATCCTCTTGCCACATACCGTTTCCAGCCCCGTATCCATCATATGCATTATTACGTCCAGCTCTGACCTGATTCATCCCCGGAACTCGGCCTCTGTTGCCGTACCCTTGAACACCTCCAGCAGGACCACCAGCCATGAAACCAGCACCGTTTCCGTTTCCAAAGCCTCCGTAACCCTGATTGACCATACCATAACCATCTTGCCCAAAGCCCTGGGCATTAAAGCCATACTTGCCAGTGTTGTCGAATCCCTGATCGTTGAATCCGAACCCAGTATTGACAAAGCCATTGCCTCCGAGATTATCTCCCAAATTGACATCACCCAGCCCAGCGTTGTGGACAGCAGTTTCATTTCCACCTCCGACGTTACCATTCACAGCAGCGGTAGCGTTGTTGATGTTAGCAGTAGTCATATTGACGACAGGCGGAGCCACTGGCGTCGGAGTGCCGTCCCCATGAGCAGTATCAACCCGGACAGACTGATGATCTTCGTTACCATGACCAGCGTTGCGAGCCAACAGAGGCTGGACCATGGCCTGCAAATTCTCTTGCCCTTTTGCTATAGCCTCCATGGTCTGCATGAAGAGGGCGAGCTTCTCGCGTACATCCTGCATCTCGTTCTGAATCTGGTCCATGACTTTCCGACAGTTGGATCGCGTAGAATAGCGGTGCGGATGTTGATCTGGAATCCTGTTAAGTACCTGATACAGAGCAAGAGATAAGACACCATTCATATATTACCTGTTATGCAAGATGAATATGAATGCAATGCAATGTGCCTGTGCATTAGGGAAGTTCATTCCCCCAGTTCTAGTGCGAAGGTGCCGGTGCAGTGACAGTGTTGACAATAGGAATATCGGAGCTGAATCATAGAAAGCCTCATATATAGCAGAGAGAATCAATAAGCCCAGGGTACAATATCACTGAGAGTACAAAGATGGCATGACCTCAACCAACAATCCTGGTGATGGTCAGCACTATGCAAATAAAGCATACAAATAATGGAATGATCAGATCCTCCCAAAAGTCTGGTACTCCTCTATCAACTTCTTGGTCTCCGGATGGCTTGGTCGATCAAGCAGCCCTTCAACAAGCTGGTTTCTCTTCTTAAGGATACGGCGTACGTCTTCAGCAGTTTCTTCCCATGTTGCTTCTCCGAAGCAATCTTCTAACTTTCGCTTCTGGGACACTGCTTCATCTCTAGATTTGATTGCCTTGTTCAGTGCATGCTGGACACTATACCGGTTCATCACTTCTTCCTCACACTTCTTGATGCTAGACTTCAACTTCTCTTCGAGGTCGGAAATTTGCTGCTTCAGCTTATCCTCCCTCTTCTTGTTATTGGTGAGTGTGGCATTCCAAGTCTTATTGCAAGAAGATATCTCTCGGTGTGCTGCGTCGAGCGCCTTCTTTTTGGCTTCCAGCATGTCATGGGAGCTTCTGAACTCTTGCCCCAGACGTTCGCGCTTCTTCTTTTCCTCGGTCAACTCAGATCCTAACCTGTTTACCAGCTCAATCTGTTGCTGGAAAGCATATACGGCCTTGTTTTTCTCACTGCGTGCTTGGGCTAGCTCTTGCTCTAACCCTTCGTTAATCTTCATCAGGGCTTCTTTCTCCTTCACAACCTGTTCATATGCTTCTCTAGAAACAGTAGTCGGCTCTTCTACCGGAATAGGATCAAGAGTTGGTGCATCTGGAAACGGCATCTTCAACTGACTAGCCCTCTCCCGAATCCAAGCTCTATAAGGTGCATAGGCCTGACAGTCATTCTTTCCTAACAACGGCTTCCCTTTGCGGTTAATACGCGTCCAGGCATGTTGCAACTTGGCTAATAACTCCCCCTTTACGTCACCAGTGAAGTACAGAGATTCCTGTACTTCCTCCTCTTGAGGTGGATTCTTCAGCGCATATCCGAACTGGCGAATGAATAGAGAGGGGTTGTAATTGATACACCCTTTTCTTCCTATCAATGGCACATTAGGGTAACCAGAACAACTGAAGATGAGCTCCGATCCCAACAGGTCCCTATCAAACCACTCCATATCTTCTGACGATAGCCTCATCAAGCGTTCTGGCCAACCAACTGGAATTGTAGTCTCTGCAGCAGATCCTCTCTTAGGAAGGTGACTCTCAAACCACATACTCAATAAGGGTACACACAGATGAACATTCTTCCCTCTTCCCTTCTCATTCTTGTAATGCAGTGAGTGGTAGAGGTCTCCGAGTAAGGTAGGTACAGGATTACCAGCGGCAAACAAGTAGAAAGCATCGAAGTCCACAAAATCCGGTATATTGGGGAACAGTACTATGCCATAAATGCACAAAGCCAACACAGCATTGAAGGCAACCCAGCACCCATTCTTGGCGTACTCTTGGGCCTTACCCACTAAGAACTGAAATGAGAATCCTGGAACTCCACGGGAAACAGTAGTCACAAGTTCAGAAGCATCAACATGCAAGGCTTTTGCCAATTCCTCCGGCTTGGGTTTGGCATCATAATGAATGAATGGAACCTGGTTCTGCACGGGCAGCTCAACATACTCAGCGTATTCCTCCAGCGTCGGTCCCATAATAAAGTCAGAGAACGTGAAACACCTCAAAGCAGGGTCATAGAATTGCATCAAAGCATACAGCCCATCTAACTCTACCTCTGTAGGTTTGCACACCAATCTCAATAATCTACCATAACTCATCCGGAAACTCCTACGAACACCCTCATCAGCAAGAGAGATCAACCCCAGTAAAGGAACAATATCAGGCGTAGGCAATTTGTAGGCAACTGTTCTCCTTAGGCTAGTCATGATCAAATACTCAGAAGTCTGGGCACTAGAACTAGGGAAATGCAAATGCACCTGCAGCACAGACATACGTTAGTGAAATGCAAATGATAATGGATATGCAAGGATGCAATGCAAGTAACATTCAACAGGGACCAAAGCTGCAGCTGAATAGCCTAAACCCAATCAAGAAAGGTCTCAGATAGACCATCCAGAAATCATCAAACCCTGGTCTCAGATAGACCTAAAATAGAACTCCAACACTGGTCTCTGACAGACCTCAAACCATAACTCACTGGTCTCTGATAGACCTCAAATCCCATCTAATTGGTCTCTGACAGACCTCATAACACATCTCCAAATGGTCTCTGACAGACCTCAAATCACATCCATAGTTGGTCTCTGACAGACCTCATAACACATCTCCAAATGGTCTCTGACAGACCTCAAACCTCTCCATAAATAACTAGGATCTCTGATCAAGAAATAACCGGTAGTCTGAAGGTCTAGTTACCTGCATAACCCTGAATCCCCTCACAGGTGGGTGGCCCTATAACTGGCACAAGGTACGGCATCCTATGCGGTCGTCGGCGTCACAGACTTTCAGGGTTGATGATACGATTCCCAGAAGGAGTGGCATCATCAATTCCTGAAGAGGCCTCACTCAGCCAACTTCCAAATGATCGGTCCCCAGAGTCGACAATCCAACTAACCAGCAACCCACACCAACCAAAGGAAGGGGCAGGAGGCCAACCAGAGGAACCTCGTCTGAGTGTAGATTTCATGGGACACCAAAGCAAGCAAAGCAAGCGGGCGCCCACTAATTTCTACTCTAATTCTAGGTGCACTCAAGCCCAGGTCCGGCTTATCTCTCAATATCAGAACACCCGTCACACCCCAGATACAGCAATAATAATCAATATATAAAGCTGAAAAATACAGGGTTAGAAATATAAAATAACTCCATACAAAATCCTCGACGGGAAAACAAGCGTTAGGATTGACTCTCTTAAGGGACGTTGGATCCCAAATGCATAAGAACCATCGCAGTCCTTAGCAGCCAGGGGACGTTGGGTCCCCAGCAGAGTCGCCAGCTGTCGCTACTGCGAAAATCGGCGCCGACTGAACAGAAGAGTCGCCACCGTGCGTTATTTATCCCACGGGAGGGAAAGGAAACGCTCAGAGTAAACCTCGCACAACACGGGAAAGATATGGTCATCGCAACCAAAACCTGGATTCGGGAGTCGGTTACGCAAGGGGAAGGTATTAGCACCCCTCACGTCCGTCGTACTCGACGGGATCCACGCTTGTTTTCGGGTATGGATTGTTATTCTATCTAAACTATAGGTCGAGGGTGAAAAAGAAAATAAAATGAAAATAAACATGACTCGGCAAAGTATCGCACTTTATGCCTACGTATTCCCGTCTGGAACGAGAAATCAGAGTCAACGTAGTTCGCCTACCTACGGGAAAGGAGGGGAAGGTTGCTCGCTAGGATATCGCATCCTATGCCTACGTACTTTCATACAGCATGAAAGATCAGAGCAAACGTAGTTCGGGCCACGTACGACACAAGTCTGTCCTTGATTGATTTTATTCCTTCTGAAAAAGGTTTTTCTGATTAACAGTCCAAGAGGACAAAAATGACGTCTTGATGAGTTCACATTCTTTTACGGAAGAAGTGTCTTTTATTGTGTTTGAAATCTTTATGTGTTTTTCTGTTTGTTTTGAGAAAGAAAGAGACAGAACTCTAACCTACGGTTGCGAAGGGAATCAAACTAACCTAATGTTATCATGCATGGGTTAAGACCTAGTGTCTATCATGCTCCTCTCTTGCGCAGAGAGAAACAGAGATCCTACGGGATAGGCAGAAACAAAAGCAATATCAGATATATACAGTAAAATAGTAAAATGCATGGATGCAACAGCACAAGCGAGGCAAGGGAGTCCCACTCAACCTCGAACCTAGAAAACAATAGGCGAAAGTGAACAGGCTTCACTTTCAACCCAACAGGGTAAACAGCAAACAATACAGTCCAGAAAACCACTCAATACATCAGAAATGAAATATAACAGCAGAAGAAACAACATCAGCAGCTCTGAATCAACATCTGGCTTCAAGTAATCTCCAATCATTCACAAGCTTCAACAAGCATCAATCTCCATCTTCATGGCCTTCAGACAAGGGCTTTGATCATCAGTCTTCTATCTGCAAGGGCTTTTCTTCAAGCTCAAACCTCCAGGATGAGGGATCAGTCACAAGAGTGAATTGGGTGTTAAGCAATCAGCTGACTACCAAAGGTGGTGAACAGACTGCTTCTAACACAAAGAGACATTTCCTCTCAAGAGTTCTATCTCATAGACACTGTCACCAAGCCTTCCAAGGGAAGGGGGTGAGTATCTTAGAGAGACTCTGAATCACAGAGAAGAATGGATGCAGACAAGGCAATCCATGTTTGAGAAACAATCATTCTAATCTAGAGCTCTGCCTAGCTCCTAAACCCTAGTTCCTCAGCATCTGCTAGCAAGAAACTCTTCTTCAACTCTGGAAGTTGATCTTCAACATCTGGATCTCCAATAGCTTCATCTTCACAAATCTTCAGCTTCCCCAGGGCCCCAGACAAACCCAATACCCAATCAAACAATCAACAATCCCCAGAGGGCACACCACACCAGACAGCAGATATACAGACAGTAATAATATCAGTAGGGGAATCCTAATTTTTCTAAGGGATCTAATAGCTACCCATAGCCCATATAGTCCCATAACTAATCTATTTAAACCCTAAGTCCTAAGGGAAATGAAATCAAACTCCTAAGTTGTCACCTAAAACCCTAGTTTTGTACATGATGTTCAAGCATTTATTAATCACCTAAAATTAACCTCTAAAAAGGGGAACTAAAATATTTCTACAAACTTAACATCTCATCTAAACAATATAAAAAGAATGACCAAAAAATATCAAAGCATGTGAGAGAACAAAAATCATAAAAATAATGCATGAAATGAATCTTTAATATGACATTTATTTAGAAAATATGTAAAAAATATGAAATAAAACTAAAAATGAAAATTTATTTTCCTATAATATTCTAGACATTTTAATGAAAATATGGCAAAAAGAATGGATGAAAATGCATTTTTTATGAATTATTTATGATTTTATGAAAATTGGTAAAATATTAATGGAATTAAGAAAATTAAAATTGAATGAAATGAATGAGGGGTGCATTTAGAATTTCGCTCCAGTTATAACCAGAGAATGGGCCAATAATAGAGGGTGCAGATAGCGCTTTATCAAGGCCCAGAGTTACACTCAGAATCAAATGAAATCATAAAACGCGCTGGGGGTAAGAATAGTAACAGAAACACGTTAGAAATTAGGAATTGGGCTCACACGGGGGTGGGATTAGCACGTCCATTCAGGCCCGCCCGTTTCAATTAATGAAACGGCGCGTTTTGGCCAGTGTAATCTCCCTCCAAACTTCAGATTAAACGACAGCCATAGGATCATGCTGATAGTCAAAGGTCCAAGGCCCAAGGAACGGCCACGATTTCGTCTTCCCCAAATGACCTGAAACTTAGGGTTTCACTTCACCCTGGCTCCATGCACGAGCAAGCTTTACACCAAGCTGTTCTCATCTTACACGCCATGAATCCACATGCTGTAAACACAAAAACCACTCCAAATTCTTCCCTCTACAAGCTTAGGGCATTAGATCATCTTGAAACTCACCACAACAACAAATCCAATTGAATCAAACACTGGCCTTCATGAAATCACACTGATATGCATCAACACGATTCTTCCCCAAACTTAGCCTAAACTGAACTACAACTAATGGAGATTAATTTGATCAATCAAGCTACAATTATAACGCATTAATCCAAGAGATTCGAACACTAACAGTTTGTGGCACCTGTCACTAACCATCACCAATCCTTTCCAAAATCATCTAACTTAATCTCCTAACCACCTAGATCAAGTCTACACTAATAAAATCATGTGAAACCAACAGAATCAAGCTAATCGAATGAAAACTTACCTGATGAGAAACCTTGAAAACAGCTATGGAAATGGAAGATATGAAGCTTTTGAGACTTGGATCTTGATTCACCAATTCAATACTCAATTCTGTATGCACAATTTTGGAGGTTCCTTGCTTGAATCATGCAATTCACTTGAACTTGTGATTTTGATGTTGATGAAAGAAGCACTCGATAATGGATGAGAACTACCAAAACCTTGCTTCAATTATGATCTATGATGATGATGGAGTAAAATTGAATTGATCTTGATGAAGATTGATGAAGAATTTGAGAGATTTGGAATGAAACTTTTATGAAAAAGTATGAGAAATTTGTGGAATTCTTGGTGCAAATGAGGCCAACCTTGCCAAATTCATCTTTCATGAATATATAGACCCCAATGGTACATTCTAGATCCATCTTGCACATTCCCTTGTTTTCAAACTTTGGCTCATTTTGATTATGTTTCTTAAAAGGTAAGCAACCATGGATAACTTCATTTTTTCCTTCTAAACTCAAAAAAGTGTGTGAACCATTGTTCTTAGAATTGTTTTTCCATTCAAAATCATATATTGGAAGTCTCCATTTGGACTTGTAAATCTCCCAAACCATTTTTCACTTTGAAATCATTCACTTTATAAGCCTTTTTAGTTCATATTTTGACCAATCATGCAACTCCATGCTATGAGCTTCTCCAATAACTTGTGACCTTCTTTCTAGACTTAAAATCCCATTTGGAGCAAGTTTGATGTTGTAAGTTTTTCCATTTGAGGCCTCCTTGTATGAGTTTTGGACATAGGTTAAAATGACCTGTAATTCACAAATGCCCAAAATACCCTTTGCTTGTCAAGACCATAAGTTGAGTTCTCCACATCATATGAAGGCATACCATACCATTCTAGAAAGCTAAGACAATGAGGAACAACTCTTATGTTGACCAAGAATTCATTTGAAATCTCCTTGAGGGGCAAAACTAGCTTGGAAGTCAAGTCACTTTCACAGACAAAAATTCAGACACCCCAGATGACCTGTAACTTGCAAGGACCATAACTTGAGTTCTATAAATCCCCTTGAGGTCTTCCACCACTCAAATTAAAGGTTTTGAGATCCTCTACAAGTTTCATGTTGGCCAAGAAGCCATTTGAAGCTAGCATTTTGACTTATCTTGCTTGGAAATTTGACCTAAACTAGGGGATTTTACAGAGAAACCCTAATTTAGTAACTCCTCTTCTCCTTGATTTCTCTTGAATTCTCCTTGTCATATCTCCATATCCTTCTTTATATGTCCAATTTTGAATCCCACACCTCTCCAATAGCCTTGAATGCCCTTTAAAGTCAGTCAATTGACCTAGGGTTGACCTAGGGTTGACCCAGATGAAGCCCCAGTTGACTGCCTTCAACTGTAGCTCTTGTGCTCACATCAACAACTTGTTTTCTCCTCCAAATGACTTTCTAAATCTCTTAAGATGTCTAGATGCTCTCCATGCCTTCAATCCACAGCTCACAACCCTCTTGTTGATCCTCAGATATCCTCAGCTAGGAGATGGACTCAAGGCTTGATCTGCTGAACTCTTTGCTTTCAAATTCTTTCCTGATGACTTGAATGAGATGGAATTAGGATAATAACCTCTTGATAGGCCTCTAGAGATGAGAATAATGATTGGTCCCCTGTTGAATGACTTGCTATGCTTATGCTATGCAGATGGTTAGTCTATGTACATGACTCTATATGCAAATGCTAATGGTGATGAAACATAAACCAATTGAATAAGGTTGGGCAAATTTTAGGGTGCAACACCCTTCAGTTTAGAGTATGTGCTAAGCCACACTAGCAATTGTTCTTCAGACTCTGCCACCAGAAGCTAGCAAAGAAGCAACTCTCAAGTGTATTCATGTAATACTGATTCTGATTATTTATGTACAATGATGTAGCGCCTGCATAAATAAAACACACATCAAATAAACCATTGTTCTTTTAATACTTTATTATCATAAAAAAAAAAAAAGAATATGTCATGAACAAATCTTGTTCTAATAATGATGATCATGTCCATGAAGATGTTGAGGTTGATATTGTTGTATCCCCCTATTGATGTTGTTAATAATAATAATAATAACAATTGATGTTGTTAATAATAAGAAGAAAACAATATATGCATCAAAAGGAAAGTAGGATCATGCAGTAGAAGGCGTGGAAGAAGATGCTAATGATAACTTGAATGATATATGGGTGCCTCTGCTCAAGAACAATAATGGGGTTGTTACTATAAAGAAGTCATAATTTGTAGCACAAGACTATGCTCAAATCGAAGGGGTTGACTTTGATGAAGATTTTACTCCTATTGCTCATCTTGATGCCATTAGAATGTTTGTAGGTTTTTCTTGTTTCCTTATGTTCACACTTTACCAGATGGATGTTAAAAGTGTCTTCCTCAATAGGTACTTGAATGTGGAAGTCAGTTAGGACGTTAGTAATGATGTTATTGACATGAATGGCGTCATTGAGAACCATGATAATGTGGAAGTATGTTAAGATGATAGTGTTAATTTCAACAACATTGAAAGTGTCATTGTGAAAGAGAAATGAATTCTTATGACAATTCTAGTTTTTGTTGATGACAATCTATTTCAAAGGATGTCAACTCAAATGGTAGATCATCTTATTCGACAAAGACAAACTAAACTCGAGATAGGCATGGTAGGTGAACATACATAGTTACCTAACTTTCAAGTGAAGTAAAGGAAGGAATGCATCTTTAATTCCCAAGCTATATATTCTGGAAGTAGTTGCACTCAACATTGTGGAGTAACAAAATTCTCAAAGATATGACATAGGATATCAAGACATTATAATGTGACAACATGTTATTATGCTTAAACTTTAAAAAAGATCACATTTTTCTATTTCGTTTTTGCGACTTAAACTAATATTTGAATATGCATTTCCATTACAAAGTATGGTATTCCAAATAAGGAATAAAAGAAAAGGCAAGAAAAAGATGTTGTAGTTACAAAAGCTCATGGAGTTTGTTTGAAAGGCATAGCGATTAGAGGAAAGGCCGATGGTAAGTCTGGAGGTGTTTCTTCTCTCTTCAAGCATAAGGATACTCAAGAGATTGGTTATAATATTAATGTTTTTGAAAATGTCAATGAAGATGGTATTGACTATGTCAACCACAATGTGCCATACAACATGTTGAAGATTGAGTCTCTAACTTAGAAGGAGGATGAGTAAGTTGCCCCTGTTAATTCTGAAGTGAGTGATGTTTGTATAAGAAATTCCCTGAAAAAGGAAAGAAGAATGCTCCTAGCATTGCAAAGCATGATGTCAAGGAACTTGTCACATGCATATTTCATGACAATGTGAAGATTAATGAGCATGATATAAAAAGTGTTATAAATGTTAAAATGTTTATTGAAGGAAAGAAGATTCCCAATAACTCCATTTATTCCTCTTAATTATGAAGAAAGTAAAATAAAATGGAATTTTTCTTACAATAGGAAAATGGCTCTTAATAAACTATATGTTGAAGCACTAAAGTATAATGAAATCATGGAGCTTCTTAGTGATGCTCAATTGTTGAACACAATGCTCAATCTTGGATCTTGTTATCCTAAGTTGATGAATGAATTTGTGGTTAAGAATAATGGTATTGCTCATGGGTTGATGAATTTCAATTACAAATTATTTGATGGGAAATATTTCCTTGACATAAGTCTTCCCAATGTTCCTGTTATTGATGAATATTGTTTTGGTAAAATGAAAAGTCTACCATCAGAAGCAATCTCTTGCTGCTTCAATGGTTTTCTATACCAAGTAAGAACTCAGGCTACCCTAGAACATGGTGAATCTTGTCTTTGTCAATTTGTTAAACATGTAGAGTCTCATGGCGTCCAGACGCCTATTGGTGTTCCCTTTTTAATATGTGGATATTTGAGTGTTCAAAAGAAATACATTGTTAGTTGTGTGGTTATATCCCGAATTTTCTAATGCTTCTTTATTTCAATATGTTGGTGTTCTACTATGCGTGTAGTTGTTCTCTGGTACTTGTGCCCATTTTGGGATGAGTGTTTATTTTACCCCTTGCCTACTTTGAGGAAATTAGGGAGAGATGATGGTATATTGATACACAATAAATGGTATTACTTCTATCTGGTGTTCCTTAGAAGTTGCGTATTATTGCTATCATAAGCTCATGTTTATGGTTGTAATTAGATAACATGTTTTGGTTTTACTACACTCTGATGATTACGTTTTGAAGAATTTTTGGAAGAATGTGCACAACATCTTGCCCGTTGGAAGGATTTACTGCTAGTTTGACGATTTCAATGAGGTTTTTATGTTCAGGCTAATGTTAATTGCACCTTTATGATTGTTTATTGGTGGTTCTCCCTACTTTGTATCTTTGGAAGATTTGGTTATAAGAAACTTGTTGAGAAAGATGTTTGGAACATCTGCGTTTGATTCTATAAGTGATTACAAGACTTGGTTCATGTTTTTTAGTCTAAGATTCTGCTGAAAGTGCATTGAAAGAAAGATTTGATTGGTTAGTGTTTGTAGGCAATTTGTTGGATAGACATTGGCTAGATATGTTTGTGAAGATAGAGTCGCATCTATGCAGGAGTTATAGAAATAATCTGGTGGAGTTTATCAAGGTGATGGTGCTACTAGTTCCCAAGGAAAATTTATTTATGGTGCTACTATGTTGATTTTAGAGTGACTGATGTTATCGAGTGATCGTTATGATGTTCTGGTAAAACATCTAGACTTTTATTACATCACAAGTAAAATTGCTTACAATATTATATGGGAAGATATTTTGGACAATTTGGTTCCAAACATTTTATAGAAAAGATTGGATAAAACTATTGTGTTATTCAATAGGCAACACACTCTTTACAGATTCAGGGTCAACGCGATGAAACAAGATCTTTCTCCGTGCTCTATAGTTGGTTCTATAAACAACAACAGTATGGCCAAGAGCAAGCACAACAGCCGAAAGAAACAAGACATGATTTCCTCGTGATTTCTTCAAATGAAGTTTCTTCTTTTTTAAAAAATCTCCTGAAGCTTTAGCTTCAATCTGGGAATTTATAGTGAATACACAAGCTTTAGCTTAAAGGAAAACAATTAAGGAAAAATAACACAGAGTCACAGTTCCAAGATAAGGACCATATGAAAGAGCATGTCCATTGTTCGAATCGTAGTTAAAGGGGGGGGGGGGAGGGGTTGTTATCGTCTTCACAGGGATTAATGATATTTTGATGCTTGCCTTTCAACAGTTTACCATTTAAGAATAAGGGGTTTTCAAAGTTTTGTTCATAAAATTGTCACGTTTTTAGTAGCAAAACTTATAAATTCTAAAGATTTTTGTTAACAAAGTATATCAAAAGTAGTTTTCATCTACCCAACTTATACATATTCTTTCAATCTTGCATGTGAAGTCAGATCCGATTAATATCATCAAGCATTCTCTCAACACCGTCTATGTCTAGAGCGGCGTCATGAGAAATATTGTATTCATCGCTACACTATTTCTCTATATAACAACCAATATAGTAAATTTTAAGTTCAACACACAACAACTATCGACCATAGACCAATTTCTCCAATCTATAAATTGATAGGTGAAAATTTTAGGCCAAGTTTTACAAAATGTATGTCTAGATTTTACAAAATAAGAATGGATCATTAAGAACAAAAATATTCATAATATATTAATCATCACTTGTTCATATACAAGGACAATCAAAAGAAATACATACAAGCAAAAGGTAGACTACCTCTATCTTTGATACAAAGGAAATTAGCTACCCATAACCATGGTTGCTTGCTTTACAAGATTTAGACGAAGATGAATGAGCATCCATGCCGAAGAATCAAACTCGGATGCAAATCCAGCTTCTATTTACAAAATATTACCTTTCGGTGAAGAAATCTGAGAAAATGAAGTTTTTTTGTGTAAAAATGGGTTATGATCCCCAAAAATAGAGAAAAGCACTTATATAGTACTTTTAGAATCTGCCACGTTCGCACTACGAACTGTTTCTTCGCCCAACGAACACCATTTTAGGCACTTGAAGGGCCTCTAAACAGTTAAACCTCCCTTGAGAAATATTTGAAGTTCGCTGTGCGAGCAATTCTTTGCACTGCAAACTACCTTTGTACAAGTTCACACAACAGCTATTGACTTTAGTCTAGGATGGTTCACTGGCTCTTTGTTGATACTTCACCATAGCGAATACCCGTTGCTTGTTCGCCCAGCGAACTTGTTGCCTTTTTCTTACTACCATCTTTCTAAGATGGTCTCTAGGACTTCGCCATGAATTCACACAACAAACATTCGCTGGCACATCTAGCTGGTTGTTCATACAATGAACATGCCGAAATGCTTCTCTTCCTTTGGCTTTCTTTCCCAATTGCTCGTGTCTTACACTTTGATGTTTTTATGCCTAATTTCTGCATAATAACACACAAATTAAAGCAACCAAAGGTATTTTCACAATATTGAAGAATAACATGATATCATTGAGTAAATCCAACAAGACAACACAAAAGAGTTGAAAAATGCCAATAATTAATGATCAATTTAAAGCAAGCTTGGCATTCAACAAACTCTCCCCAACTAGATCTTTGCTTGTCCTCAAGCAAAGTATGCCTCTCATTGAACACAAGAGGATTTTCTCAAGCATTTAATTCAACCAATAATGGATTTATGGATCAATTAAACAAATAAATGCATACAAGCAATGGCTATAACTTCCTAGAATCAAACAATGCAAAAGAATTTAGTTCTTAAACAAATATTATGCAATGCTTTAAGTAACAACTACATTCTCATGCTCGAATAACTCTAACACTCCTCTTCAAATAAGAATTGAAGAAATTAACGTGTTTGCAACCGCGGGGAAATTTCATTCATCTGACAAATTATGCAAGTACAAACCAATTCATACATTCATCTAAACAATCATCAAAGAAATTATGGAAACAAGAAGATCACTAAGGTATTTAAAGGTTGTAGCTTGGTTAGGTTCACAACAAAGGGACATTTATAAGGCCATGGATTCAAAGTTACCAATTCAAAAAGAAACATTCACTATACAAGGTTATGTACACATTTCAACTCCATCCAACACTTTCTTTTCTCTATTGCTCACCCTTCCAACGCCTTTTTGCACATTATTTCATTATCTATTTTTATCCTTCAAACAAGCAGTCTTTTTTATTTTGTTTTTCACATTCATATTCACACTTTTTATTTCATGCTTATTTGAAAGTTATCAAAATTTTGAGTAACCTACCACTTTTCTTTTCACTCTTCTCAACTTGGTTTCAACCAAACCTCAAGCGAACGTTCCTTGCTTTTTATGGAAAAGAAGACAATTTAGCACATTTTCAAAGATTCAAAAAATTACTTTTAGAATCCTACACAATTCAAGGATGAACTATCTTTTAAATTATTTACAAATACCAAGTTCATCACTAAACTAGGATCTAACTATTAAGCTCAAAGCGGTTAGCAAATTCTCACTACTCACGAGTAAGTTACTTTTGGATATGGTTGTGATCATTATCAACAAATGCCTTGATCATATCTAATGCTTCCACAAAATCAAAATAATTAAAAGATTAAGCATGAATCAAATATATTCAACATGATTTATCGGCCATCCTATACAATTGGTAAACAATGGAGGTTTCTCACAAACTTGTGGCTATTGGAACCTAAGTGATACAAGCATTCAAACAAAGTTGCAAAAATGAAACAAAATTACATTTGCACAAAGAAAGAAATTCTTAAACATTCTAGCTTTCTAGAAAGAGGTAACCATGTACCTTACCAACATTTACATGATCAAATACTATCATCACCATCCAAACTTAAGAGAATTTTCATTGGATACTTTTAGCAAATAGAAACCAATCTAGAAGTTCTCACATTTCAACACCATAAAAGGGAAACAATAATTGCAAAGAAAGCATATCAACAATAAAAACTACAAGAGTTGAACATTCCTAAACTGAAGAATTTAACTCTTAAACAACAATAAAAAAACGAAAGTTGATCATTCGTGAACTGAAGAATTCAACTGTAAATAACATTAAAATGTTAATGGTGTAAAAACATCAACAAAAGTACTAGTACCCAAAAGTGGTACATACAAACAATCATAATCCAAATTAATCCACCAAGTGGATATTGTACAACAAAAGAGAATACAATAAACATAAACATGAATAACAATGATCTAAGCTAACAGAAAACTTCACTTTGTAGAACCAAAGGAAGTCACCTAAGATCATGCTTAAAATATCAAACAACAAAAACTAGTCCTCATGGACTCAGTCTCCTCCTTTAGATAAACCTCCTCTCCAGAACCAGAAACCTCATCAGAACCAGCCTCATCATCATCTCCAGCCTCCTCAACATCCTTAGAAACAGCTACACATGTCCCCTCTCTAAAAAGTGGCCTGGCCTCAGGCCAAGCAACATGAGCTAGAAATGGTTCCCTAGTCATCATAGAATGCTCCACATAGGGCTACATGCGTTGCATCTATAATACCTGCACAGAATCATTAATATCAATCATGGCACGCTGAGTTGCTGCCATCCACTCCCAATTGTAGTTACAAGATCTACGTTAAAACTATCACAAGGTGTGATCAATTTGTCCCATTTGTAAATACGACCTTGCAATTCTCCTTTGGATTCACTTGAGTGTTAGCCAGAAAGGTTTCTTTATGTTGGTCGGCTAGTTGCTTGGAAAATTATCCAACTTGAGTCTCAAGATTCTGAATTGCCGCATCCATACTTTTTTGAGTGGAGATGGACATTTGCATAAATTGGTTGAAAGTCTCTTAAATCTTAGAGCCTCATCCTTGGTTTTGTTGTGGTTGGTTGTAATTTTGGTAAGATTGACGGTTTGAAGAACTCGGATCTTGCCTCCATTCTTGTTGATAACCTTGGTTATTGCTTTGATAAGGTGGTCTTGGTTAAAAGCCTTGATTTTGGTTTTCTAAATAGTTGGCTTCTTCAACGACCGGAGGACAATAGCCGGTAGGATGATTGCCTTTACACATCTTACAAATTTCTACATGTTGATTTTGGTTGGGAACTTCTTGCATCTATTTAATTTGTTATGGAAGCTTTGGCATTTGCTTTGTCAACAACTCCACTTGTTGCAAGAGTAATTTGTTTTGAGCAAGAATATCATCATTTGTTCCCAACTCTATCATTCCCGATTTTCTTTGAGGTGTGCCACGATTGTGATTTCCTTGATGATTATTAAGTGTCATCCTATCAATAATAGAAATCTCACCTTCAACGCTTTTGGACATTAATGAACCACCCGAAGTAGCATCCTATAAAGTCTTGTAAACCGATTGGAGCTCATTCTAGAAGATGTGAACTTGATTTAATTCATCAAAACCGTGACCTTTGCATTTTCGTAACATGGATTTGAACCTCTCCCAAGCTTCACTGAGAGATTCATTTCCACCTTGACTAAACACTGATATCGTCGTCTTCGCTTTCATAAATCTGTCGTGGATGAAAAACCACAAGGAACTTTTCTTCCAACAAATTCCAATCTACCATCACTAACATTGATTGATCAAGATACAATTCCTCCGCCTTCTCGATTAAGGAATGCAGAAATAGTCTTTTGAACAAGGATTCCTCTTCAACTTCTGGCGCTCCTATTGCTCCCGCAATTTCATAGAATTTGGTGAGATGTGTGAACGGATCTTTATGGTCCATTACAGTAAAAGGATTCTGATACAGAAGAGCAAGGATTCCCGTTTTCATCTCTGAATGCCTCCCATTAATGGCGTTGCGTGCAAACTGAGCATCGTGGCTTGGACTATTAACACAAGGGGTTGAATCAGGAGAAGGTGGTGGTAGTGATGGTGGTTCAACCATGGTTGGTGTTGCAATAGGTGTAGATGTAGAAGCTTCTCTGCACTCTTGTCTTTCTTGAGCAAGTTGCTTCCTCCACCAATTTCTGCTATTGAGTCTACGAGCAGTTCTTTCAATCTTTGGATGAAAAAGAAGTTGGTCTGCAGGTACACTCTCTCGCATAAACAAATTATGCACACATAACCAAACAAATTAAGCAACACAAGAAAAGTAACATGGGTAAGAATACAATACAAAGTTCTTAAATCAATAAACACTACAATGCTTGCAATATCAATAATCCCCGGCAACAACGCCATTTTGTTCGAATCATAGTTAAAGGGGAGGTTTTTGTTATCGTCTCCACAGGGATTGAGGATATTTTGATGCTTGCCTTTCAACAGTTTATTGTTTAAGAATAAGGGGTTTTCAAAGTTTGTTCATAAAATTGTCACGTTTTTAGTAGCAAAGCTTATAAATTCTAAAGATTTATGTTAACAAAGTATATCAAAAGTAGTTTTCATCTACCCTAACTTATACATATTCTTTCAATCTTGCATGTGAAGTCGGATCCGATTAATATCGGCACGCATTCTCTCAACATCGTTTATATCTAGGGCGTCGTGAGAAATACCGTATTCATCGCTACACGATTTCTCCATACAACCAATATAGTCAGCTTTAAGTTCAACACAAAGAAACTATCGACCATAGACTGATTTCTCCAATCTGTAAGCTGATAGATGAAAATTTTAGGTCAAGTTTTACAAAGTCTGTGTCTAGAGTTTTACAAAACAAGAATGGATTATTAAGAACAAAAATATTCATCATATATTAATCATCACTTGCTCACTTACAAACCAATCAAAAGAAATACATACAAGCAAAAGGTAGACTACCTATATCTTTGATACAAAGAAAATTAACTACCCATAACCATGATATCTTGCTTTACAAGTTTTGGAAGAAGATGAATAACAAACACGTCGAAGAATCGAACTCAGATGTGAATATAACTTCTATTTGCAAAATATCACCTTTTAGTGAAGAAATCTGAGAAAATGAAGTTCTTATGTGTAAAAATGGGTTATGATCCCCAAAAATAGAGAAAAGTACTTATATAGTACTTTTAGAATCTGCCACGTTCACACTGCAAACCGTTTCTTCGCCTAGCAAACACCATTTTAGGCACCTGAAGTGACTCTGAACAGTTAAACTGCCCCTGAGAAATATCTGATGTTCACTGTGTGAGAAATTCTTCGCACGGTGAACTACCTCACTACAAGTTCGCACAACGAACTTAGGGTGCTTTAGCTAATGACTTCAGTCTGGGATGGTACGTTGGCTCTTCGATGATACTTTGCCACATCGAACATTCGCTGCTTGTTCGCCCAGCAAACTTGTTGCCCTTTTCTTACTGCCATCTTTCTGAGATGGTTCGCTGAGACTCCGCCATGAATTTGCACAACGAATATTCGCTGACACTCGTCGTTGGCTGTTTGCACAACGAACATGCTGAAATCCTTCTCTTCATTTGGCTTCCTTTCCCAATTGTTTGTGTCTTACACTTTGATGTTTTTATGCCTAATTTCTGCACAATAACACACAAATCAAAGCAACCAAAGGTATTTTCACAATATTAAAGAAATAAATAAGAATCTAAAACTCAAACAACTGAACAATTGAGATTAGAACTTAGAAACACGAACACATGAGAGAGAGGGAGAGAGATAATGATGATGATGGATTAAATGAGTGAAACAAAAGGAATATCTGTCAATGAACTATTGTCATCAAATCTAACACTTTGATGTTGAAATGAATGAGATTCTAACGACCAATCTATAGTTTGAGATATTCGAGCGATTTCAACGACTTAGCCGAAAACGAGATTGAAATCAAAATGAATGATGGAGAATGAAACGAGACTAAACACGTATCGATATCAAACAATTGAAATTTGGGAAAGATTTAGGGGTTTGGTTTCGAATATGGAAAATATTTGAATTTAGGGTTTTAAAATTTGTTTTCAAGGATTCATGGATTCTAAGTTTCGAGAACGAAGAGAAAAAAAAAGATTGATTTTTTTAAAACTAAGTAATTTTATTTTGATTCTTCAAATAAAAAATAATTTTAAAACATACAATAATATTAATGACAAAGATAAAACTTAATTTTAAAACATACAAGTACACAACTAAAAAATATAAAAATTCGGACATATAATCGATTATACAAATTGATTTATCGATTAGAACTAACAACAAAATTAAAACATCTTCAATGATAACCAGTTAATCCCGGATGTTAATCGGTTACAACTATGAAATTTTGTATTTTTCTACAATTTAAAAGTGAAATTTTATTTATTATAACCGATTACACCCATGTGTTATCCGGTTAGGTAGTTTAATTATTCAAAATACTTTTAACAATTTTATCTTCATTGAAGAACTCTAATTAATTAGTTTTCTTAAGAGTCTCAAAATTAATAAAGTGTTGTCTTTTTTTAATAACAAAATAAATCAATATATTAATAAACAAAAGAAAAATAGGTAAAGTATGGAATACAACATAAATACAAGATGTGCTCAGACAACAAGTAACATTGACTGAAAATAAAGATTGAAGAAAAATAGGAAATGAAAACCAAATGCTAATACCAAACACCAACCCAGTTACAGAAACAGGCCAACTTGATGTAAAAAACAACACACAAGTCTTTATCATGTCTTAGTCTAAGCAAACATACTTACAAAATTTGATTAGCCTCCATGCATTATTGAATGGATTACTATGCACGAATGATTAGACCCTCTATTTATTTGTATTATCATTAGTTGACTGATTTGTCAATCTTTTTTTAATTGTGATTAAAATGTATCTTTGAGGTTTTTTCTTTTGTTAAATTGATGTGATGGTTTGGCTTTAAATAGGGAAACGATCAGTATAGTCTCTCAAACAGCATGACACGTTAATTGTATATAGAAAGTTATCATTTTCTATATACAATCTTATTGATAGTTGCAAAGAAGAAAAAAAACAATTTTACATGTAGAGGTATGATTTTAATTTAAAAATTTTCCAACTTCTATGTGAATTTAGTGATTTGATTATTTTAAAAAAAATTAAAAAATTAAAATTTTAAAATAATCACTAAAATTGAAATTTTATTATACTATTTTTATACAAGTTAATTTAGTTCCTAAAATTGTTTGAATAGACAGTTTATTCCATCAATACATCACAATCATTTATAAATAATCCTTTATAAGAAGAATATTTTTATATATTTTACAATTTTATTTTTAAGAGTCAACATTGCATAAATGGACTCTCACCGAAGAGAATCCGCTATCATTGTTATGCATATAAAAAAAATGAAATTGTAAGCTTTGAACAGAGGCGAGTCTAGTCCACCCTCCAAATTTTGTTTTGTTTTTATATTATAGAAATTTATTATAACTTTCTTATAGTCTCTAAGTTCTTCGTCGAAAACCTCACTTGCAGAGATTAAGGCATAAGCTATAAGACCTACATACCCAAGTCTCTGAGGTGGCTTGATGACTCTCCTCAACCTGTCTCTTGCTAACAGGTAGTCATTATCATTGTCCTTATCTTCGACAGCAGCAGCTTCTTCTTCTTCTTCGACTTCATCTGGGGTACGCAATTCAACATCAACATGTTCCACCTCAACACGAATCTCTCCTTATTCCAACTCTTCATCAGCATCATCTGTTTTCTTGAAAGCCATCTCAGCTTCATTGAAAATTACATCTCGACTGGTGATACACCTCCTGTGACCTAGCTCTAGGCATCATAGCCTATAAGCTTTGACTCCTTCAGGATATCCCATGAACATGCATTTCAGAGCTCTAGGTTTGACCTTGTCTTTCCTAACGTGAGCATAGGCCACGTAGCCAAATACTATCAATCTGTCGAGACTAGGTGGATGTCCTGACCAAACTTATTCAAGTGTCTTCATATCTAACATAGTCGAAGGACATCTTTTTATCAGATATGTTGTTGTCGAAGCGGCCTCAACCCCAAACACCTTCTTTAACCCAGCACTAGTCAACATGCATCTAACTCTTTCCAAAATTTGTTGTGGAGTACCTGCAATAGTTTTGTGCCTTGCAATACCTGAGGCAGCACAAAAATTGTCGAACGCCTCATGGCAAAATTCAAGGCCATTGTTGGCTCTCAACCTCTTGACCTTTCTGCTAGTCTGTTTTTCGACCAGAGTCTTCCAACCTTTGAAATTCTCAAAAGTTTCATCCTTAGTCTTCTGGGTGAATACTCATAACTTCCTGGAATAATCATCAACTATGGATAGAAAATACCTTGCTCCTGAATGTGATGGACATCTTGCATGCCCCCAAAGATCAGCATGGATCTAATCAAGGGATCCATGAGTTCTTTGTTTGCCTTTGTTGAACTTTACTCTGTAGGAATTTCTAAGTACACAGGGTTCACAAAATTTCAGCTTTTCGACTTTGTCTTCTCCAAGCAGATTTTGTTTCCCTAATTCGACCAGACCCCTTTCACTGACATGGCTAAAGCTCATGTGCCAAAATTTTGTTTTTGATAACTGTTTCATGGATGCAACATTTATCGAACCACTTACAACTTCAGCCTCAAGGGTATACAAGCCTTATTTCTTCACGCCTCTTAAGACTTACTTCGAACCTTTTATGACTCTTAGGATACTTTTCTCTCCTTCAAAAACATATCCCTTCCTGTCAAATTCACCAAGAGAAATCAAATTTCTCTTTAAATTAGGTACTTACCTGACTTCAGTCAATAACCTTATTGACTCATCATGAAGCTTGAATCTCACAGATCCAATACTTGCAACTTTGTAAGATTTGTTGTTTTCCAGCATCACTGATCCACCATCTTGATCACATAGCTCCTCGAACAATTCTATGTTTGGAGTCATGTGCCAAGTGCAACTTAAATCCATAACTTCTTTCTTGAGTCGTCGCTTGAAACCACAAGAACATCAGATGATTCAAAGTCATCTTGAACAATGACTGCGTTGCCATTATCTTTACCTCCATGATCTTTCAGGTGTCTAGGGCACACTTTTCTTGTGTGACCCTCTTTCTTATAGTGATAGCATCGAATACCAGATGCCTTGCCACTATAAGACTTATGTTGACTTTCACGTTTCTTCTTGTCGAACTTACCATACTTTCGCAAGAACTTTCCCCTAACGGCCAAACCTTCACATTTCGTCGAAGGTTTTATGCTTCTTTCATTTGTTCAAGTCCTTAGAATGCAAAGCTGATTAAACTTCTTCAAAGCTTAGGGACCCCCTTCCATACAAGAGAGTTTCTTTGAAATGAGCATGTGTTCTAGGAAAAGCACACAACAACAACAGTGTTTGATCTTCATCATCGATCTTCACATCAATATTTTCAAGATCAATAATCAGCTTGTTGAACAAATCCAACTGCTCAGCCAACACTTTTTCTTCACTCATCTTGAATGAATATAAAGCTTGCTTTAGGTAGAGTCGTTTCACCAGAGATTTGGTCATGTACAAACTTTCAAGTTTCAACCATAACCCCGATGTTGTAGTCTCCTTTGATACCTGTCGAAGAACTTTATCACCAAGGCTCGACAATATTACGTTGTGGGTTTTCTCTATCATGGTCATCTTTTCTTTTTTCGTTAACGCAACGTCCACGGCTGCCTCTCCCTTCAACGCTTCCAAACAACCCTGTTGAACCAGTAGGGATTTCATCTTCAAGCGCCACAGACCGAAGTCGTTCACTTCGGTGAACTTTTTAATCTCATACTTTGTTGAAGACATCTTCTCCATGCTCACCGCACCAATTTGTTATGAACTAGGATGCAGTAAAACAAAATATACTCGATTTCTTTATGATCAAGAAACACACAAGGGTTAGGGTTAAGGAAAAAACAAGGAGAACAAGAAGGATTGGTTATAAATGATATTCTTTACTTTCTCTATAAAACAGAATACAAGTACTTAATAATAACAAATAACTCTCTCACCCTAATTAGGTTTTGTCACATCACACCTAAGATGAGAGACTAGTAAGCTATTTTTAATAAAACCTAATATATTAAACTAATAGACTTTTTAACAATTATCCAGTACAAGCTAACTTAGGTTACAAGCTAACTTAAACAATTAGATCCTTAACACAAGACCCAATTCGACAACTACATACTAGAACATAATTCGACTACATCATGTAGGTCTTCGACAACAACATGCGAGCAAACTTCGACGACATGCTAACTAGAGTTTGATCCAGTATCTCGCAATTATGGTTGAATTTCAATATTGTTTTCAAATAATTTATGTCGGGACTAAGAATGATGATGATAGTTGATTGTTAATTTTGAATGATTGTTGATTGTTAATTTTGAATGAATGATGCTGTTGATTGTTGTTGATGATGCCACTGCCACAACCAGCCCTGTTATAATAATAAATGAAAACTTGTGTTTTTATTATTATAACTTATAACAACAAGTCTGTCAAAAAAGTTTATAACAATAAGCTTTATTATGATTAAGTTTCAGTATAGTTTTCATATAATTTATGTTGGGACTAACTTATGTTCTTGTAAAGCAGAAGAAATAAAGATGAAGAATGGAAAATTAATCATTTTTTTAAGAGGAAAGTTTGTGAGAATGCTTCTACATCCGAACATGTTAAAGTTTCTAGAATCGAAGAAGTGATAACTTATATGCTCCAACCAGTCGAAGTTCCACCAATTGAAGAAGTGACAACTGATACCCCTAAATGAGTTGAAGTTCTATCAATTCAAGAAGTAACAGCAACTATCCCTTAACGAGTTGAAGTTTCAGATGATATTTTGAAATCTTTAGAACGTGATCCTGGAAAGCATCCTCCAATATGGAAATATTCACCAAATCAAGTCGAACAAATACAGAGAGCTTATATGAAATGGGGTCCATATCAAATCCGTTTAGAAGAATATCCTTTGTCCGGCAAAGAGGATCATCCAAGACGGTTTCAAGAATAGTAGATTTAGTGAGCAAACAATGGATTTGTTAACTCTAAGTTGTGATTTAAATCCTAAGGGTAGTTATAAAGCTTTTAACATTGATACTATTTACACTCTAGTTGAAAAATATTATCTTATGCATTTCAACGAGAAAGAGAATATTACTTTACAATTTCAGCTTCGGCGATTTCTTGTTGATGCCCGTCAATCAACAGATTTGAAGAATTTATCAACTATTCAAAAATTATGCTCGTGTTTGGTTGCAACTAACAGGAATAAAATTTACTTCTTGATTGATAGATTACTTTGTCTTATCTTGACTCTTTCAGTTTCTAATGCCACAACTGAGAGATCTTTTTCGGCAATGAAAATTATCAAGACTATGTTGCGAAACAAAATGAAAGGTCGGTTTTTAGCAGATAACATGACTCTTTACATTGAAAGAGAAATTAGTGCATGTATTAGTTCAGACTCTATTATTAAGTTTAGACTCTATTATTTTAAGGTATATAATTCATTTTTGGTCCCTATAAAATTACCAACTTTTATTTTTGGTCCCTATAAAAAAAATAGCGTCTTTTGGTCTCTACAAAATAATTATGCACGTAATTTTAGTCCCTATTGTTAAACCAATGTGAATTTTTGAATGATTATTTTGCAGATATGTTTAGAACGTTATAAAAAATTCCTCGAAAAAAAGAAACTCAAAATTTGATTTATAAGTCGAGAATTTTATTACTTTTATCATTATTTTATCAAATTAAAAAAATTCATATTTAATTCTTCTCATTTTAAAAAATTATATAATTTGGTAAAGAAATATTTTATAATTATCTGAACACCTATGAATAAAATTATTCAAAAATTTAAAATTTTAGGGATAATTAAATAGTTTTTAAAATTTTAGAAAATAACAAGGACTAAAAGTGCATATATAAAATTTTTGTAGCGACCAAAATATGTATTTTTTTATAGGGACTAAAAATGAAGTGAGGTATTTAGAGGAATCAAAAACATATTTAACCCTTCATTTTTTTGTTAATAATCAATTTTGCGATTACTACGATTTAAATCTTTATATGCAATATAAATTTTATATTTAATTTAAATATTATAATTTATTTTAGTGGTCCACCAAAAAAAAAACTATGGTTCCGCCACTGCCTTTGAAGGGTGGAATTATTATGTTTTTTTTTTTTTTTTGACAAACTTCTGAAATTTCAAATAGCCCATAAGCTGAGGCAATCCATGTGTTGGAAATATGTATTTAAATTGTTCAGATTTGAAAGTGTCAAAATAGCTTAGTTTTAGAATTATAAATGACTCAATAATAATTTTTAAGAAAAATTTCCAAACAAGTTAAATAGACTTAAAATTAAAACCATATTTATTAAAGGCTCAACTAAAAAAAATAAAAATGGACCGAACAACCCAAATCCATGTAATTTAGAAATCGAAAAAATCAAGATTTTAAAAGGTTATATTGAGTATATTAGTTTCACCCGAGAGTTGGGCCAAATTAAGGATTTAAGCTCGAATCTCACTAAATCCAACTGAATGTATATGCATAGATAATTTTGTTTTAAATACTTTGGTTTAGTCGATTGATGTCATTCCGTTTCAAATTATTTTAGTAAAATGAATTTTTGAAGTTTTCTTTTGTATTGTATTGATATGATGGTTTGTATTGAAGCATGTACAAGAAATAAGTAGCAAAGTCTTGGAGCATGTTGAACGTCAAAGTCAATAGAGATGTAATGACCAACTTTATTTAAGTTATGGATAGTTAGGAAAAGTCGTTAGAGTTGTTACTTATCACTGAAGTTATCATATTATGTGGCATGTACACGGTAACTTGCATGGAAGTAATTGCATGTGTATAAATAGAACAATGTCATTGCTTCATAATCAATGAGAATTCACTTCATCATTATGTTCATTTGGATTTCTTAATATAGTTTTAAAAAAATAAATGAACTTTTTCACATTTTTATTTCTCTTTGATTAACTACTTCAATTTTGTTGATCTGCAAATTGATTTGCAGATTGGAATTCTTCATATGCAGTTTTGTTTTGCGCATTCTTGTATGGTGATTCTCTTGATCTCTTTTTGTTTTCTCTGTAAATTGTATTTTTCATCTTCATCATTAATCTAACAATTGAGTTTATAAGAGGGGTGACTCATACTCTCATTGTCTTAAGGTTTTGGATGAATATGTGGCATTAAGGTCTTTTGGAATCATGAACGATTGACTCATTGACACTTTCGGAGCTCCCGGACTTCCCCAACAAATGGTTTCAACAAGGTTTCCAAACTAGCGAGTCCACTTAGACTCGTAAATGATCCGTAGATTCGACTCGTAGACTCGTACGAGTTTGTGAAAAATTAAAAATGACTTTTAAAAACCTATATGTGACTCATACATGACACACACATGTATTTTTAAACTTGTAAATGTCTCATATATGATACAAATATATATAATAGAATACAAATTAACATCAAAATTTAAATTTCATACTCCATTAGCAAATTTTTTTAAAAAAACTTCATAATAAAACAAACAAAATAGCAAAGTATGTATTTAAAAACTTAAAGTACTAATTTCTTCTTAATTGACTACTACATAAAGCACAAAACTCATAAAACAGATATGTTATTGGCTTTAAACATCCAAAACTCTAATGAAATCATCACCACCAATATCATCACCATCATCTTCCTTGGTATCTTGAGTGTCATCATCTTCGTTGGATTGCTTGAAGTTCCACTTCCACCTAATTCAACATTTCCACGACCACCACCACTTTGCACAATATTAGTAACAACAACATCAACTTCCACAACATTGTTAACAATAACATCATCTTACTCAACATTAAATTCAGTTTGCATATTTTCCTCATTAGGATCTTCAATTATACATTCATCATCTTTACACAAGAGAATACACAAGAGATACATCTAAGTGAAACATATAAGAAAATACTTACACGACAAATGATTGATTTACGGAAACAAACACGAACAAAGAAAGGGACCTAATAAACGCACGTCATTTATGAAGGGATGAAGGGAGGAAGAAACTTTGCTGAAATATGAGACTAGGAGAGAGGCATTCTAATTTTCATACAAGCAAAAAAAAGGTTTTTTTTTTATAAATAAAATAAAATCTTTTAGGGAATTCGATCCTTTTTTGGGTTTAAAAAAAATTAAATTTTAAAAAAAGTTATAGACTCTTAAACTCGCCATAGACTCGGAGTCTATACGAGTTTATGTTAGTCTACTTAAGTCTATCAAAAAAATATTCTATGCGTGAGTCTACTCATTTTTGCTTTCTAGACTTGTAAGCTCGTACGAGTTTACAAGTCTACCCACGAGTTTGACAACCATGGTTATCGGAGCTCTAGTTGGCTTGGTGGGGGAGCGGAAGTGAATCCTAGTGTGGATCAAGGCTAGTGATGTGAGTGACTCAGACTTGTGGGTGATATTGTTGGGTTTCAAGTGTGAGTGGTAAAATTTCACATCGATTAGAACTGTTGGAGATGTTGGGTTTATAAGAGAGGTGACACATACCCCCACTGCATTAAGGTTTTGGGTCGATATTGTTGGGGTCAATTCTGAAGGAGGTCAACATGAGGGAGCGTTTTTACTTTAGAGCTTTTCTTTAAGAGCAATACACCTTTGTGAGAGACATACCACATACTCACTCAAAACTTTAAGGTGATAGGTGTGTGAGTTCTCTCACTTATAAATGCTTAAGTCTTCATATTCCTAATCAATGCGAGACTTCCCCACACTACTCACAATTGTAATTCTTTTTTAAAACTCCCCCTCAAGTGTGAGTTTATCCACAATGCTCCATCTCAAGTGGAAACTCTTTTATCCATATACATTTGTACCTTCATTGATACCTTTTCAACATGCCACCTCCTACCCAATAGGAAATATCGTTACAAGTAATTTGGTCCCTTCACTCGAAACAAAGACTCATGATACCACTGTTGGGGCTAATTTGGAGACTCAAATTGATGAAACAATTTTCACTTTGGGAATTTTATTTATGAGTAACACACCTTTGTGAGAGTGTTCAGAAGTGTTTTAGTGAACAATCACGAGTTTAAAAGTCTTTGAGAATAACTCGAAAAATCTCAGGAATTACCTAGTACGAATTTTTTTACAAAGAAGGATGTGTAAAAAAGTGATTACAAATGTCTAGTTGCAGACAATATAAAAGTAAACTTTAAAGACAATAAAGCTTAAATTAATGTAAAAGAAACTTAAAATAAATAACATTAAATTAATTGAAGTAAACGACAAGGATAAAGGATATTTTGATTAAGGAAACAAAAGTACAAAAGAAAAGAGAGGACATAGACTCACATAATTACTCACAAACTGTTTCACTCTTTGACTTGGAAACTCTAGTTCTATAGAGAAAATATATGAAATTTGCGACCTTCATTACAATACATGAGTATGCCATGTATACCGAACTACAAATGATTGTTCCCGACAATTTACGCCTAAAGAATTGACACGTTTTCAAACGCATGCACATCCTTTTCCAACATATTGCCACGTCGCCAGGGCTTTGAAACTGTTGAAACTATTTTCCGACGCTCTTTAACTGCTCTTAGCAACCAGTAACTATCTGCTCGTCGAAGGTAGTTGCTAAAGGTGTTAAATCTCTTATGTTTTTGGTTCCCTTAATTTCCTAAGTCTTTTGGAGTCTATCAAAAGACTCATCATTGACAAAGTGTCGAGTTGTTACCCAGACCTTTTCTTGAGGCTCTTCAAACCAAAACCCAAGACCTACCCTTTGGATTCTTCCACACCATCTCAAAATGTTAATAGGGAATGCCTTGCCTATGCGTCACTACTATTGGCTCATGTCCATTGAATTCCAACACTTATCATTTCACTAATGCAACATTCACTTGACTTTTCCTACTAATTAGAAAATCTCAGGTCAACAGAGAGACACACCACATGCTCGCCCAAATCCTTAAGGTGATATGTGTGGGTTCTCCACTTATAAATACTCAAGTCTCGACATTCCTAATCAATGTGGGACTTCCCCACACTACTCACACTTATAATTATGTTTTAACAAATATGTGGCATCAAGGTCTCTTGAAACCATGAACGTTTGATCCATTGACACTTTCGGTGCTCCTCTGACTCCCCAACAACCACCACCAACACCACCACAACAACAGCAACAAATCAATTTATAATCAAGTTATTACCTTCCAATTGAAGGCTCTAACATAATCAAGTTATTACCTTAATCAATTTATAATCAAGTTATTACCTTCCAATTGGAGAAAATCTATGAAGGGTGCTTTGGGAGCCAAGAATAAGCTCAAATTTATTGACGAAACCATCTAAATTCTTGCACTCGATGATCTCAATTATTCTCAATGGGAACGAAACAACTATATCCTACACTCATGAATAATCAATTCAATTTCTGCTTAAATTACTTCAATTATTATTTTCCATGAAAATGCATCAGGTGTGTGGAATAATTTGCATGAAAGATTCTCAAAGGTTGTTCGTGTCAGGATTTCAACTCTTTGTTCACAAATTAATAATCTGAAACAAAATTTGAGAACGGTTTAGGAGTATTTTCTTGAATTGAAAAGATTTTGGGAAGAACTCAATTCCCATCGACCTTACCTATGTGTACTTGCATTCAAAGATTTCGATGTGTTAGTTATTCGAATTGCTTAGTAATATAGACTTGAATATCAAGCAATTCAATTTTTAACAGGTTTGAATGATAATTTCTTTATTGCTAAAACTCAGGTTTTACTTATGGATCCTTTGTCATCAATTAATTGAATGTACTCTCTTGTGATCCAAGAAGAAAGTAATTACAAGAATTTAGTGCCACATGATAATAATTCTATTTTAATTAAGGGTTAAATATGTTGTAATCCCTATAAATAACTCATCGTTAAATTGCAGAGATTAAAAACCTCCAAAGATTCCTTCAAATATGGTGAAAATTTAGATGATAAAGATAAGAAAAACATCATTATTTAATCAAATGATCCCTTAAGTGCACACTCTGTTTGCAAGTTAAATGCAGATACAAGAATGTATACACGTTGAACTTGACATATTCAAAATGTAAGCCACTAAGTGGAAAGCACCTCAATTATCATCTTGGCAACATAGTCAGAGCGTGTAAATCATAAAAGGCAAGAAAATGATCAATGAGGTAACTACACATCAGAAACTCAGAATGTAAGCCATGAAAAAGCAAGGACAAGTTTGTTCAAAAGCACAATAGTAAAAATAAAATATCTGATAAGTTAACTTAACATGGTAAATATAATAGAGGAAAAATGTTAATAAGGGCATCAATTAAATATAAAGTAATTTAACTACTTAAGTGAACGCAAGCCATATTGAATTTAATACATCACTTCAACAAGTAGATGAGAATCGGGTAGCTTCTTCTACAAACGAGAATGTACCAATTTCTCAAGCTCAATATGAACCGTTAGTTACCTTGCTCCAACAACCAAATTTGGCCACCTCAGGTCAAGCCTCAACTACCAAGAATTGGTGTATTTTGCAAGAATTGAACACCAAGAAAAAGATTGATTTTGGTAGTCAAGAGAATGGCTTGAATAAATTGCAAATAAAGGTTACTCACCTTGAAGCCAAAGCCTTTCATCAAAACCATATTGACCAAACCCAAGGTGATCGAGTCAATGTTTACAATATTACCAACTGTGAATTCAAATTCATATCAAATAATTGTCAAATTCCTAAGTCTGCAATTTAGAATTTTATACTAGGTCATGTATCACACAAGAGAATCAAAGAAATGTCTTAATTGTATTTTTCTTTTGAGTTCGATAACAATGTCACATATGATATTGGTCATTTATGCAAACAAAGAAAGTTACCTTATCATGCAAGTAATTCTATTACCTCTAATAGTCTTGAGTCATTGCACTTTGACATTTGAGGGTCCGTAGCTATTCCTTTCATATAAAACCACAATTATTTCTTAACTATTCTTGATGACCATACTGAAGGTGAGAAAAATACACAAAAAGAGAGGAGATTGAATTGTGTTATTCGTTTTCTTTAGTTTGCTTCTGAATAGAGTTCAGATTCTAAACCACTGTTTAAATCCTGATAATTAATTGCAGCGAAATAAAAACAGAAGCAAATAAATAACAACAAAAAACACAGAGATTTATATTAGTTCCTCTGAAACTGAGAGTAGTCCAGTCCCCTAGCAGCACAAGAAATTTTCCACTGTAACCAAATCATGATTACAATTGCTTATGCCCTCATCAAAAGACTTTACTGCTCACACCCTCAGCCCAAAATTTTCTGCTTAGACCCTCAGCCTAAGATTTTCTGCTTAGATACTCAGATCCTAAGACTTTTCTGGTAAAGCCACTCAGGGTCAAGACTCCTGCTCACACCCTCGGTTCAAGACTTCCTTGCTTATATTCCACGAATTCAAGACTTTAAAGATCTAGCACATAGCAGCAGACTTACTTGGCTCAAGCTTCACATCAAGAGAATTGGATGCTCAAGAACATAGTAAGAGGCTTTATCTAAACTACTAAATAACTTGTTTAGCAAAATAGAGAACAAGGTGTACTTGGCTCAAGTTTCACAACAAGAGATATTGAATGTTTAAGAAATCTTAAGGCTTTGTATAATTTACAACATATAAAAGAAATTCGGCATACTCGATTGTGTTGTTATTGTTGATCTTGTTATTCTTCCATTCTTGATAGAAGCGAGAAACGCTTCTATCTTTCATGGCTCTTCTTCTTTTTCTCCCTGTTCCTTGTTTAAAATCCATGTTGAATCTTCAGCTACTTATAACCGTTTCAGAGGATTAGCCGTTGGAAGAGATAACTTGTACAAGTGTCTTTGTTACTCCATAGTAGAAGAGACGTTGAAGATAGATACACAAAAAGATCTTGATCCATTATGTAACATGTTTAACCATTGTTTCTTACTTGTGATCTTGTACTATAGATTCGTTGAGAGCAGATATCCATAAAGCATGTCAAATCTTCTTGAGCCATGTGAACACATACTCCAGCTGACAACAGATTTGACAATGTAACTTGCTTTCTAAAGTACAAATAACTTTAACTTTATCGTTGGTTCTGAATGATCACCAGAAGCTGATACATTCAATAAGCTTAGAGACAATATATTGCTCTTATTATGCTGAGCTCTTTAGCTTCAGAGTCTACGTATACCTATATTATCAGTCTTTACTTAAAGAACGTTCTTCATATTTTGAGCCACCACAAGCCAATAACTTAGCTTCTCTTAAGTGCGTCCTTATATGAGATTCAGATTGAATTCTTCTTTAAGCTTTAGAACCTGCACACTTATAACACACATTAGATAACACCATTATTCTTTCAATACTTTATTATCATTAAAAATTAAAGGATATATGTCATGAACAAATCTTGTTCTAACAATCTTCCCCTTTTTTATGATGACAAAAATAAGTATTTAAAGAACAATGTTGGACTATTTTAATTTCCTTAGCAACGTCAGAGTCTGAGGTATGTAAGCTCCCTCTGAGTCTAATAGTCAAATATTGAGTTTTGTAAGCCCCTCCTAAGTTCTATTCAAGAAAATTAAATTATGTCAATGTTGAGCTATTTTAATTTTCTTAACAACATTAGAGTCTGAGGTTTGTAAGCTTTATCTGAGTCTAATAGTTCAAAGTTGAGGTTTGTAATCTCCTCATTAGTTCTATATACAACAAAATTAAAATATATTTTAATTTACTTGGCAACATCAGGGTATGAGGTTTTTAAACTCCTCATGAGTCTAATAGTCCAAAGGTTGAGGTTTGTAAGCTCCACCTAAGTTCTACTATCAAGAAAACTAAAATATTTTTCTCAGGTAATAACTACACAAAAAACAGACATAATAGAAATTTTAATAATTAAAATAAACAACATTAAATTAAATAACATTAAATCAAACAACATTAAATTAAACAACATTAAAATAGAATGGGTTCAGATTCTCTATTAAATACTTCTATATCTTTCTCCCCCTTTGTCACATAAAAAAATAAAAAAAAAATAAAAAAGATTCATAAATGCAAAGAAAATCATCATTACATGATCAGTTACCAAGGGAGAGAAAATGATTCAAGTAGTAGAGAGCATTAAAAGCTTGTTCAGTGCATTTTTAATAGTTATTGGTCGTAACAGTTCCAAGAATCAATAAAAGGATTTTATTTCATCGATTGGGTTACCCAAACTCTGACGTTGGATCATCACAACATGGAGTCCTCAGCTTAAAGTATAAACATCTAAACCATAACAGAGATATCAAAAGATGCCAAGAGTCTGGAGGTGCAAGATCCTCAAAAGCCCGCAAGTTCTTAAACATCTGATGTTGGTTTTTCATCTTCTATATTGAAATATTTTGAAGAGGATTCGTCCTCAGTTTTAATGAAACCTTTAGAACCAGGTCCATCGGCTGCTGATTTGAAACCAAGGAAGAAATCAATGAAGTGGAAGAAGAAGAAGAAGAAGAAGATCAAAGACGTGATATTTTATCAACTGATTATCTCAGATGCAGAAGATGAGGATGTGGATGAGGATGAACCTGCCATCGATTGGGGAAACTTAATGGGTCATAAGGCATTAGAGGAGTTAGATTAATTGTAATCTTTAGTACTCTTTGGTCCTTTTTATTATGTAATCCTTTTTTATGATTAATGAAAATCTGTTTTGGCCATATCAATTTGCATATGTACAATGCTTTATTTTTCCCTTTGATTTTTTGGCAAGTACATAAATGAAGTAAAAGATGAACAAAAGAAATAATAAAACAAACAGATAGCTGTAAAGATGACATTTACAGTTGTCTTTAAGAGAGTCTTTATTAGGATTATATACTAGACACCATTTCTCTAGAGTCATACATTTAAATGATTAATTTGAATAATCAATATTGAAACTCTAACCGCTCTAGATAACAGATGAATAGTTATTATAAAGCGTTTAGCAAATCATCATATTGAATTGAAACTCTGGCACACAGACACATATGTCGAGACAGATGTCACAATAATAGGATCAATAACAACTTGATCACAAACACAAAGATGCAGGAATTTAAATGAAAGAAAATTAAAATCAACACAAGAATTGTTAACCCAGTTCGGTGCAACTCACCTACATCTGGGGGCTACCAAGCCAAGAAGGAAATACACTATTAGCAGTATCAATTCGAAGCTAAACAATCTCAGTTTACAACTTCTCACTTAATCCCTATCCAGTGCAACTTCTACCTAGAAATCACCATCTAGATATGAGAATCCCCTCTCACTTTCTAAATCACCTCAGTGATATCAAACTGTCCCAATCCCGGTGACTGTATACAAAATAAATAATAGAAGATCATACTTCTAAAACAATACTTGATCTTGCTTAAAAGCTCCAATCAAGAAAAATACACTCTTTACTTAAAAGCTTAGAGTGAACAATGAAAAATCAGTCAAACTCAATGCATCAAAAGATACATGAGTGACATACAATTAACAAACGAAAACCCTAGGGACCAACCAAAACAACGGCTAATCCTTATTCTCTAAATTCTCACGATATGCTCTCTTATTACAATAGGGTTTTTCTTCTCTTTATATAGCCTTCATACCTACTGGACTTAGGCTTCTTGAGGCTCACAAATAGCAGCAATCAGTATAAACTGACTGCAAATAAACCTGCATCAAAATAGAAGGAAAATACAAAGTTTCCTTAAAAGGCTCAAGGATCCTTTTTATGAAAAGTAACAGAATCTGCAATAACCGAAATTCCCACAATATTCTCCCATAACATTTGCCCATGTGTGCATCAGAACACACTCAAAATTCACACTAAAATTACCAAAATATTCATGCACTAACTATCTGGTATAACATGTCCGGGAACATGTCTCAACATCATGTAAAACATTATGTCTGACTGACGTGGCAGAACATCTGGTTCAACGTCTTGCTAATAGCATGTTGTTTTACCAAAATACAACCAATCCAGAAACCACATGACTTGCAATCTCCCTCTTTGGAAAATTTTGGCTAAAATAGTCATAGCACATATCAGAGGTACACAGCGGAAACAAACACAGAAATCCAAGAACCACAATGTCGTCCCACTAGAAAAGAAACATCTGACAGCATAATTTTAAGACATTAGGTCTGACATCACAAAACAACACAAGCTACATGAAATCATGTAAGCTCTGTACAAGCTGCAATCTCGTAGCAGCAAAACAGTCAGGTACACCATTCCACCTGTCACACATAATTATTTCTCCCCCTGAAGGAGAAAACCAAAAACCAAAAAAAAACTTGATACTTCAAGTTCCCATAAAGTGTAGCAACAACCACAGTCACCTAAGCCTCACTCCCTTTGAAGACTACAACCTATTATAGAGAATAAATTCTCCCATACATAGTAGAGAGTTCCACATACACAACTCGCCCTAAATAGTTTTACAAGATCAACAACAAAAACACAACTACTTTTCCTAAGCATTAGTGCACACGTGACATAAAGTCATGTCATCTGATCTAACATCATAAGAAATAGCACTTCACTCTCCCTTTTTAGCCAAAAATTGACAAAATAGAGTAAATGTAAACATACACATGATGGAAGCACAAACAATAACAAAATCGATATAGTGCAAGTTCATATGGAAATACAAATAACCAGATGGAAACAAAAAAAATCCAGAAAGAACCAAAAATGGATCACTTTTAGATGATCTTCCAACTCTTGCCTCTATCAAAGATCCTTCTACATTTCTTGAAGCTGTCACCTGTCTTAGGAGTGTTAATCCTAAACTCCCTTACCACCACCTTTAAATACAATCTTCAAACTGGCCCTTCTATATTGCAGAGATCTTTTATTCCACTCAATATCAATCTTCGCTAGCTCAAGCCTATCAAGCATCAGAGAGTAGAGGAAAGATACATTGTGTGTTGCACTCCTCCATTTCTATAACTGCTATAATTCCTCAATAGTGCATGTTCCTTCCTCATAACCCATGTCCTCAGCATAATCTGCATATAAAGCTTTAGTAGACATACCAGTCAGTTGTTCCTTAGTAAGACCTTTTCCTTAAGCAAAATTTGTGACTAGATAATAATCCCTGTCAGGGTTCTTATCCCAGCCATTCAGATCCTCACAATGTAATGTCATTACATTATGACTTTTCACCATCTACTTTATCAATACTGAATGAAGGCAACCCCTTCTAATTTCATCATACTTAGCTTTAGTAGTATACTAAGACACATATGTCTGCTTCTTTCCAATCAAGGTAGTTAGACTATTTGTCATACTCGCACATTCTACTTTGCATAATTCTTTTATCATAGCCTTCGTGCTGTAGAAATAATCTGTATCCCACTTTCTGATTCTAATAAATCCATACAGTTTTACTTTCTTAGACAGTAAAACTTATCTCAGATGAGTGAGATACTTTCTAAGTAGAGTGTTTTGTACTAAGATCCTTAGATTAATCTGAGTGACCTTTACTCGAGTGACCTGAATTCTCTGGCACAATGCTGAAGAAATTACAGTTTTCTTCCCTTCCAGCCTCACCAGTCTGCATAGAGGATGTCCCAACATTATCCCCAACATCCAATTTTTTTCTGAATCATCAAACACCACATTGATAGATTCCATTGTCATCTCAGTTCTGGAGTTAAAGATTTTTAAAGCTCTGTTTCTTAAAGAATACCCCAGAAAAATCCCTTCACCACTCATGGGATCCAACTTACCCTTTTGCTCTTTTTTGATTAGGACACGACATTTTCTTCCAAAGAGATGGAAGTATTTCATTGTAGGCTTTCGCCTTTTCCACGGATCACAAGGAGTGATTAAAGTTCCCTATCTCAGTGTGACACTATTATGAATATAGCAAGCTGTATTCATAGCTTCAGCCCAAAAGGGATATGGAAACCCCTTAGCATGACGCATAACCTTAGCCGATTCTTGTATATCCAAGGTCTCCTGCTCAAAAGTTTCATCTAGCCGAGATGAAAAACTATAACAGATGCCATGAGACTCACAAAATTCAGTAAGTTTTGAATTCTCAAACTCCCTATCATGATAGATTCTGATCTTGACAACCCTACTCTTCTATTCCTTTTGAACATTCTGACATAAAACCTTAAAAAATCCAGGAATCTCTGACTCCACTAAAACAAATTTTAACCATGTAAACCCAAAAAAATCATCTATAACCACATACACATACTTCTTTCCACCTAGACTTTTAGCTTCCATAGGTCTCACGACCCCCATGTGGACAAGTTCCAGTGTTCTTGAAGTAGTCTGATGATGCAACATTGGTTGTGACATCATGATCTACTTCCTAACTTTGCACTCACCACAGACTTTCCCTTTTTCAACTTTTAGATTTGGCATTCCTTTAATAGCTCATGCAGACATGATTTCTTTCATTCTCTTGAGATGAAGATGTCCAAGTTTCTGGTGCCACAACTTCACTTCATCCTCTTGAGATTTTGCACATGTGGAAGAGTAAGCAGAAATTTGAGGTTCCCAAATATAGAAATCATCCTTAAACCGTATACCCTTCATCAGAACATCATTTTATCATTCTTGACTAAACATTCTGACTGTAAGTTAAGATTGCACCTAAGAGGGGGTGAATTAGGTACTTAGAATATTTTTTCGGTTTTATGATTACTTTCCTAAGTGATTACTATATGATGAAAACTGTAAATGAGGAAAGTAAATAAGACAACGAGATATCCTGGTTCCCCTCAGAGTCCGAGAGTACTCCAATCCCCTTTCAACATGAAATAAATTTTTAATATTGTTGTGACCTATACAAGACTTATCCTAGTCTTCCTATCACTAACAAACCAAGAACAATCCTCTTGGAATTTTACAAATGTTCACTAAGAGAATAATCCTCTCTCTAAGTGAACCTCTTGCTTCCAACAATCCTGGACAACAAGGATAACAACCACACAATATTATATCCAACAATCCTGATTAAATTTTTGCAATCATTTGATATGAAGCCATTAATTCTCGATTTAAACTTTCGTCGAATCGGAGGAAGAACTTATCTCATTATCTTCCCATACAATATATGCCTTTTTATTCTTTGTCTCCTTTTTGCCTTTGAAGCCACCTTTCTTGGAGAGTTTCGGACAATCTGGCGTTATATGACCTTACTTACCATATTCATAACATGTGACATATTATGTTGAAGTGGAACCCTCGTTTTTCCTGAAATGTTTCTTTCTTTTTGCATAATTAAAGGATTTACCATTTTTAGCAAAGAATTTACCAAGTCTTTTTACAAAGAGTGTGAAGTTTTCATCTTCCTCCGGTGCATCATCATCTTGATCTTCTTTTGAATCTACTTTCAAAGAGATGCCTTTGAATTTGTTCACTTGATTCTCATGCTTTTCAAGTCTTCCAAGTTAAAGTTCACATTCTTGTAGTTTTCCAAATAATGATGCAGATGTCATGGTAGAAAGACTTTTCTTTTCAGATATTGCCGTCACATTTGTTTGCCATTCTCTATTCAAGGATCTTAGTACTTTAAGGTTGAGATCATCATTTGTGAAGTTATTTCCAAGTGTAATCAAATGGTTTATTAAATGGATGAATCTGTTTTGTAATGCAATGATGGATTCTCCGGGCTGCATTATGAACATTTCATATTCTTGACTCGACGTGTTTAATCTGGATCTTTTTACTTCGACAGTTCCTTTATGATTCTCTACCAAAGTATCCCAAATTTCTTTCGTCGATTTGCATTGTGATGCATAGAAGAACTCATCCATACTTAAGTCACTTTGAAGAATGTTGATAGCCTTCTTTTCATTGAGAATTTTCTTTTTATCATCTTCATCCTAAGAGCCTTGAACCTTTAGAGTACTGATACTATTAACGACACTAGTTGGTTTATGAGGACCATTTTCAACGGTTCCCATATTCATTCTCCTTGTGCTTCTAAGTGAGCTTTCATACGGATTTTCCAGAAGTCAAAATATTCTCCAGAGAATAGAGTGAGTTTGTTGCTACTACCGCCATCTTTGAAAATCGGGTTAGCGCTAGTGGAAGCCATATTGGATCTTGTAGGAATAGGTTACCTATAACTTGCTCTGATGCCTATTGTAAGTTAAGATTTAACCTAAGAGGGGTGAATTAGGTACTTAGAATATTTTTCCGGTTTTATGATTACTTCCCTAAGTGATTACTATGTGATGAAAAATGTAAATGCGGAAAGTAAAGAAGACAGCGAGATATCCTAGTTCTCCTTGCAGTTCGAGAGTACTTCAGTCCCCTTTCAACATGAAAGATATTTTTAATATTTTTGTTACCTATACAAGGCTTAAAATATATTGTTGTTACCTATACAAGGCTTAAAATAAAGTGTTAGATTACTCAAGAATTTTCTGTTATAGATGATGTAAAAATATGCAGAAAATATCTTGAGTGAAAATTAAAGACTTGAGATGTGACTTTTGATAATTTGAAATTTTGATTGAAAGAGGTGTTTTTTTTATTTGAAATTTCAAGTATTTATAAGCACATAACACCCTTGTGAAACATGGTAATGTCTGAAAAAATATCATGAACACGTGCCAAGATGAAATGAAAAGGTTCCATGAAGAGTGGCATGATAAGGTGTCGTGAAATATACTGATGTTTCATCTTCGTTCAGGTGCAAATCGATTGCACCTATGTGCAAACCGATTGCACATGACCAACGTAACAATTTTTCAAAAACTTACAGCATGCAATTGATTGCACTAACATGAAAATCGATTTGCATAGTGTAAAAAGGTGAAAAATCAGCAATTTTTAGGCAACAAGTAGGTGCAAATCGATTGCATAATTATGCAAATCGATTTGCATCAGTTAAAATTTGAAAAATGATTCTTTTAAAAATATCGTGATCATGAGAGAAGTATGCAATGATATTTGATTTAATTGAGCATCTAAGACTTTAATATTTGATAAGAATTGTCATTATACCTCCATGAAATGTCAATTGCTTGAATTCAAGGTCTTGAACAAAATGTTTTTATCTCGAAGATCATTTTTGCCTTCTTGTTACTTCTTGTTACTTCTTGTCAATAAGAGATTTTGTCTTCATCGAAATAATGTTC
This sequence comes from Lathyrus sativus, assembly GCA_963859935.3. Classification (NCBI taxonomy): domain Eukaryota; kingdom Viridiplantae; phylum Streptophyta; class Magnoliopsida; order Fabales; family Fabaceae; genus Lathyrus; species Lathyrus sativus. The sequence goes on from OZ012739.1 coordinate 467,743,114, forward strand.
AATATAGAAAAACTTGATTTCACATTGACTTGGAGAAAATGACTAACAAACCTTGATCACATAGCTAACTAATGTTGATGAGGTTAACAGTTAACCCTTTCACAAGAAGAACATCTTCCAACCTAGGTGATCCAGCATCCACCAATTTACCAACTCCTTTAATCTCTCCTTTAACACCACCACCAAATCTGACAGCACCTGTGAGTAGAGACTTAATATCTATCAACAACTTTTGTTCCCCTGTCATATGTCTAGAGCATCCACTATCAAAGTTCCAGTCTTCTCTAGTTGAGACTCTCAAAGTGGTGTGAGCTATAAGGTTAACACTCATATCCTCTATGTACTTCTCTTTTTGCTAACAGGCCTATCCTTAACAGAGAGTATTTGATTTCCATGCAATATATAGCAAAAAGGCTTTATGTGACCATACTTTACACAATAATGACACCTCCAACAAGATTGGAAACTATTTTGAGGTCCATCACGTCTGCTAGAATGATGTAACATGTGGTTAGACATTGTGGTCATATTCTTCTTTTCATAATGACAGAACTTATCTTCATACATTCTTCTCTGTCTGTTATTAGGGTGATACTGAACCTTTGTAAATTCTATTTGATCAGTCCTATTTTTCATCCTCTTTGAGGAATCAGTAATGTCATTGATCTTGAAATTTAAAAGATGTAATGACCATGTAGCCTAATAACCAACTTTGTTTTAGTTAATCAAAGTTAATTAAAAATTTTGTTCAAAGTTGTTATCTATCACTCAAGCTATCATATGATGTGGCATGTACACGGTAACTTGCAGTGGAAGTAACTGCATGTGTATAAATAGAACTATGTAATTGCCCTATAACCAATAAGAATTCATTTTGGTTTCTTAATAGTTTGATTTTATTGTGGAAAGTATTAATTAAGCCTCTAAATCAATATTACACAATGTTACTTAAATACTAGAACTTAAATACTTATATGGGTAATGCTAACTTGTACTTTTGAGACACAAGTTAAGAACTAAATGTAGAAATTTTTTTTTTGAAAACTATGTATAAATTTTATTAAAAGTTTATAATTAATTCTTTTACTACATTTTCTAATAGATATTTTCTATTTGTAGATTTCTTAACATATCGCTAGAACGCAAGTTAGCATTAGCCATATAATTTAGTTGGTAGTTGTTAGGGTGTTGGTATAAAAATGTTTGGATTTAGTGAGTAAATCTTGTAGTAAATTATTAAAAATTAATAATCTTGAGTGTGTTTTAAAATGACAAGAAAATATGCAAGTGAAGATTAATTTTGAATTAAGAAGTATGCATCACTTGTGAAGTGTTGTAGTAAGTTTGAATTTAAAAATAAGTAACACTTCGTGAAGCGTTGTAGAATAAAAGTATACAACTTTTGAAGAATGTTGATGTAGGCAAAATAATGTAACTTTTGATAAAAGTGCGTAACTATTGAAGTTTCTATTTCAAGTATCAAAGTAGCAAATTAAGAACATTAGAAGAAATCATACAAGAAGAAATCATCATTATGAATCCGGGTACGACTTATTGTTCCTTTATAAAACACAAAATAAATTAGAGTATGTGAAAATTCTAATATCAAGATTTTAAATGGAATTCTTATTAATAATTAGTATTAGAAATAGATTATTGATATTATAATTTTCAGTAACAATTAATTAATATAATTGAAATAGTACATACAGAGTAAATTTCCTACACTTAACATATACGCATATATTTCCGTTCAATATTGGCGGTGTGAATGAAGTCTAAATATTCATATATTTTCCAGTCAGTCATTTTGTTTAATACCATACTTAGTGCATTCATAGAAGATATTTTCTTTTCATTTTTATGAGATGGGCTACGGATAGTGTAGTTAGCATCATTATTCATGCCAATAAGATATTTCCATGTCAATTGCATGTATACGACAAAATAATTGATTGTTGAGTTAGTAGTAAATTGATGAAAGTCATCACTTATAGGAACTTAGTAACTCAAAATTGTAAATGAAGAGAAATTTGGAATATAAAATTATTTAATTTTGAAGTGAAAAGTGTGTTATTTTATTTCGAATTGTTTGAGTTATAAACTTGTTTATCACTAAAGTTGATCAAATTTATTAAAGTTTATGATTTTAAATTAAGCAATTGAATTTTATATGAATAACATGTTTGTATTTAATGAGATTTATTACTATAAGACATATTAAGATCATCCAAAGATGAATCATGACTTATATAGATGTTTGAATTTGGAGTCTAATGTAACAATTGAATACCGAGATGTGGTATTTTGAGATCTTTATCACAGAGTATAAGAAATTTGAGATTTCTACAAATGAAGAATCTTGTGAGTAAGGTTCTCCATGGATTGTTAAAATACAAATCGGAAGTTTGTCACTAATGAAGAATTCTGTGAGGAAGATTCTTCATGGATTGTTGAAAAATAACCTGGACTTAGAATAAGTAAGAGAGTCCGGAAGGCTAAAGATCTAGGACCGAAGAAAATTGATAGTCAATTTATTTCTTTTATTTAATGGAAGGAAATAGTAAGAATTTTGTTCATAAGATTCCTATTATTCTTCAAGTGGAAGATGATCCTAAGACTTATAAGGAAGCGGTAGCTTCAAGGGACTCCTCGTGTTTAGAAGGAAGTATCATAGTGTGATGGTACACTAAACACATAGAGGTGGCAATTAAATCCATTAAGGCAAAATCCATCCAATCCATCCATCAAAAAATCCATCCAATCCATCCATCAAAAAATCCATCCAATCCATCCACCACACAAAAAATAAGTTAATGGATTGGATTAAATCTATCCATTTATATGCATGGATGGATTCAATCCATCCAACATATTTTAAGGATCCAATGGATTATTTTTATTTTCGTTAGATTTATTTTTTTTAAATTAGATTTTTTAAAAATAATTTAAAAACTATATTTTTTTTCTGAAAAAAAAGTTTAATTTTTTTGAAAAAAAAATCTGTTTTTTTTTTCAGAATAAAAAACTGATTTGTTTTTCGAAAAAAAAAACGACTTTTTTTTGGAAAAAAAATCAGTTTTTTTTTTCAGAATAAAAAACTGATTTGTTTTTCGAAAAAAAACCGACTTTTTTTTGGAAAAAAATCGGTTTTTTTTTTAGAATAAAAAACTGATTTGTTTTTCGAAAAAAAAATAAAATTTTTTCTCGAAAAAAAAACCGACTTTTTTTTTGGAAAAAAATCAATTTTTTTTCTGAAAAAAATCAATTTTTTTTCTGAAAAAAATCGGTTTTTTTTCAGAATAAAAAACTGATTTGTTTTTCGAAAAAAAAACCGACTTTTTTTTTAGAAAAAAAATTAATTTTTTTTCTGAAAAATCGTTTTTTTTTCAGAATAAAAAACTGATTTGTTTTTCAAAAAAAATATTTATTTTTACGAAATTAAAAAAAAAGTTGGATGGATGGATATCCATCCATTAAAAATATGTTAATGGATGGATTGGATGGATTTTATTTTTAATGGATGGATCGGATTGGATAATTTTAATAAAATTTTAGTGGATTTTAATGGATTAATGGATTGTTTTAATCCATCCATTAGCAATCCAATCCATATCCATCCAATCCATCCATTTTGTCACCCCTATAAACACATACATGTATAACTTAGTAACCAAGAGTTTTAGAAGAAAAAAAAGTGTTGATTATTTCGACACATTTGCACTAATAGCAAGGATGACAATAATTAGAGTATTATTTGCATTAGTTTCTTTGCATGACCTTATATTTCATCAAATGGATGTCAAAATGACATTCCTAAATAGAGATCTCGGTGTGGAGATTTGCATGGGACAACAAGAAGGTTATGTGTTTCCTGGTAATGAACAAAAGATTCACAAATTAAGAGGAAGACAGACAACTTAGGGAGACACTTTCAATCATTATCAAAATATAAAGTCAAAGAGTTTGTCATCGTCAAAAGGGGGAGATTTAGAAGAAAATATCTTATATCTAGTTCAATTTTGATGAAGACAAAGACTAATTTCTCATTGCATAGAGATTGATGACGAAGTTAATCAAGAAGGTTTAGCATAGAGATTCAAGTGAAGATTTGAATTTCTCATTGCAATTTATACTATACTACTTTAAATTGCTCATAATTTCATCTCTCACTTCATCAAAAAATCTTTTTGCATTATCATGCATGGTTATCTAAAAAACCTTCTTCATCTAATTATTGTTACAAGTGTTTGTACACAAAGTTGTGTGAGAATATTGTGATATTCATTTGTATCCATGTTGGTTATATGACTGATCATTAGCAATGAGATGAATGAAATTTTAGAAACAAAGTGGTTTCTAACTTCCACATTCAAGATGAATGTTCTTGAACTAATTGACACACTTTTAGGGATCAAAGTAAAGCAAAATAGTGGGGGTTATGAACTTAGTCAAACATATTATTTTGAGAAAGTACTTGATAAGTTCAAACACTTATATTTTAAAAAAGTAAGTACTTCATTTGCTCCCAGTGTCAAACTTTAAAATAATGATGGAAGAGTTGTGTCTCAATTGGAATATGCAAGTTCAATTGGTTGTCTAATGTATTTGATGCAATGTACCTGACATAGCATTTGAAGTTAGTAAAATGAGTAGATTTATTAGCAATCCAAATGGTAAGCATTGGAAGGCCATCACAAATAATTTTGGTTATCTTTTGAAAAAACAATTTTGGCATCCATTATGCTACATTTCCTACCATATAAGAAGGATATACCGATACGAGTTGGATATCGAGTGTTGAATATCATAAATCTGCATCTAGAGACTAGGTGGATATTTACACTTGTATGTGGTGCAATTTCTTAGAAGAGCAAGAAACAAATGTGGATCTATCTCAACCATAGAATCAGAGTTTGAGGTTCTTGTTTCTTCTAGTGAAGAAGCTGAATGATTGAGGGACCTCCTCTTAGAAGTTCCTTTGCCTAAAGACAATGTTTTAAAAGTGTTGATACATTTTGGTAGTCAAGCCACTTTACCTTGAGCATACAAAATGTGTATAAAAGAAAGTCTAGGAAAGAAGGACTTAGATATTCTTTCGTGAGAAAATTGATTAAGGGTGTAATCATTTCATTCATATACGATCCATCTATAATTTTTTTGATCGATTTACTAAACCATTGGCCAGAGATTAATAAAGACTACCTCAAAAGGTATGGGATTGGAACTCCTTGGATAAGGGTTCCGACAAAGGTAGCAACAAAATCTGAAGTTAACAAATCTTAACCTAAGATTCAATGGGTAATAACAAGTCGTTGATTTGGATGTTTGTCGAACATTTCGTGATAATGCTGACCTTTAAAATGAGGGTTGAGTTTTTATTTAAACTCTTAATGAAGTTCAATACCAAGGGTACATGTCTCTTGGAAAATTATACAATATGAACTTCACCTATGTGAATTTCAAGATGGTGTCTTGTCAAAGTAAGAGTTGAAGTTTCTCTCATGAAAACAGGAAAAACACATGGCCATAAATAATGATAGGTGAGAGATGTAGGCGAAGAACCACTAAAGAGTGTGTGTAAGGTAAATTCGGTATAATGACAAGGGATAACAGTTCAAAGCATAACTAGATAACATTCCAATTAAACTTTGTGTTATCCTTACTAAGATTAAGGTTAAATAGAAAGATACTTAATTGTATTAACATTCTTTTCCTCTATTTTTTCTGTAATTGGTCTTGTCATTATTAGAATAAATAGGGGGCTGTAGTAAATTATTAAGAATTAACAATCTTGAGTGTGTTCCAAAATGACAAGAAAATAAGCAAGTGAAGATTAATTTTGAATTCAGAAGTAAGTTTGAATTCAGAAATAAGCAACACTTTGTGAAGTATTGCAGAATGAAAGTCTGAAACTCTTGAAGAATGTTGTTGTAGGCGAAACAATGTAACTTTTGGTAAAAGTACGTAACTTTTGGTAAAAGCTTGTAACTCTTGGTAAAAGGAAGTTGTTTCACCAAGGGTTGCAACCTTGTGAAACAACACCAATATGACCTATAAATACTTCAATCCGAATTCAGAAAACATAACAAAAAACATACACCTTCTTCACTAAAATTTCAGATACTCTTCCTTACATTCGAGTTTTCATCGGTTTTGTACAAACTTGAGTATATGTTTAATTATCCTGAGTATTCCTACGCTTCAACTTTAAGACATTTAAAAGTGTTTAAAATATTTATAAGAAAAGTAATTTCGCTCATGATTATAACCTCGATCCATTCGATTAATATTAATTTTCTAACTTACTAAATAAAGAAACAGAATTATTAATATTTTAATAGTAAAATACTAATTCCATTTTATAAGATACAAAATTAGATAAGATAAAAAATAATATGATATTTGTATGGTATGTATTCTAGTAGGTTTAGCTAATTATTAGTTTCTTGTTCTTTTCTATTTAAAATGAAGTCTTTGGTTTTCTTAGAGTCTAAGCACGTGAAAATTTGATGAGACTCGATATATTATTGCATAAATGATTAGACGTTAGGTGTTTATTTTTATCATCACAATTTATGGAAATTAAGAAATTTGATTTTTCTTAAAAGATTTTGAGTGTAGGCCCAATGATTGATAGCACTAGTTATAAGAGTTTAATTTAGTTGACTGATTTGTCAATCTTTTTCTTTTGTTAAATTGATGTGATGATTTGAATTTAAATGAGCAAGTTATTAGTTTAGTCTCTCAAACACATGACACCGTTAATTAAATATATTAAAATATAATTTCCTAGATACAACTTAATTGATAGTTGCAAATATGTTAATATACATAGGTTTGAGTTTTGACTCAAGAGTTTTAATTTCTTTGTGAATCTAGCTCTTACATATCAATATATCTAATTGCATATAGTATTCTTTAAATTATTTATCTTTTATATACTAACTTTTTACAAACTATTACAAATACCTAAAGCATAAGTACGATATCCTAAATAAATTTAATGAAATGTTGTGCAAAGACATTACATTTATTCATTTTTAAAGGATAAATTTGAGCTATTAACAACTTTAAAAAAAACATAAATATAAATATGATAACTTAAATACAATTAAATTACTAAAATATATAAATTTTATGATTATCTTCTAATTAACAATATTCATCCTATTAATTATACTCATGTTATGATTTTAATCAATAAAATAAAATTGATAAGTTATCCATTAATATTATCTTTAATAAATTTTTCTTTCTTTTATTTTCATTAATAATGAAATCATTTAAACTATTTTTCCTATAAATTTAAAAGATATTAAGAATACTAAGTTAAAATAGTAATTTGAAAAGAAAAAAAAAATACACGAATAACAAGCCGTGTGATCGAATGCTGAGAGAAAATACCCAAATTATTCAAGAAATTAATTATTTATACATTTATACCAACAAATTAAGAAAGCATAATATAATAAGTTAATAATAATTTTCAAAAACTAACTATTATTAATACGATGAATATTGACAAATGCAACATGTAATATAAAAAATAAAATAAGAATAGGGAATTAAAATATAGGTTTAATTGAAATTTTGTTCACTTTATTTTTATTTTTTTTAGTTTTAGTCCCTCTATTTTAAAATTCAGAATTTTGGTTTCCTGTTTTCAATTTGTTTTTTATTTTGGTCTCCTTATTTTAAAATCTAGAATTTTGGTCTTCTATTTTCATTTTTTTAAAACTTTTAGTCCTTTATTTTAAATTTGTTTTAGATTTTAGTCTCTTTTTCAATTGAAAAAAGGAGACCAAAAGTCTAAAAAAATAAAAATAAGGGGATCAAAATTTTGAATTAGATGCCTGTAAAATATTGCTCTAACATCTTTAAAAAATTAAAATATATAATGTGAAAGGGAAAATATAGAACAAGGAAAAGAGAATGAAAAATGTGAAATGCCTCCCTAACATTTTGAGTTTTTTTTAAGCTAAAAAAGATCAAGAATATATTAGAAGACAAAAAACAAGTTACATAAAAGGGACCAAACCAAATCCTCTTAGGAAACGAGCTTAAATTTTGGGATATCAAATTTGTCTAACATAAAGTTTTTGTTAATATTACTATGTACAAAATTGAACCAATTGTTAGTTCTGGACATGAAACCAATGGTGGTTAACAAATCCGCACAACCATTAGCTTCTCTAAATATATGAGTAACTAATAAATCCATGTCATGTACACAATTCAACCATCTAGATCTTAATTTCCAAGGAACAAGACTAAAATTAGTAAAAGCTTTCACCACAATAGTTGAGTCAGGTTCAACCAAAAGATTGTTCCACTTTCTCTTCCTAGTAGGCTCCACTGCAGTCATGGCTGCAAATAATTCAACAAGTGAAGTGTTTGCCAACTCCCAAGAAATTTCTGAAGCTTCCCATGAGACTCGTTGTCTCCTTTCTAAAGTTTCCACCAAAAGAACAAGAAGATGGAACACCTATAGCAAAGTCATATATGTTGCATTTGAACTAACCCCTATTTGGAGGTTGCCAAAGAATATTGATGGTTTTCCCGACTTTAGAGAGTGAACAGAGATGTTAAAATTCTTTAGGATGCATAAATTATCCATGGGAGAGTTTTATGCTTTCCTGGTATGGTTCCCCACTAAGCTGGAAGCATCAGTTATAGAGGCAACACATGATTTCCATTGGAACAACCTGCTATCAAATGTAATCTTGTTTTTAGTAGTCCAAATCTCTGCTAAAAGACTAACCAGACAAGCATTAAATGTAACAATCAGTTGTGGAGACTGATCACTTCTCATGGATTATTTGAACTCCAAGAAAGTCCTGATAAGGCTTTGAATGTTGAAAGAACCCTTGAACCAATTCCTAATGTGGGTCACAAACTTGCATTCAAAATAAATGTGCGATGAGGATTCACAATCACTGTTGCACAAGGAACACATCGAAGTAAAAGCAAAACCTCTTCTAGTCATGTTTTTATTAGTGGGAAGTTTGTTGTGAATAAAATGCCACATCAATATTGATTTAGAAATAGGTATGCAGGGATTTCACGGGAAACCAATCCCCAGATATGAAGGGGAAGAGTTAACCAAAAATTTGTAGGTTTGCTTTAGACTTAGTTCTCCATTCTCAGTGTCAGCCCAAACCAACAAGTCATCAAAGGATTTAGTGGTCGAGGAAGAAGCAAGAAGATACATAGCCCAATAAGCCAAGAATAATAGCTTAAAGATTCAAGGGAAAATACCCATTATTATTGTGCAAGTAATCTGAGACCTTTTAAGAAAGAGTGTTGTGATATCTTATATGAGTATTGATTTTCTAAACCAGAGGGATATCGAACCAACAATCTAACCAGAAGTTAATTTTCTTACCATCACCAATAAGAAATTTTGAGTTTTCCTTAATAATAGATCATTAGTTTTTGAGGCCACTCGAAAGGGAAGAGTAAATATGATGGGAAATGCCTTTGTTGCCTCTAAAAATCTAAAAGAAAGCAATTTTGGCCAACAAGAATTAGCCTTCACCAAGGACCAACAGAGGCGAATATTTGTAGCATCATTAAGAACTCTTAAAGATCTAAGGGAGTGTATACCATAAAGAAGCCATGAATATCAACAAGTCTCTTGTACCTCGAGTGATCCATTTACCCTACAAAGATAAGATTTGACAACATTATAAGTTTGGCCAGAACATTCAGCATACCTTGTCAAGAGATTTGAGATGGAATTGATGGACCTCATGTTACCCTTATAAAAGATTAAAATGTCATATGCATAAAGAGTGTGAGACAAAACCATGATGTTTTTAGAGCTTTGTATCAGAGAGATTTGCTTGTCCTCAACAAGTTTAATAATACCTCTACTCAAAACTTCTTTAGCCAGAAAAAAAAAAAATAGGAGGTAGAAGGTCTCCCTGCCTCACACCATTGGAACACTTGAAGAAACCAATTTGCTTGCCATTCATACCAATAAAGAGATGAGAAAATTACATAATTAACTTGATCCAAGGATATAACTTTTCACAAAAACCAAAGGATGACAAGGTTTTTAGAAGAAAGGTCCAACTTAAGGATTCGAAAGCCTTTGATATATCTATATTTAGAGCAACATTTCCCTTAAAACTTTTCTGGTTCAGAAGGTTCATAGCTTCTGAGGCTAGGAAAATGTTACCCCATATCTTCCTACCATCCACAAAACCATTATGCTCATGAGAGATAAAGGAAGGAATAATAGAGGCCAATCTATCAGCTATCACTTTAGAAATAAACTTAAATTTGAAATTGGCTAGAGTTATAGGTATGACTCGTTCAAGTTGTCAGCTTCCTTGCACTTAGGAATCATGATTAAAGTGTTAGAGTTGAAGTGAGGTATGATCCATTATTGGATAAAGAATTGATTGATAGCATTTATGACACCACTTTGATGACCTCCCAATAGTGGCGGTAAAAAAATCCCCCAAAACCATCTGGCTCTAGAGCAGAACCAGAATTACGATTCAAAATGGCCTGATAGATTTCTTCTTTAGTAGGTAAGCTAGTGATGAGCGTGTTTGTTGAATCCTTGACTAAAGAATGCATTGTTTCCTCTATTAAGTCATTGTTTTGCAAGTTGGAAACATGATTAAATAAGGACTTTTAGTGGCTCTCAACATCTCTCTCAATGATGCCTTTCTCAAAAACAACATGGTTGTTAATCAAAAAAACATTTACATGTGTTCAATGAAATAACTTATATGAATAACTTTACAAGTTTCTAATATATTCAATGAAACACTTAATCTAAAAGTATATGATTTCACAAGAACCGTGCAATTTTTATACTTCGTCTGGATGTAAGATAGTCTTGTACTTCTTCACAAATGGAGAGCGAGTCTCTTCATTAAAATGAAAAATCAATAAATTAAACCTAAGATTACAAAAATTTCAGACTTGTACAAAAGCCCTTTTCAATAAACCGATAGATTAAAAAAATATAGAAATTGTCGATTATCAGTGTTCCATAATGTCAACGCCTTTCTACAATTGGGCTTGGTGTTATTTTCTACCATTGTTGTTGCGAATGGAGTCAGAAGGTTGAGATGAACAAGATAACGGAGTTGAACAAGAGAATGAGAATGCCAAGAACCAGAGAGAATGAGATTAGAGAAATGAAAAAGAGAGAATGAAGTTGTTTTTTGCAACTTATTTTTAATTTTTTTATTATCAAAAATAAAAAAGAGAGAAATAAAAAATATGATTTGTATCACTATTTTAATAAATAATTAAGTAAATACTATAATTTTGTTTTAATTTGTAGTTTTGTTTTTAATTTATAGTTTTGGTTTTAATTTAGCATTATTTTGGGTTTTATTTTATTGATTTATAGTTTTGTTTTTAATTTATTTGATCTTATTTTAAAATTTAATTTTGAATATGATTTATAATTTTATTTTATTAATTTACAATTTTAATTTTATTTGATTCTAAGAAAATAATTTAGCATAAACTAATTATGGGAAAGAAATAAATTAGTTTTAAATTTTAATTTTTATTCTAAGAAAATAATTTATAGTTTTAATTTTATTTTACAAATTAATTTATAGTTTTCATAAGTAATTTATAGTTTAATTTTATTTTACAAATTAATTTATTTTACAAAATAATTGAGAGAACCAAAATTAGGGGGAAAGGAATTTTTTCACACCAATAGATTTACATAAGTGTCGGCTATAATCTACACTAGTAAAGAAAAATATAAATAAATAAAATATATTAAAAATAAAATAAAACGTGTCAAACAAAAATAGTGGAGGGAAATGAAATATGTTTGGTGCTTCAATAGAATTTTATTTGCGGCTGTCAGACTGACGCTAGTATTTTTAATAAATTAATTAAAATAGTGAAGAGAAATGAAATGGGTTGACACTTCAATAGAATTTTAGTAGCATTGGTCAGATCGCTAATATTTTAAATAAATATATATATATATATATATATATATATATATATATATATATATATATATATATATATATATATATATATATATATATATATATATATATATATATATATATATAAAAGCATGTAACATTAGTCTTGTACAACACTATTATAAATAAATAAACAGATAAATAAAAATATAAATAATTAAGAACATTAGCATTGGCCTCAACCGACGCTACAATTAAATATATATTTAGATATTTTTAAAAAAGGATTTAACCTTTTAGCGTTCGTAGAGGTTACACAAATCCGACGTTATTTGTCTCGATGTCGTGGCCGATGCTAAAAAATTGAGACTAAAATGCTTCTTTCTAGTAGTGTGACTCCTTTGGGAAATGGCGTCACATATTGCATTTTCCTTCGAAATTGCATTGTGTAAGCATTCATCAAGGCAAATTAACCTTTCCTCTACTGCCTGCAAATTCTGCTGTCAAACCATGTTATAAATAGGGTTCAAAAGTTGGTCGGTGCCTTGCACACCGAGGTTGGCTTGCAACAGTTGGAAATCAGGTAATTCCTTTGACCTAGGTACCATCGGTGGTGTGGGAGGCCTGAGCAATGTTTCACCTTGTTGAAATTGTGGATCAAATCCTAAGAACATGATTTGAATTTAAATTGTACCAAAGAAATGGTTAGAGAATGTGTTTTTGTAAACCGAGGGGAAAATGTGTTTTTGTTTTTATAACTAACAAATATTTTTTGTCCATTTATAAAGTAACAATGAATGATACATTGTCAACCTCATCAATCTAGACGAAACATCAGTGAAATGCATGAAACTCACCAAATAATATAGTAGAATGTAAATACCACAATGATTCATCTTGAAAGCAGAATGCAAAGTGCTGAAATATAAACATAGATCGTGACAACACACTGATAATGAAAGCATTGCATGTAGAAGCCATTATGTGAGATGGATTCTAGAAAAGAGTAATGTCTCAATGTTGGCTCCTTAGTGCATCTTCTCTCATAATTTCTAAAATTATTTTCTTTAATGGATGATTATTAAAAAAATTATTGTTAATTAGAAAAGCATGAATGTAACTTAGTATTTAGTTTCATGTGATGAAAGCACAGAGAAGCACAATTCTCTTGATGTCGCAAGGATTTTGGAAGAGTCGTCGTCGGGAGAAATACAAGCTATGGTTAGAGAAGATGAAAAGTGGGTGCAATCCTAGTTCAATGATATACATCTCTGGTCTCCTGAGAATATGGATAACGAACGACTCACATGGATAAAATGCTATGGACTTCCATGTCACGTGTGGTGTGAGCAATTATTTAAGCTCATTGTTGGGTGTGTAGGAGTCTTCATTTCATGTGATGAAAGCACAGAGAAGCACAACTCTCTTGATGTCATAAGGATTTTGGTTAAAACTAAATACTCAATGAAGTTTTCAATATGGAAGTCAATCAAAAAATTTACAGAATCAAAATTACGGAAGATTTCTATGGACCAAAGAAGATTACAGTGAGAAGGGAAGAATATAAGAGTAGTTCATTGGAGGAGGATGAATCAGATGAAAATGAAAGTGTACCGAAGACTTCAGAGGAGGATGATGGTAATGATCTGAGAAAGTTCACTTCTCGAGAAAAGGATTCTTCTATGGAATCAGCGGACTAGAAAGGGAAGAATTCATTATTACCTAGGGATAATGGTAAAGGAAACAACGAAGCATGTGGGAAGAAAGATGGTGTGTTAGGTAAAAAGGTATGCTTTGGCGTGTCAAGGAAAAATGCAGATCTTGGAGGTAGTGAAAAAGTTAGGTGTTGTGGTAATAGGGATGTGGCAACTATAGAATGCATTGGGATGGCAGGTGGGTGCGAGGTTGGGTTTCCCAATTTTTTGGATAGCGATACTAACCGGGTAGATAACGTGGATTTGGATTATTCTAGGGTAGGCTTGAATCTATATAAGGACGATCCATTATTTTCTCTCCCAGTTGGGCCTGGTTCAAATACCAAATTGAAGAAGACTAAAAGATTAAAAGAAATTTATGAGAAAATAAGAATTACTTTTTCCCTTTCCTATTACTCAACCTTAATTCACTCGAAGAATATTCAGGAAGCAACGTCTGGTATTTCTGCCAATGTAGATTGTAACTTACATGGTTCTACTAAGGAATGCAAGTTCAAAATATTCTGGAGGGTCTATATTATATTGTGAATCAGTTAGCGACGGTGATGTGATTTAAGGGAATGCTCGTGTGAGGAAAGCAATTGAAGATGTTCCATTAAAAGTTTAGAAAATGATCAAGGAGTCAGAGGTCGAAGGTGAGGAAGACGATGAAATTTTTGAAGGCATAATAAGAGAAATAGAGGGTAGGGATAGGAAGAATTTTGAAGGAAAGATCGGGTTAGCGATAAGGGTTCCGTGAATATAATCTCGTATAAGTAAGAGGGTGTGGCTCTTCAATTAAGAAGAGAAGGATCCAACATCTAATCTCAAATGGAAAAATGGATATGTACTTTATTCAGAATCAAAGTTATGTTATGTTGAGGAAAAAACAATTATGAGAATTTGTGGTACTGAAAAATGTGGGTGGTCTGCTACTTCAGCAATTGGTCAGCCGATAGGTATCATTTCAATTTGGAGATCTAAGGTAATCACTCCAAACTTCAGCTTTAGAGGTTATGGATTCTTAGGTATAAATTGTCAGTGGAAGGGATTGAATTGTTACTTTGTTAACGTATACTCATCGTGCATAATCTTTAAGAAAAGAAAAATGTGGTGTGATTTAATAGCAGCTAAGAATAAGTTTATGGTGGGGGAATGGATAGTTGGGGGTGACTTCAATGTGATCAAATTGGAGGAGGAAAGGAAGGGAAAAGGTAAGGTTAGCAGTGCAGAGATGGATGATTTTGCAACTTTTATTGATCTGATAGAGCTCATTGACCTCCCTGTGACTGGAAATAAATATATCTAGTTTAATTCAAGCGGAAAATGTAAAAGAAAACTGGATAAATTTCTTGTATCAGAAGACTTGTCTAAGAAATGGAGTGTGATGGTGCAACATGTGGGTAATCGGGATATTTTGGACCATATACCGATTTGGTTGAGAGCTAATAGGACCAATTGGGGCCCAAAACTGTTTAGAGTTTTTAAACATTATTTTGAGCATTCTGGATTCATGGCATTTGTGGGAGAGGTTTGGAAGTTGAATTCTTATGTTAGTAGTAGTAGTCAGATTCTAGTGAAGAAATTAAGTTTTCTTTGGGAGAGGCTGCGATGGTGGAATACCAACGTGTTTGGCTGGGTAGATTTGAAGATACAAGGTGGGGTGGACACTTTGAATGAGATAGAAGATGAATTGGCGGGTTTTAAGATGAGACTTAGATACGAGGCACATAATATGATATGGAATAATCTCTTTCTCAAGGAAAGCATGTTGTTGCAGAAATCGCGAGTGAGTTGGATTAAGGAGGGGGACCTCGATTCTAAATATTTTAATGCTGCTAAGAAAAACAGAAGTAGAACTAATTTTATTTCTTTGGTCAAAGTGAGAAATGGTTGTGCTGAGGACGTGCACAGTATTAAAAAGATCATTAATAATCACTTTGCGAGGTTGATACATTAGATATTATTTCCAAGACTGCTTTGGATATGTTATGGAAAACGTCGATTCTCATGAAAGTTAAGATGTTCAAGCGGAGGTTGTTTACGAATAGACTTCCGACCCGTTCTAATCTAGCGTCCAGGGGATTAATTTCTAACCCTCATGATTTGGTCTGCATTTTCTATTTCCAATGTCATGAATCGATCAGACATGTGTTTATTTTCTGTCCAATAATTCAAGCTGTTTGGAGGGCGGTTGGTGATTGGGTAAGGGCGCATGTGGCAAGTCCGAATAATTGTTGTGAGCATCTTTTGGATTGGTTCATTAAATGGGTTGAAGTATCATATGAAAAGAATGTTTGTGTAATTTGGTTTTGTACGGTCTGATGTATTTGGAGGCAAAGAAATCAAATTTTATTTAATGATGAATTTTGTTAATTATAAAAAAAAATTAAGTCGTTATTATTAGAAATATTAAAACTCAATGACAAAAACTGCATTCATTTTTTCCTTTACAACATTAAACTTTTTTTTTACAAGCATCTATTGTTAGCAATGTATGGGTTTCATCGTAAAATTCCTTTAAGTTGGTAGTTTCCTTATAAGTCTTCGGCCCTACTCTAATAGTCTTACTCATTACATCTTATTTTACATTGTGTTAGTTTTTCACATTAAAATTAAAATTAAAGATTTTTTATTTATACTTTTTCTTATTGTGAATAATTTGATATTGACTTTGCTAGGAAAATTTTCCATTCAAATTCCAAAAAAAAGAAATTTAAATTGTTTCGAATGCATTCATTCAAAACATAAAAGCCAAACGAGCCCATCACAAATTGTCGACATACGCATTATTTCAAACTGAAAAAGCCAAACTAGAGTCCTTTTCTTTTTGATAAGACAAAAACCCAATTAGAGTCTGACAAAATACAAGTGGTACATATATACAAGTAGCAAGGTTACCAAATTAATGAGAACAAAAATACCAAATTGAAAGATTTTTACCAAATTAATAAGAACAATCAACAACTAATAAAAATTATTAAACAATCAAATCTTATCATTTACTTTTTTTTACCAAATCATCAAATACAAACATCCATACAAACATATCCTCAACATATAAATTAGTGAGATATCCGTATTACTCGTTCATTTGCAGTATTGCAGGAGTACTAATATAGTATTTTTTTTAAAATATAATAAAAATTAAATTAAAAAAAATTAAATTATTCAATAAAAAATATTATTATTTTTAAAAGAAATAATAAATTAATGCTTATAATTATTTTCATATATAAGAATATTTTAAAAAAGTTATTTCTGTTTATAATATCAATATCTTTTTCATTAATCTTTTAACATATTTAAAAACATGATCCATAAATTTATATTATTTAATATTTGAAATAATCAAAATTATTTTTGTTTATAACAATAATATTTTTTTTGTATATATAAATAATTTAATATATAAATATTGTTTTTGTTTTAACATATATATTTGAATCTATACACAAATATATAATTCAACAATGTATTTTTGTCCGTAAATAAATATTATTTTGTTTAACGACAGACACTTTTACTTATATTTTATAATTTATTTTAATTGAAAATTTATGATTCCTGTTTGTAAAAATATTTGTAAGTTATTCTCGTTTATAAAAATAATTGCATCAATAATAGACTTTTCTCGCTTATGAAAACATTTGTAGCTTATTTCCATTTACAAAAATTATTGTATCAACAATAGACTTTGTAATGATTGAAATTAATCATGCGGACATAAAAGACATAATGACAAACTTGGATGCAAATAACTACCAAGGACAGGTGACAAGTGATCCGAATTTAGAGCAATTGAGGAGAGACGCAAGAGAGAGAATGCCAAACAGAAAATATGCATAAGAAGAGCTGGAACAATTAGGGATGGGGTGTGAAATATTTCTGGAAACTTATTCTTTCTTTCTCTCTCTCTCTCTCTCTCTCTCCTCTCTCTCTCTCTCTCTCTCTCTCTCTCTCTCTCTCTCTCTCTCTCTCTCTGTTTGTGGTTGAGTAGTACTCACCTTTTTTATCATTACATTGTATTTAAATTCCTCAAAATGACTAGCAGTCGTACTTGTTAATTTTACAGTGTGATATTGTTTATTCTGAGTGATATATTTCTGACCTTAACATTTGGTGCTCTCATTGACCACCATATCATGGCGGAAAACACTAGGATGACAACCATGGAAACTTCCATCACCAACTTCACTGCCACATTAACACAGTTCATGGAAGAGAATGCTCGCGCGCGTGCAAAAGATCGTGTTCGTATGGAGCGAGTTGAAAAACAACTCAGCCTCATGAATACCACTAGTTCCGCCATACCTGGTGCGAAGAACTCTTCTCAGTCGTCATCATCTCCGCTCTTTCAGGTCAGAAATATGAAATTGGACTTTCCCCAATTCGACGGCTCCGACGTGTTACACTGGATCTTCAGAGCAGAGAAATTCTTCGAGTATTATGCAACTTCAGATCCACAATGCCTCACCATTTCTATGGTTCACATGAACAAAGAAGTCGTGCCTTAGTTTCAGATGATGGCACGCAACAACCCCTTTCAGTCCTGGTCAGCGTTTACACGCTCCCTCGAACTGGAATTTGGTCTGTCGTCGTATGTGTTAGAACAGTGGTAGAGTGTCGGGTTTTTGTTATCGTATCCATAGGGAATCTGAGATATTTCCGTCGTTCGACAATTGTCAAGTTCTTAACTTTTTAGTAACAAAAGGGGTTTGATTTTTAGTCACGGTATCTTGCATAAAAGATTATAAATTGCGGTAAAAGATTGGTTTTACGATTTAATAAAGATTGTCAAAGTTATGGTTCAGTAATCACTTTTCTTGTATATGTTCGATCAACAATACGCATAAACTCCTTTAGATGATAAACACATTCACAATATCCTCCCAATGTGATTATTTCTAACTCACATTGTGATTTTTCCCATTTTGATCCATTGTTGATTTCTCACACAATCTATCAAAATGACAACATTTAGGTTTAACATTTTCATGAACAACCACATTCAAAACTATTTCTAACTTAAGAAAATAGATGGATGAAAACCTAGGTCAAGAGTTGGAAAATATCTTTCAATCATAAACCAACACAAAGAGTTATAAATAAAGCAAGGTTTTCACCATATACATACAAAGCTTAATGATCACCTACATCTAACCTTGACAAAATGAAGAACTTAGCTACTCATTTTCATGGTAGCTTGCACAAGAAGTTTCGGAAGAAGGTTGATGAACATCAGAGTCGAAGAATCCAACTTGGATGAGAGTCCACCTTCTTTTTGTAGAATAATGTTAAGAAATGAAGAAAAATGAGAGATATTGGGTTTCTAGGTCACAAAAATCTCTTCTAAAAACAGAACTAGTAAAAATATGGTATGGTCTCAAAAAGTACACATTGCTACTTATAGAAAAAGTTGTTGTCCTGTCACGCTCGCGATCTCGTTCGCCTAGCGAGCTAACAGCGAATGTTTGCTACAGCCTCACCTAGCGAACATGCTAGCGAGGGTTGAGGAAAAGATTCTGGAATGCTTCGCTACTTGCTCGCTAGATGCTCTCCTAGCGAGTTCTTCGCCACCTGCCTCGCTGCCAGCGAATGATGCCAATTTGATTCTGTCCAAGTCTGGGAGTGTTCACTAGCAGCTCGCTACGAGCTCGCCTAGTGAATAGCTCGCTGCAACACTCACCAGATGTTCGCCTAGCGAACATGCTTTTGCTCTTGTTCTTTCTTGATTCCTTTGTCAACTTTCTTGTGTCTTCAAATTCTACTCTTTCATGCTCAAATACTGCACAATAACACACAAATTAAAAGGACCAAGAGCATTTCACATCATATTGCATATAAAAAAAAGCAAGGCGATTTTGAACTGAAATTAAACAAAAAGGAGCGAAAGATGCCCACATTTGATAGCTCAAATAAGCATAATTGGGCATTTAACAGTATGAATCACCAAGTCAGTCGCTTTTTAAGCTTTGCCAAACAACCACTGTTGCTTCATATTACACCAATTTCACTGCCTTAGCCAACAGGGTCGATGGACTCAGTCCTACTGCCACACTGGATTGTTTTATTAGTGGGCTGAAACCAGATCTCAAACGTGATGTTGTGGCCCTAACCCCTAATTCCATATCCAAAGCCCTAGCCCTAGCCAAATTATTTGAGGAGAAATACTCAGGCTCATCAAAAAACACTTATACGGCCCAATCCACCAAACCTTTCTCTACCACCATTCACAGAAACACAAATTTACCGATATTACTTCTAATACCACCGTTCAAACCACCATACAACTCACCTTGTAACCATAATGTAAAAAGTATCACACCGGCTGAAATTCAACTTCGACGAGACAAAGGTCTTTGTTACTATTGTGATGCCAAATTTACCATGTCCCAAAAGTGCCCTAATAAACATCTATACCTGTTGCTAGTGGACAATGATGAGACCACTGAACCCCAAATTGATTTTCCCGACCCAACCCCACAAATCAGTGATCAAGACCAGATACCAGAGCATCATTTATCGTTCAATGCTTTGAATGGTTCAATGGGAGCCGACACCATGCGCTTTAAGGGGAACATACAAGGCATGGAGATTCAAATCCTTTTGGATAGTGGAAGTTCCGACAATTTTCTGCAACCACAGATTACTCATTGTCTCAAAATTCCAGTCCATTCTGCAAGTAAATTCCAAGTACTTATTGGTAATGGTAGCAATTTAAATTCTAAAGGATACATTCCCGATTTACCGGTCTCAGTTCAAGGTCATATGCTTCATGTTCCAGTGTACTTACTGTCTTTCACCGGAGCTGATCTACTTTTGGGTGCCCCTTGGTTGAAAACATTGGTGTGAGGGCAAATCTTCATATACCATACATATGTGTGTTTCGATGATGTCAAAACACAATCATGGAAGAATCAGTTTGTTTGGCTCTTTTACCACAAGGCAAATGCATATCACACCTCTCATTTCTCTCTTGTGTGCATGTCATATCAATCTAACTAGCTATATTGAGTCCAACATATTTGGTAGATCATTGGTTGTGTTTAGAAGTGTAGAAATCACAAAAATAAGCATTTTTGCAAAATTACAGGGTTTGAGTCGACCAGAGGTCGACGCATAGAAGGCTCCTAGAAAGTGAAATTCCCACTGGTTGGCGCACGCTGACCTATGGTCGACGCATGCTGTTGATATTTTTCTTTTGTCTAAAACTGCAGACTATGCGTCGACGCATAGTCCTGGTATGGTCGACCGTTCGCTTCGTTTTATGCATAATTTGAAGTCTTTCCACTTATTTTAAAAAGTGTTTGTGTCTGTTATGTTTGGGTTACTATAAATAGTTTTTTGCTCATTCTTCAAAGAAAACAATTGAAACATTGAGTCAATTGCATAAATAAGAAAAGTGAGATAGGTGCCACTAGTTCTCATCATCTTCATCTTCAACATTTCATAACACAACAATTCTTGTTATGCATTATGGTTTGGTTGAAGTGATAACGTCCGAAGCTGTTGATTGGGAATCCGGTTCGGGTTAAGTTTTTGGCAGGTTTTTCTTGAATAAAACCTTGAAGGTTTTTTCCTCCAAGATTCGCCGAATTTGGGAGTTTTTGGTATGAACTCTCTCAATAAACATTCAGCTGAGCGAAGGTGATTGAGGAGCGGTGGGTTCCGTCAATCTAGTAGCGGTAATCAGTGAATTGTGTTGGAGAGGTTCGAGTTTGATTTGTTGGTGTTTGAGATCAGTCGGGCTGGGGTTTGAAGAACACAAGGTTGTTCAATAAAGGGGTTGTAATCGGAGGTCTATCCACAACAATCGAAGAACTTGATTCGACTCGAATCAAGGGACAAGAAGAGAAAGAAACATTCAACAACAAGAGAGTTTGTTTGTATATTTGCTTGTCAATTCTTGTATAAACGTTTCAACTACAAACGGTGATATCTATATTATATCGAGCTCAATTCTATTGTTAGAATTGAGGCCAGATGTACCCCGAAGTGAGGACGGCGGGGGAACAACCTCAACAAATCTTTGTGCCATTTATTTTCTGCACTTTCATTTTTGCTTAATAATTGAGTAATTTTAGTATAAGAAATTTTATCAAAGTTAGCATTGGTTTGAGTAAGTGCTTAACACTGTTTTTAACTCGAGTACAATAGTTTATTGTACAAGGAAGTCAGAGTTACTTGCTCAAGGCAAAACTCACTTGGAGTGCTACGCACACCAAGTGTTTGATAAATTGCCTACACCAAAATTCACTTGTATTGTTTACATAATTGTTGGCATTGTGTAGCATTAGAACTAGTCATACCAATTAGTGATTTAAGACAATTAATAGTGTGACTAGTGTGGTGATTCTATTTGCTCATTATCATAATCCATAGGCTAGACGCATATCCGGTCTTCTAATAACGGTTTGTTATAGACGGTAATTTTTCCACGACCGCTTCCGCATTTAAAATATTTTCAAAACCAATTTTTAATTGGTAGCACCGAACCAATTTTTAATTAGGGATCTATTCAACTCCTTTTCTAGATCCGTGTCATCGTCTAACAAGTGGTATTAGGAGCATCGGTTCACTCCGTGCTTCAAATATAACTTTGATAGAAAATGGCTAACGAACTTAAAGGGGCTTATAATAGAGCTCCCATTTTTAATGGAGGAAATTATAGTTATTGGAAGGACTGTATGTGGGTGCACATAAATTCCATAGATAGAAACGTGTGGAATGTTATTCTCAATGGTCCAATAGAAATAACTATGACCAATGCAAATAATGAGATTATGTCTAAGCCCGAAGCACAATGGACTGATGATGATGAAAAGAAATACAACTATGATTGGAAAGCCATGAATATTTTGATCTCCTCATTAGGATTAGATGAATATTATCGGGTTTCTCATTGTCTTATGGAAAAAGCTATGTGGGACTCATTGCAAGTCGTCCATGAGGGGACCAATGATGTTAAGCTAGCTAGAATCAACACACTAACACAAGAGTTCAATCTCTTTTACATGGAGCAAGGGGAAACCATTGCGGACATGCAAAAAAGATTCACTCATCTCATCAATAGATTACATTCACTAGGTAGGCTAGTGGCCAATGATGTTGCTACTAACAAAATTTTGAGATGTCTTAACAGGGAATGGTAGCCGAAGGTAACCGCCATCAAAGAAGTCAACGACCTTACAATTTTGGACCTAACAACATTGTTCGAAAAGCTGCAAGAGCACGAACAAGTACTCCTAAGCCTAGAGCAACATGAAAAGAAAGAAAAGAAGGACAAAACAAAGATAACTGAAAAGAAATCCATTGCTCTCAAGACTTCCTCCTCAAAGTCTCAATCTAAGGAGCATAGTGATTACACGTCGAGTGACGACGAAGAAGATGACAAGAGTGAGGACATGGGGCTATTCGTAAAGCGTTACAACCGCTATGTTAGAAAGAATGGCATCCAACACTCCGAGAAGAATCTTGTTAACTTCCGGAAGCAATCTAAGTACTCTAGAAATAATGACACCAAGGGGAATAAAACTAGATGATCGTGTTACACTTGTGGAAAGACCGGTCATTATAAGTCGGATTGTCCTTTAAACAAAAAGGGCAAAGAAAAGGAATTAAATAGATCACATAAGAATCCATTAAAGCTGAGGAAAGCATATATAGCTTGGGAAAGCGATAGCGATTCCTCTGAAGATGAAAGCTCAAGTGATGAAGATGAAGTTGTGAATTTGTGTCTTTCTGCTCACCAAAAGAACAAGAAAAAACAGGTACGACACGCTAAATATGAAAACTCCTCTAACATGTCTCATTTTGAATTACAAGCTGCGTTTAATACTTTTCACTGTGAAGCAAAAGAAGCCTTTAAAAGGCTGCCTCAAATAATCAAATATTTGCTCACCTAGAGCACAAGATACGTGAGTCCGAAAAGAAACTTGAGGCACTTAAGGCTTCCATGGTGGAAAGTACTAAAGCGGGTTGTGAGGATCTTAGAAGTACAGTAGTTAACTATGGGTGTGACACTTGTTATATTTGGCAAAATGAAGTTAGCAACCTAAATGCCAAACTTAACAAGGCTCTAGAGCCCAAAATTACCTTTGTCATCGATAAATTAAATTTTCGAAAATGTATGGTTAACCCATATCAAAAATACAAATATGTTATAAGAGATAATGATAGCAAAGGTAATCCAAAATTGACTTCTCTTGCTTATATTGTTGCAAGAAAGGCCATTCCATTGCTAAGTTCCATTTTAGGAGATTCTTAGTCCCTAAAGGCATCTACCAATGGCTGCCCAAATGCGACCATTTTGTCACTCACAATTTAGGACCCAATAAGCCATTGGGTACCTTCTCTTGTTAATTGTTTTTCATAGGTACAACGTCTTGAGACCACCGAGAGAAGATGGGTTCTCGATAGTGGATGCTCAAGACACATGACAGGAGACATATCTCTCTTCATCGACTTCGTGGCAAAGAAGAAGGGGTATGTAACCTATGGAGATAACAATTGCGGTGCAATACTTGGTAAAGGTAATGTAGGTAACTCTTCTTCCACTACTATATCTGATGTATTGCTTGTTGAGGGTCTTAAACATAACCTCATTAGCATTAGCCAATTACGTGACAAAGGTTACAATGTATGATTTTCAAAAGAATGTTGCAAAATTGTGCATAATGATGAAATGAAAAGTATGTTTAATGGCCTAATAGTAAATAATGTCTATATGCTAAACTTGAACAAAGTATCATTGACAAGTGACAAATGTCTCATGACAATGAGTGAAGACTCATGGTTATGGCATAGACGTTTAACACATGTCAACTTTGACTTACTTAACAAGGTAGTATCCAAAGATCTAGTCCTAGGTCTCCCTAAAATAAAGTTTACCAAGGATCACCTTTGTGATGCTTGCCAAGTGGGAAAGCAAACGAGGATCTCTTTTAAATCCAAAAACATCGTTTCCACTACGAGACCTCTCGAGCTTCTCCATATGGACTTATTTGGGCCATCTAGAATTAAAAGCCTAGGTGGAAACTATTACGATTTTGTAATAGTGGATGACTTCTCTAGATTCTGTTGGACTATCTTTTTGGCTAGTAAGTTGAAAGATTTGCTAAGCTTTCCCAAAATAAATTAAACACAAACATTGTCTCAATTAGAAGTGACCATGGAGGTGAGTATGAAAACCATTTGTTTGAAGAATATTGTGGTGATCATGGAATTGATCACAACTTCTCCGTTCCACGTACTCCTCAACAAAATGGGGTTGTGGAGTGCAAAAATCGTATTTTAGAAGAGTTCGGGAGAACAATGATCAATGAAAGTGGATTACCTAAATATTTTTGGGCCGACGCCATAAGTACGGCTTGTTATGTTTTGAATAGGGTGCTCATCCGCCCTACTCTAAACAAAACATTGTATGAGCTTTTAAAAGGGCGCAAGCCAAATGTATCTCACTTGCATGTTTTCGGTTGTAAATGTTTTGTGTTAAATAATGGAAAGGAAAACTTAGGCAAGTTTGATTCCAAGGCTGACAAAGGTATCTTCCTCGGATACTCTCAATCAAGTAAAGCTTATAGAATTTATAATAAGAGATTACTTACAGTTGAAGAATCTGTACACGTAACATTTGATGAATCTTATCCGAGAAATGTCGAAAAAGGTAGTGTTTTCCATGGTGCATGTACATCTAGGAAGACATACTCAAAGGTGCCGAGCCGAAAATTGATCAACCCGACCAAGCCAAAGTTGAGGAGGAGAAAGATATCCCCCATGAGGAAACCGAGGAAGTTCATCCGTCTACAAAAGATGATCTCCCTCCATCATGGAAGTCTTCCAAAGACCATCCAATCGACAATATCCTCGGAGATATACCAAAGGGTGTTACAACTTATTCTAAGATAAGTAATTTCTGTTATCACTTCGCTTTCGTTTCACAAATAGAACCTAAAAACTCTAAAGAAGTCTTACTCGATGAGCACTGGTTTTTGTCAATGCAAGAGGAACTTAATCAGTTCAAGAGAAATGAGGTTTGGGACCTTGTCCCTTCTCCACGAGGTCATCGAGTAATCGGCACCCGATGGGTGTTTAGGAACAAGTTGGACGAAAATGGGGTAATAACCCGAAATAAGGCGCATTTAGTCGCGCAAGGGTATAACCAAGAGGAAGGCATCGACTATGAGGAAACTTATGCGCCGGTTGCCCGACTCGAGGCTATATGCCTTTTACTTACCTTCGCTTGTGCGAAAAACTTTAAGCTATTTCAAATGGATGTGAAAAGTGCATTCCTTAACGGTTATATAAGTGAAGAAGTTTATGTTGCACAACCTCCGAGTTTTGAGTCTCATGAATATCCCGATCATGTTTGCAAGTTAAAAAGAGCCTTATATGGATTCAAACAAGCTCCTAGGGCTTGGTATGAGCGACTAAGAAAATTTCTACTAGATCAAGGGTATTCAAGAGGCAAATTCGACACAACTCTCTTCATTAAGCGTCAAGAAAAACACTTAATCTTGGTGCAAATTTATGTTGATGATATTATATTTGGGTCAACTAACATGAATCTCGTGAGAGAGTTTTCTAACCTAATGTAGGGTGAGTTCGAGATGAGTATGATGGGGGAGCTCACATACTTCCTCAGACTACAAATCAAACAGCTTGAGGAAGGAACGTTTGTAAGTCAAACAAAGTATTACCTTGAACTTCTCAAGAGATTTGACATGGCAAACTCTAAAGCCATTGACACACCAATGGCGACATGCGTAAACTTGAATAAAGATGAAAGCGGTAAGGACGTAGAGGTAAAGAGATATCGAGGTATGATTGACTCACTTTTTTATCTTACCGCCTCTAGACCCGATATTATGTTTAGTGTTTGCATGTGCGCTCGATATCAATCTTGTCCTAAGGAATCTCATTTAAAAGATGTTAAGCATATACTTCGATACCTATCGGGTACTCCAAAGTATGGGGTATGGTATTCCAAAGGAAATGATTGTTCGTTGGTAGGCTTCTCCGGTTCCGATTTTGCCGGGTGCAAATCGGATAAGAAAAGTACTAGTGGTGCTTGTCACCTATTTTCAAACTCTTTGGTTAGTTGGCATAGTAAGAAATAGGTTTCTGTTGCCTTGTCAACTGCCAAAGCGGAATATGTTGCCGCCGGTAGTTGTTGCACTCAAGTCTTATGGCTTAAGCAACAATTGTTGGATTTTAACCTCAAACTTGAACGTGTTCCTATTTTTTGTGACAATACAAGTGCCATTAATCTTACCAAAAATCTCGTGCTGCATTCACACACTAAGCATATCGAAATTCGACACCATTTTATTAGGGATCATGTGGATAAAGGCGATGTTGTTTTTGAACATGTTGACACTACAAATCAACTAGAGGATATTTTCACAAAACCGCTAGCGACTGAGCCTTTCTTTCATATCCGACGAAACCTTGGTATTCTCGATATTTCAGATCGCGTTTCATAATATTGCTTGCACATCTTTTATTCATATATGATTATACATAATTTGATTATCATAGATCTAACAAATTGAAGTTGTTGTAAGTATACATGTATAATTCATCGTGCTACCTTTGGCATGAAGGTGATGTTGTTCCTTCTCTCTCTCTCTCTCTCTCTCTCTCTCTCTCTCTCTCTCTCTCTCTCTCTCTCTCTCTCTCTCTCTCTCTCTCTCTCTCTCTCTCTCTCTCTCTCTCTCTCTCTCTCTCTCTCTCTCTCTCTCTCTCTCTCTCTCTCTCTCTCTCTCTAATCTCTCATGTTCACAAGATGCATCATATTATGTGTTAAACTTGTCATATATGACCTATTATATGTATCATGTCTGTTTGATTGCTTGATAGTTGTTATGGCTAAGTATTTATGTATCAAATGTTGCTTATATGTGCATAAACATGAAAATATGCTAATTTTGTATGCATGAGTCGACCACAACAGGGTACGGTCGATGCACACATATAAACTTTTGAAATTCTCAATTTTAACACAGTATGCGTCGACGCGTACAAAGGAGTGATCGACGCATCGCACAAAAATTCTGAATTTTTTTCAAAATGTTCAACATTCTCATGATTTCAAATTCATGATTCCTCATTAATTGTGAATTATACCATATGCATTATCACTTGCATCTATCTCATACCTAGAACCTAGTCCTCTTCCTAAAAACCTAATTTGCTTCTATAAAAAGGGGCAAACCTTTCATTCTCTCTGCACATTCAAAATTCTCTCAAATTCTTGCACATCATCATCAACCTGTTCCTCCTATTATCTCCTACAACTCATCAACCATGGCTTCTAGAAGAGTAACAGGAAAAAGAACCTCAAGGGCCTCCTCATCTGCTTCCATTCCGGTTACCGCAGTGTCCTTAGTTCCTCTGACATTCACTGAAAGCTTCACCAAGAACTTTAGCAAAAGGGTTGTGGTCAAGCAACACGCATACTATCAGCTCTTGGCGGAGCGCATGCACCTCGCTCATATAATCTCTCTTCTGGATTTTCAAGGCATCAATAACTTCTTGGAATGCAATGAAAAATATAGTGAAGATCTGGTCCGTATCTTCTACACATGTATTCACGACAAATTTCAGGGCTCTCAATTCCACACTCAGATTGGTACCACAAATGTTAGTCTTACTCTTGCTGTCTGAAGAAAGTATTTTAATTTGGATCGTGATGTGGACAAACCTCTTTATGAGGTCACTGATGCACAAACAGTGGAAGGCTATGACTTTAAGACTTCCTTAAACTCTATGTTGAAAAATCCATATCCACCTTATATTGTGGCAAGCGACGCGTTTCCAAGAACCGTCACCACCAGAAAGTTGAAAGCACAAGATAGAATACTGCAGTGGATAGTGGCACATATTCTGCGGCCCAAGAAAGGAGGATTTTCTCGAGTAGATCAAGCGGAAATTCAGTTGATATATATTTTGCGGAACAAAATTAAAATTAACTAGCCCTACTATATTGCTAGTAGGATGTATGCTCTAAGAGACTCCAGTCAGGGTACAGCTCTCGCGTATGGTTCATTCATTCAAGAAATCCTAACAAGTGTTGGGGTTGTCTTTCCAGATTTTCCGTACACATCAATCACTTCAGATCAAGAGTTTTGCCAGAAAACTCTTTCCATCATGTGATACTTCTGGTCACAAGATCAAATGCGGTACAAATTCTTTGTCAAAGCCACTGCTCGTTGGGGTGAAGAAGAAGAATCTGATGAAAGTGAGAAGGAAAGTAACGAAGATGCAAAAGAAGAATAAGAGGAAGACGAAGAAGAAGAACAAGAGGAATAAGATACTCGTCAACAAATGGAGACTGATGGACATGTAACTGAAGATTGGGTTCAACATGCAACTTCAACAGAAGATGAAAAGGATCAAGGTTGGGGTCAGTAGCAACACACTGGATGGACTACAATGCGTCAATTTTATCAGTCTCCACAATGGGGTTATGAAGCGCCTCCGTCTCCCCCACAGCCACATTCTTCAGAGATTATCTATATGATAAGGGCTATGCAACTAGAACAATGTACTTTTATGAATACTCAGGACGAGCGGTTGGCCCAAATGTAGAGCCAACTCGAGACATATACTGAAAGGTTCAATACTTTTTCCTTGGGTGTTAATACACGGTTAGATGTTATAGCTGCATCAACCGAAAACCAGGAGTAGGCCGTCTCCCGCAGCATCAATCACTTGACTAGCATTGTCTTAGAATTCACAGATATGGCAGATCCATACCGCAATCCACACTTCTGGGGACGGGGACATTGAAGCATGCTTTCATTTTATCATTTATGTTGTTTTGTTATTCTACTTTGTATTTCTTAATGTCTACTTGTGACAATGTTTTGCACCTTAATTGCTTTATGACATTTTGAGCTCTTATTGTACTTTGTTTTATTAATATATGATGTGTTTATCTTTGTTCATTGACGGTATCATGTGTGGATATTTGTTAATGTTGGTTATTACCTGTTGAAACTCTCTTTGATTTGAGCATCTACTTTTTTTAAACCTATCTCTCTTTCTTTTTGATGTTGTCAAAGGGGGAGAAGAGTGTGCCAAGATAATAGTAGATACTATGAAGACAAATGGAAGACATTGTGAATAGGGCATCAAGCAAGGGGGAGGTTTCTAATATTGAAAATGGAAGACATTGTGAATAGGGTATCAAGCAAAGGGGAGGTTGCTAATATTGCACATCGCACAAATTGGTTTCACATGTTTTGCCATCATCAAAAAGGGGGAGTATGTGAGGGAAAATCTTCATATACCATACATATGTGTGTTTCGATGATGTCAAAACGCAATCATGGAAGAATCGGTTTGTTTGGCTCTTTCACCACAAGGCAAATGCATATCACACCTCTCATATCTCTCTTGTGTGCATGTCATATCAATATAACTAGCTATATTGAGTCCAACATATTTGGTAGATCATTGGTTGTGTCTAGAAGTGTAGAAATCACAAAAATAAGCATTTTTGCAAAATTACAGGGTTTGAGTCGACCAGAGGTCGACGCATAGAAGGCTCCTAGAAAGTGAAATTCCCACTGGTTGGCGCACGCCGACCTATGGTCGACGCATGCTGTTGATATTTTGCTTTTGTCTAAAACTGCAGACTATGCGTCGACGCATAGTCCTGGTATGGTCGACCGTTCACTTCGTTTTCTGCATAATTTGAAGTCTTTCCACTTATTTTGAAAAGTGGTTGTGTCTGTTATGTTTGGGTTACTATAAATAGTTTTTTGCTCATTCTTCAAGGAAAACAATTGAAACATTGAGTCAATTGCATAAATAAGAAAAGTGAAATAGGTGCCACTAGTTCTCATCATCTTCATCTTCAACATTTCATAACACAACAATTACACACAACAATTCTTACTATGCATTATGGTTTGGTTGAAGTGATAACGTCCGAAGCCGTTGATTGGGAATCCAGTTCAGGTTGAGTTTTTGGCAGGTTTTTCTTGAATAAAACCTTGAAGGTTTTGTCCTCTAAGATTCGCTGAATTTGGGGGTTTTTGGTACGAACTCTCTCAACAAACATTCAGCTAAGCGAAGGTGATTGAGGAGCGCTGGGTTCCGTCAATCTAGAAGCGGTAATCGGTGAATTGTGTTGGAGAGGTTCAGGTTCGATTTGTTGGTGTTTGAGATTAGCCGGGTTGGGGTTTGAAGAACGCAAGGTTTTTCAACAAAGGGGTCGTAACCGGAGGTCTTTCCACAGTAATCGAAGAACTTAATTCGACTTGAATCAAGGGACGAGAAGAGAAAGCAACATTCAACAACAAGAGAGTTTGTTTGTATATTTGCTTGTCAATTCTTGTATAAACGTTTCAACTGCAACAGGTGATATCTATATTATATTGAGCTCAAGTCTATTGTTAGAATTGAGGGCAGATGTACCCCGAGCGAGGACGGCGGGGGAACAGCCTCAACAAATCTTTGTGCCATTTATTTTCTGAACTTTCATTTTTGCTTGATAATTGAGTAATTTTAGTATAAGCAATTTTATCAAAGTTAGCATTGGTTTGAGTAAGTGCTTAACACTATTTTTAACTCTAGTACAATAGTTTATTGTACAAGGAAGTCAGAGTTACTTGCTCAAGGAAAAACTCACTTGGAGTGCTACACACACCAAGTGTTTGATAAATTTCCTACACCAAAATTCACTTGTGTTGTTTACATAATTGTTGGCATTGTGTAGCATTAAAACTAGTCATACCAATTAGTGATTTAAATCAATTGATAGTGTGACTAGTGTGGTGATTCTATTTGCTCATTATCATAATCCATAGGCTAGACGCATATTCGGTCTTCTAATAACGGTTCGTTATAGACGGTAATTTTTCCACGGCCGCTTCTGCATTTAAAACATTTTCAAAACCAATTTTTAATTGGTAGCGCCGACTCAATTTTTAATTAGGGATCTATTCAACCGCCCTTCTAGATCCGCGCTATCGTCTAACAATTGAGGCTGCATATAGCTGATTACGATGTTCTATCCATTAAATTTTATCTGCAAAATTCGTTTATCACTCTCCATGGTGAACAAGCTCCTACTTTGGATCAATCCCAATTCCATCATATTCGTCGTCTTCAGAACACCAATTCCATTGCATACTCCTTTATGCTACAATTCCAGAATGTGGGAACTTCAAATTAGTCAACACAATCTCTTCCAGATGACTTACCACATGACTTACATGCTCTGCTTTCAAATTTTACGGAAGTGTTTGGTGAACTAGTTGGTCTTCCACCTCCTCGTGATCAGGATCATGCGATTCCACTGTTGGAAGACAGCAACCCAGTTAATGTGTGACCTTATCGCTACCCTCATTGCCAAAAGGAACAAATTGAGAAAATGGTCAAGGACATGTTGGACCAAGGCATTATTCAGACTAGTTCTAGCCCATTCTCATCTCCAGTTTTACTTGTGAAGAAAAAAGACGGCACATGGCGTTTTTGTACTGATTATCACTCGCTTAATGTTATAACAGTTAAAGATAGTTTCCCTATCCCGACTGTAGAGGAATTATTGGATGAACTCTTTGGTGCGATATATTTTTCTAAACTTGATCTACGTTACGGTTACCACCAGATTTTGGTGAAGTCTGAAGACCGGTTTAAGACAGCTTTCCGCACTCATCAAGGGTTGTATGAATGGGTGGTCATACCGTTCAGTTTATCTAATGCACCAACATCATTTCAGGGCCTTATGAATCAGGTTTTTCACAATCAACTCAGAAAATCTATATTAGTTTTTTTTGACGATATTTTGATTTACAGTCCATCTTGGACAACACATCTGGAGCATTTGCAAGTCGTGTTAGAACTTCTGCGCCACCACACCCTATTTGCCAAATTGTCAAAATGTTGTTTTAGCATGACTCGGGTGGACTATTTGGGACACACAATCTCTAACCGTGGAGTGGAAATGGATAATTCTAAGATTAAGGCTGTTATTGATTGGCCTTTTCCAACCAACGTCAAACAACTCTGGGGGTTCTTGGGTTTTCCCGAATACTATCATTGGTTTATCAGAGGCTATGCTACGATTGCAGCCCCACTGACAGATCTGTTAAAAAAAGACGCGTTTGTATGGCTTCCTCAAGTGACGATAGCCTTTAATGCCCTTAAAGCTGCCATCACGCAAGCACTGGTCTTGGCCCTGCCTAATTTTAAGCAACAATTCACTCTCGAAACTGATGCTTCTGGGTCCGGTATAGGCGCTATCCTCAGTCAAGTGAAACACCCAATTTCTTACTTTTCCAAAAAGCTTTCTCCAAGGATGCAAAACCAGTCGGCATATGTACGTAAGCTCTATGCCATAACCGAGGTGTTGGCTAAATTTTGGCACTATCTTATTAGGCACAAATTCATCATCAAGACGGATCAAAAAAGTTTGAAGGCTCTGACAGATCAAACTATTCAGACACCGGAACAACAACATTGGTTGCATAAACTTTTGGGGTATGATTTCACGATTAAGTATAAATCGGGCTGTAAAAATCTTGTTGCAGATGATTTATCACGTTCCTTCTTCTTGGCATTATCATCCTCGCATGCTGCTGTCATTAAATTGATCCATGATGCTTTTACTAAGGACCCCCACTTAGCTGACATTTGGAACCAAGTCTCATGGGTGTATGCACTAATCTACATTACGAAGTTCGCCATGATATGCTATTCTGGAATACTAGATTAGTTGTGCCAACTGATAAGACTATTAGTGAGTCCTTATTACAAGAGTTTCATGCTTCCCCTCTTGGTGGCCATGTTGGTATCAACCACACTAAGGCTAGATTGACGTCCCAATTCTATTGGCCCACGATGCACCATGACATCAAATATTTTGTAACTCAATGCTTGATTTGTCAACAAGCAAAAGCTTCCACTGCCCTACCTGCGGGTTACTGCAACTGTTGCCTGTCCCGCCATAAATTTGAGAGGATATTTCGATGGATTTCATCACTGGTTTGCCTAGCTCTCACTCTTACACTACTGTGTTTGTTGTTGTTGATCGCCTTTCAAAGTATGGTCACTTTACAGCTCTTAAAAGTGATTATTCTGCTATTAAAGTTGGTGAGATTTTTATGAATACTATTGTTAAGTTGCATGGTTTCCCTAAGTCCATTGTTTCCGATTGAGAAAAGATTTTCACAAGTCAATTATGGAAGCATCTATTTAAATTGAGTGGAACTACATTAGCCATGAGCACGACTTACCATCCTCAAACGGATGGTCAATCGGAAGCGGTTAACAAATGCTTAGAGATGTATCTGCGTTGTTTCACAAGGGAAAATCCTAAAGATTGGTCATGACTGCTACCTTGGGCAGAATTATGGTATAACACATCTTTTCATCACAGTATTGGCATGTGTCCTTTCAAAGCAGTCTATGGCAGAGAACCCCCGATGCTCATCAAGTATGATATGAGCCATATAGATCCCCATTCACTCCAAAGTTTACTGCAAGAACGCGATTCCGTGTTGGCCACACTCAAGGATAACTTGCTTAAAGCACAACACACCATGAAGAAATTTGCTGACACCAAGCGCAGGTTCTTGGAATTTAAGATAGGCGACTTGGTTTTGGTTAAACTTCAGCTGTATCGCCAACACTCGGTGACTCTTCGCCGTAATCACAAGCTCGGTCTCCGATACTTTGGCCCTTTTAAAGTCCTTGAGAAGATTGGCTCTGTCGCTTATAAGTTGTTGCTTCTACCTATGGCCAAAATCCATCCCGTATTTCACGTGTCATCCCTGAAACCATGCAAAGGTGATCATGATATGCACTATATGCCACTTCCCTTGACCAGTAATGAATTCAGTCCAGTTCTGCTACCTCGCACCATCATACAGACCAGAATTGTGCTTCACCAACAGGTTCCTACACCTCAAGTTCTGGTACAGTGGGATGGCTTACCGGTGTCTGCTGCAACTTGGGAAAATTGGTCTGAATTCAAAGACAACTATCCTAACCATAACCTTGAGGACAAGGTTAATTTCAATAGGGAGAGTAATGTAATGGTTGAAATTAATCATGAGGACACAAAAGACAAAATGACCAACTTGGATGCAAATAACTACCAAGGACAGGTGGCAAGTAATCCGAATTTAGAGCAATTGAGGAGAGGCGCAAGAGAGAAAATGCCAAATAAAAAATATGCATAAGAAGGGCAGGAATAATTAGGGATGGGGTGTGAAATATTTCTGGAAACTTATTCCTTCTCTCTCTCTGTTTGTGGTTGAGTAGTACTCACCTTTTTATCATTACATTGTATTTAAATTCTTCAAAATGGCTAGCAGCCGTACTTGTTAATTTTACAGTGTGATATTATTTATTCTGAGTAATATATTTCTGACCATATCAGACTTATAATAAATTTTAATTGAAATAGTATAGTTGTTCCCTTTTATGCTGCATTAGCCTCAAACTAAAGAAGAGAAATGTCGTTGCACCACACACATAAGGAACAATGGAGAAGATCACAGTGAAATATTGTCAAAGCAGAAATGATAAGGGAGCTATTTTTGGTTTGGTGGTAATACTCAAAACTAGGTGTAATTGTCAAGTACCTAAATTAGAGTTAGGTTTGGTGGTAATACTCAATATTGTCGCAACATATTATTGTTTATCTATTTTTATGTAGAGCTAATATTTTAACTGATTTGAGCATTTATAAGAGGTTATTTCAATAGAACAATGGAAAAGCATATGCAGTAATAAGTATTCATTAGCACTAATAACCAGAAGTGATTTATGGTTACATATTTTAAGGTATTCAAAAGTTGTCCATTTTACTTAAATGTATTAGTACCTTATTAACTTATTTCCTGTCAGTTGTGCCTATATCGATATTAGATTAGTTTTTCTATCTAACTATTGTCATAACATAGAATGATACTTTTTCATAGTTATCAATTATTGTTATAAATTAAAAGTCAATTACTTGAATGTCTTCAAAGTAATTAGTTCCTGAAGGTCATACTATCCAAAGTATGATCTTTATCTTAAAAATTTCAAGGAAGTTAAGAATGATACCATGTAGCATTAATTAATTTGTCTTTTTGTTGTTTGATGCAATTTATCCAATGGCTACAATGAGTAAAATCAGGCCGCCCCAATATTTTTACAATTTTATAGTTGCTCATCTTTGATTGAAGCCAAAATAAATCATTGATGATCGACAGAGTGATCTCAGCCATTGATAACAGAGTAATTTCTCATTCAGCCATTATAACTTCTTGATTTGAAAGACTTTGAGTCTCAGTTTATTGAAAACTTTGATGCTACTGCAACGAAAACATTCACAATTGTAATGCCGCAACCACAAAGCTTGTATCGCCGCAAGCGCAACAGAAGCAATCACAATTGTAGTGTCGCTACCACAAAGCTTGTAATGCCGCAACCGCAATTGTAACACTGCAAGAGACACAATCTCAATTGTAATGCCTCTAATATTTTCAAAATTTTTAAGCAACTATGTGTTACGGTGGAAATAGGATACCAAACTATTAATTAGTTTGAATCACAATTTTTAATTCACAATCGACTTTGATTTATCCGAAAGAAAAGGTCAAAAGAAGGAAAATCTATTTTTGCATCGTAAACACAATGCGGGGAGAGACCTAGGTAAGGGGTTGGTTAAGCTTAGGGAAGGTACTAGCACCATAAACTTCTGTAGTACTCTACATGAACTTTGTAAGGATTTAAGCAAAGGATTTTATTTGGACGAATTTAATGGGAGAAGCTTAATCAATTAAATTTAATTAATCGAATTTAGTTGGTTGAGTTTATGTGGAGGAATTGAGTCGGATAAATTCAATTGATTTAATTTATTCATTGGAATTAATCGGATAGATTTATTTCGAGCAATTTAATCGGAAAAGTCAATTCAAGTTAATAAGAAAATAGAATTTTATTTATTCTATATTTTTATTACAATGTTACATAGATTGATTTCAATTACAAAAGAAATTATTAAATCCTAAAATGCCTAATTTCTCTAAGGTTGTCTTTGTGTCCGATTCTTCGACTTTATTTCTCCGAACCTGCAAAGAAAAATCAATAATAGAGCAAGATATTTTTAATGGTTACAGAAAGTTGGTTTTTTATCGATTCGGATACCCTCAGTTAATTGTCATCATCGGGTACGTCGGGAGGGTAATAGAATATTCCGTCGCCAACTCCCGACTTATTTTCCTACCTCGGTAAATCCGGAAATATCTGTTCAAGAGTTTTTCCGAGAGAGAGAGAGAGAGAGAGAGAGAGAGAGAGAGAGAGAGAGAGAGAGAGAGAGAGAGAGAGAGAGAGAGAGAGAGAGAGAGAGAGAGAGAGAGAGAGAGAGAGAGAGAGAGAGAAGGAGAAAGTGATTTTTTTAGAAAAAGTGATTCTGAAAATAAGGGCTTTTGGAAAAAGCACTTATTTCTAAAAATTGGTTTTGGCCAAACAAGTCATAAACATAATTTTCCAGAAGTTTCTAAACAAAACGGATCAAACACAACATCAACGACTCTCCTTAAATCCAGTTCAAACGCAACAAATCAAGCACCACGTTTCCTGAAAAACAGTAACCAAACAGCAAGAAATCCGGCAAACTCAACAATAGAATCAAAACAAACTCCAATGTTAAGAATCATAACAACAAAATCATGAATCCGCAAAAAACCAGCACAGTAAATCTGAGAATCCATCTGGTTCAAAACCACCAAAACAAATTCATCAGAAAAACCGGAAACGCCCAGGCCCATAAAATCATCAGAGAAATATAAAAAGACGAGTTCAAGAGGAAGTGAGGGGGGGGGGGGGGGGAGGGGCGTTCATCAGGAGATCATCCGAAAAAGAAGAAGAAAAATCATCACCAGCGAGAACATTCGAAGAGTTCAGAGAAGCCGACAAAATCAAAGAGGACTCAAAAGAACCAGATTCTTCATCATCTTCGCTTAAATCAACGGCGGTCGTGAATCCCTCGGAGGACTCTCTACCACCGCGTGATCATCACAAGCCATTGGGAGCCACCACGAGTCGCCGCAATCCACCGGTGGACAAAGCGAAGCTCAAAGCCTCAGTTCCTTCCATCATCAGCCAACAACCACCTCAGGATCCACCGTCAATTCCAAAATTGTCATCATCATCGCAAAATCACCCATCACCAACCGTCGAATTTCTGAAAGAAAAACACTTTTGGAACGGTAAGATTCTCTTTTTCATTAACATTATGATGTTTTATGTAGGAAAAGAAGAAAGAGGAGGCCAATCGATGGAAATGAGGAGAAGAGAGAAGGATTTTATTGACAGCAATAACAACCATGGCCGCCGCGCGAGGAGGATGAAGGAAGAAGGGTTCCAAAACCCTAGAAGTGTTTAGCAACATACACACACACTCCCCCCTTTTTAATTGCTTGTATTACTTATTTATTTATTTTATTTTTAATAGTTTAGTTGTTTATTAATTTTTGTATAAAAACATCAATTATAGGTAAAATTAACTCTAAGTAAAATCTTTTCCAAATTTAACCATTTTCTAATAAAAATTTACTTTTTTCAAAAAATTAAAATTTAACCATTTTTTATTAAAAACATATTTTCAAATGAAAATATTTTTTCTAATTAAAGTTTTTCTAATCAAAACCATTTTAATGTAAACTCACTCTTAATCAATTAAAACTTTTTTAAGAAAAGGAATTTTTAACATTTATAAATTGCCCATTTTTCTTTAAAATTAAAATTAGAACCCATTTTCATTAAAATTAAATCAAATCCATTTTCTTTAAAATTAAAATTAGAATCATTAAGCAAAACCTTTTTTAGAAAATTTTGAGTTAGAACAATTCTTATTTTATTGACTTCAGATGTTTCTTGAGATATGACTAACCCCTCGATTTCAGCTTGCGAATTAATTTTTGCCCGTTAATTGCCCCGTTAAGTTTGCATAATGCTTATGTCGTTTTCTCACTGTTCCCTAGTTGTATAATTGCTAAATTCCCCATACTTTTCGCATTTTCATTTTTGGGTTGTAATTTACACGAGGTTATCATCGCTTTGCATGTCCTTTACCGTTCACGCTTTCTCATATTTCAATTCTGCCATGTAATCAATTATTCATTTGCATTATTTACCGTTAATCCCTCCGAAGGATTAGGTCTAGTCATTTGACAGCAGATTCAATAGTCCTAACCTTTAACCATTTCAAAACCCTAATTGCATAGGCGTCCCGCCGTGGGCTGAATTACCCTTTACCCTAGCATTAGGTTAAGGAGTCGTTGCACTCTGTTTTAGGTTTCTCGCCGTGGAATACCTAGTTTACCCCTTTTCATTTCAATTCAATTACAACGTAGAAATAGAAGTCGTCGCACTCCATGTAGAAACAAGATGCAAATCTTGGCGAGTAAACTTAGGACTAACCCTTAGGTCTTTCTGTCACTTTTAACCCTTAGCAGTATATACCCTAAAGCAGATAATCAAGCAAAATAGTAAACTTTAAACAAGAGGTTCCTGTAGAGTACTACAGAAATTTATAGTGTTAATACCTTCCCTAGGCTTAACCAACCCCTTACCTAGATCTCTCCCCATATTGTTTATGATGCAAATATTAGGTTTTTCCTTCTTTGACCTTTTCCTTCGAATAAATTAAAGATCGGTTGTGAATCAAAGATTTGAGATTCAAATTAATAAATAATTTGATATCCTATTCTCACCGCAAAAATATGCCTTATGTAATGGGATCTGGTATTTGGTCTTTGAAATAGGATAGGAACGATGTCAATTATTTTGGTTTAGTAGGCTTGGTGTTTTTTTTAAAGGCAATGTTTGGTTGTTGGGTTAATGGGTCTTGAAGCCCATCTTGAATTCTCACCCAACCCTTATTTTTGTGAACCGTGTGAGGGAATGGGCTAAGCCCATCATGATCCACACCCACACACTAGATTGTCATACCCTAAATTTGTCCTACCCCTTTCTAAAATATTTTCGCATTTTTCGATTCCATTTTCATTGTTTTGTATTGCCCGCATAATTTCATGCCATTTAGACACGTGTCCGCCTCCGATTGGTTTTTTTTCAAATCTCTGTTATTTTGCCCAATGAGAACATGACACGTGGTCTAAGGAAGTTATTTTTGTAAATATTAATTCCTTTTTTTATTTCTCTCTTTTCTTTTCAAAACATTAATATTTTTTTACATATATTATTTGTTAATAGATTTTAGATAAATTTTGTATTTAGAAATTGCATAGAACTTTTATAGTTTTTTTAGCATTTAGAACTAACTAGGATTTTTATTAAAAATAGATTTTAATTAGAATATTATAAAAATAGTTCTTAAAATTAAAATAGATTATTGATATTAGTATTAATTGATTAGATTAGAAATTAGTTTTATTAAGTCAGAATTAGATTTATTGTTTAGGTTAGTCATTAGTTCATTTTAGCTTAATTATATTAGAATAGTTTAGATTAGTTATTAGATTATCATTTTAATACAGCATTTAATTAATCAGAAAAATTAAACATAATGAAAAAGGATGCCACGTGTCAGCTTGCTGGGTATATATGCTCTATTCATCTTCTTCAACCTAGGGCAAACCGCAGCCTCATTTCCTATCATTGTTCTGCTCCTTCAACATCCAAACGCAACACCATTTCCCTTCTTCGAAGCCCAAACGTCTTCACGATTCCATCAACAACAGCTCCGAACCGTCCTCACGAAACCCTTCGTAACATCACTGAAACACCCATTTTCCATCACCAAATTTCAAACCACAACTCAATCTCCAAACAATCTTCAAAACCTTTCACAAATCATAAACTAAAACCCAGATTCGGAACCTATTTCCTCTCCCTGCGAAAACTTCCATTAGCAACCAACAACAATCACCATCTTCTTCAATTTAAAGAAATCTCCATCTACAAATCAGAACCAAAAACCATGCCAGCAAACTTCTCGATCTCGCCTTCGTGTACCATCCAGAACAGCTCAAAGTCTCCGCTTCTGTGATAACCAACTTTGAAACTTCATCGTTCACCCAATCCAAATTCAACTTCAAAGCCATGTTGTCAATGTCATTAAGGGTTCAGGTCTTACTGATTATGATATGGGTGGAGAGAATTGTAGTGATGTTGAGTTATAGGTTGTTCGAATCATTAGACATAAAATTATGTTCAAGACTAAACCCAAGACCGATTTTAGTTTCATCCCTCTCTTTATCTTTTCCCATTTTGCCTTTAAGTTTTATCATTTTGTTTTAAATAAGCTTTTAGTGTAGTTTTTAAGAATGCTAACATATTTACTAACTTATTTTTGAATTGTTAATATTTTTTTAAATAGTATTTGGAATTTTAAATACTTTCTAAATTCTATTTTTTTAAAAATATTTTTGTTAATATACTTTTTTCTTTATTATTATAATGTTGTTGTTTAAAGTTTCTATATATTTCAAGATTTAGAATTTTAACATACATTTTCTTAGAGATTAGTTTTATTTATTTGCTTTTGAGGACTTATCTTTGTATTTCCTCGTTTTGGTCGAATGCAAGACCTCTATTGTTTTTCTGTCAAATTATTGATGAGTAACGATAGATCCGAGACCACTTTTCTTTCTCTCTTATATTTCCAACTTTATTTCAATTCTTATTTCATTTTTACCGTTTTTGGTCGATTACGAGACTTCTGTAAGCCGTTATTAGTCAAATTATTGATGGATAATGTTGGATCCGAGACCACCTCCTTTCTCTCCTCATCTCTTCTTCTTTTCGATTTTATTTTGACTTTTCCTCGATCAATGAAGTCTTTTATTCATATGTGTCGTGTATCGAAGTCGATAACCTTCTCGATTTCAAATCTATGGAAAATGACCATTGGGGTCATTTTCTTTACTTTGGAATCGTGATAGGCTACCTTCAATTAATCGACATAATGTTTGCGATTAAGACGAGATCCACCTACTTTTGTCTGTGCGACATGATTAAATTGGAGAGTGATTCTCAATATCATTCTCTATCTTGTTCATAGCACGGATATCAACTCACG
The DNA here is from genome assembly GCA_963859935.3 of Lathyrus sativus. Taxonomy (NCBI): domain Eukaryota; kingdom Viridiplantae; phylum Streptophyta; class Magnoliopsida; order Fabales; family Fabaceae; genus Lathyrus; species Lathyrus sativus. Next base: position 467,784,792 of record OZ012739.1, read on the forward strand.
CGGCCTCCTATAGTTCGACTTTCATCATAAGTTGAGCTACGACGGTTTAGCATTACATTTGTCCCGATTTAATTCCTAGCAAACTAACCACTAACTTTAATTTCTGTCAAATATCAATTGCTTTTAATTCAGTCAAATATTATTATGGATATTATTGTATATTATTCATATTGTCATATCATATTCATCATTATAATTCACCCATATTCGAAAATATTAATAAACTATCGAAACGCTAAAAGCCAAAATTGATAGACTGTTGGATCATTGGTCATTTGCAGGAACCTTAATATCGAGTTTGTGTCTGACTTTACTCAAGGCGTAGTTTAGAACACATTACACACACACGGCTTTCTCTTGGGCTACCTGACAATGAGACCCCTTTATTTCGTGCAATCCCGTGTAACTTACGTGTACCCCTCTCCCATTTCGATGTATGTTTCGTATTTCTTTGATTATTAGTTTATCTTCTAGGAGCACCCAGAGGGACTAGTGTAGATCAAACTATTTTCAAACTAATTCTCGATGCGTCACCGAGCCATTTTCAAACACCCCTCGTAAGTCGAGTGCTCATACGCATTCGCCATCAACCTATTGCACACACTTCACCGTGGTTTCGATATTAGAGGCACCCTCAGGGACTAGTATCGTTTCTCATAACTCGACCCTTGATGCGTAAGTCAAGTCAGTTCTGTTTCTCAAACCATTACCATTTCCACTACACGTTTGCACGCAATAATAAGTCAAATCCTTGATCCAACGTCAAGGGAATTTTCATAACAAACTATCAATCAATTAATAACTATTTAATTATTTTCAAGGTGTAAAGAGTGGGTTCAAGTCTTTGAGCTTGCTTTCGGTTGTTTGGATGCGAGTTATGTTATTCGTGTATGAGCATTTGACGCCTTTAAATAACATTAACAACTCAACATCGTTCAACCATCGTCTAACTACACATACGATCCCAATCACGCCATTCAAACACATTCCCTTCTGTGATGAAAAAGAGAGAGTTCCAAGTCTTTCGTTCGCTCTCCCGATTACTTGGGTCTGAGATGTCTTTCTTAAGCTTCGATTAATAGTCATCAGTTCAAATTCACCCTTTCAAGTACAACCTTTCTTCAAGATGAAAAAGAGAGAGTTCCAAGTCCTTGGTTCGCTCTCCCGATTACTTGGGTCTGAGAAGTCTTTCTTAAGCTTCGAGTAATCGTCATCCGTACCCACTTCAAACCCATACAATCCCGTTTCTTTTCGTGGTCGTTACCACGAACTACGACTGCTCTGATTCTTCATTCACTCTTGAATGTAAGATACGTAGGCACAAGGTTGTGATGATCTTGGCGAGCACACTTCTACCTTCTATCCATCCTCCAATTTTTATGTATCCTTTTCGTGGTTTTTACCACGAACTACGACTGCTCTGATTCTTCATTCTCATCCGAATGTAAGATACGTAGGGACAAGATTACGATGATCTTGGCGAGCACACTTCCCTCCATCTTCCGCTTACCCCTATCCTTTCCCGTAGCCGAACTACGACACTCGGATTTCTCATTCTCGTCTAAATGAACATACGTAGGCTCAAGGGCCCCAATCCTTAGCGAGGACCCTATCCTTTAGCCATCCCGTTTCCCCTTAGCGTCTTTATCCCTTTATAGTACCATTTTAGTATTTAATATTTAGAAGAGAAGAATTAAACTTAGCTAACTTTCATCACAATTCGAATTAAGAGGTTCCTGTTGAGTACAACGGACGTGAGGGGTGCTAATACCTTCCCCTTGTGTAACCGACTCTCGAAACCAATAACATCAGGTTGTGACGACTGTGTTCCTTCCATTTTTAAGAGGTTTTCTCGACATTTTCCTCTCCCGTTTATTCGGGATAAATAAAATTTGGTGGCGACTCTGTCAAACTGCATTTTCGCGCCTTTCGTGCGAGGGTCATGTTTTTGAATAAATTTTCGAGGTGCGATAGGTGGCGACTTTGCTAGGGACTATTGCTTCATGCAAGAGAGAGTCGAGCCTATCTTAGTTCGAGTTGTGAGCTTGTTAGCTTTGCTTAAAATTCTTCTCTTTTTGTTTATTCGTTTATTTATTTGTATCCTTATCTGTTTCGCTTGTGCTTGTGACATTGTTGGGTTGTTCTGCTTAAGGGCATTTTGTGAGATGGCTCTACACCCGAGTCCGAGTAAAACCCTAGGATTAGGATGGTGGTTGTGTAGTGTAGACTTGCATGGATTCTTCCACGTTGAGTTGAAGTGAAAACCCCTCTTGGAGTAGATTCTCTTGGAGATGTTGTTGTTGTGGTGAGTCTTTGCCATAGTAATAATATTTTTGAGCCTGAATTGTTGATCCCAAGGACCATTAACCATTTTATCCATGGTGGTTGGTAGTGTTGATTCCTTTTGGATTAATTCGAATGCCCCAATCAGATGAGATCCCTTGAACGTATTACTTCCTGACAGTAATATTTTCAACCTCAATCTATGACTCTGAGAATCTTTTCTAGAACCCGTGTGTTGATGGTTATGTAGTTGACGCCTCCAAGAAGTCTTTCTCGTGTGGAAGATACGAAAACCTCACCTAGAGGAGATGCTTTTGAGGATATTATCATTGTGATGAGGCTTTGTCATGGTTGTAATATCTTTGAAAGGTATCCATGACTCTATGCACTTACCTGTTTTAGAATCCGACCCGTGGGGTTTCTTTGAGCAGTGACTATGGTCCTTGATCCGTCCACCCGGCTAACTTCCGAATTGTTTGAATTTATGATCCTGTGATCCTGGATCTTGCATCTTGCATTGCATATCATTTGCATTGCATCTCATTTATTGTGCATATTGCATTTTCTTTCCTTCAGCGGGTTTCTCATGTTTCTCTTTCCTTCCTATCCAGTAAATCAAGCTGATTCCTCGACACTAGTACGCAACTAGAGCCAATACAAGACGAATGATGGAGCAAATTCAGAAAGAACAAGCTGCCTTCAGGGAAGAGTTGGATTCTCTCAAAGGAAAGATTGACCAGATCCTTGAAGCCATCATTGCAGCCCGAAAGGAAGAAGAGATGCGTGAAACTACTGTCATCAACAACAATGGTCAAAGACAAGGGTCTACCACCAGATTACCAGTTCCTATTCCCAACCCCTATGAAATGCCAATGAACTTCGCTACCGCGGCTGAAGGAACCAGTTCTCAGCCAATCCCAGTGCCTGGAGTTACTGTTAGAGTTATCCTACAAGCCCATCCAACTGTGGTTCAGATTCTCGTTCCTCATACCGAAGATAATTTGGTGGATCAGTATGACGATGTGAAAAACTATCATGCTACTATCCCTATCGCCAGTCCTATTGTTTCTCAGGATTCCGAAGCTATGAAGATGTGTCGAGATCTAGCTGAGAAACTCTGAGTCATGGAAGGGCACAACTCAAATTCTCTCAGTGCTTTGGATATGTGCTTGGTGTCTGATGTTGTCATTTTGCCCAAGTTCAAAGTGCCTGAATTTTCAAAGTACAAAGGCCTCAGTTGCACAAACATTCATTTGAAGATGTACTGTCACAAGATGGTTGCCTATGCCAGAGATGAAAAAGCTGATGATTCATTGCTTCCAAGACAACTTGTCTGAGGCATCTCTCGAATGGTATATGCAGCTGGAACGTAACAGTGTGTGTACATGGGCTGAGCTAGCCGATGCTTTTGTCAAGTAGTACAAATACAACACAGACCTTGCTCTAAATGTACTCAGCTTCAGAGTATGACTCAGAAGGACAGTGAATCCTTCAAGGAGTACGCATAAAGATGAAGAGAGCTAGCCGCAAGGGTGCATCCACCTCTTGTTGACCATGAGCTAATTGACATATTCATGGGTACCTTGCAAGGCCAGTACTACGAGAAATTGATCGGTAAGGTCTCTGCTGGATTCTCTGACTTGGTGATCGTGGGTGAGAGGATTGAAGAAGGTCTAAAGAGTGGAAAGATCCAAGGAGGTTTTAGTAGCCAGACCAATGCCAAGAAGCCTTTCAATGGATACAAGAAGAAAGAGGGCGAAATAAATGCCATCTCTTTGCAGAAAGAGCAAGCTCCTCAACAAGCTCCTCAACAAGCTCCCGCTCCTATGCCTTATCAAGTCCCTTACTATCTGTATCCGTATGTTGCTGTTGCGCAATATGCTCCAACGCCTAATCCTCCCGCTGTTCAAGCAGCTCAAGCTCAAATGCCACAACAACAAGCCTACAATCAGCAAGGATATCAATATCCTCCTCAGCAACAACAACTGCAGAATGCTCAACAACAGCAAGGTGCTCGCCAACAACGTCAACAGAGAACATGGAGGCCAGATAGGGTATTTGATCGCTTACCAATGAGATATGCTAGTATCTTTGCTCAGTTGATGGAGAAGAAAGCCGTTGTTGCAAGAGATTTGGCTCCCCCAACTGTCATTCCTGCCGACTACGATGAAAATGCTCATTGTGAGTTTCATAAGGGCGCTCCAGGTCATACCATTGAGAACTGCAGGGCTGTCAAGCACAAGGTTCAAGACATGATTGACAAGGATTCTATCAACTTCAATGGGAAGTCTCCAAATGTCATCAACAACCCCATGCCACCGACCAAATAGTGTCAGCATCAATCCAGTCAAGTCAAAGTTCATTTCCCCGAAGAAGGCAGTCATGTTGTCATTTCATCTTTCGCATTTCTTATATTTTGTCTTTGTTTGTTTAAGTATTGTATGCTTTGAACAATTGCCATTTGTATTAGGTTTCATTAGTGTATTGTTTACGCATGTTTTGAATTAATTATGTCGTATCCACTCATTATTTTCATAATCACCGACGCATTTGTTCACTTCACTCTATTAATTGTTGTTTAGCATGATTTGAGGGAGGATGATGAAAACGAGATACCCATAATTGCAAACCGTATGCTTTCAGACAGAATCTCGTCAATGATGTACATGCATTAATTCAATTCCTAAAACAATGGAGATATAAGGAGTTAATCCCTAGTAAACCACTTCGAACCTAGAAGTAGCAGTTTCCTTCAGATATTCAAACCCTTTACACTCAACCTGGGGTAGGGTAGTGCTCAGTTAATCCAATCCCGCACTCGAATTAACAAAGTAAAACCCAGAAGACGATTGTTCATCAATGACCCGTGACATGGCAGTCACAACAAAATCTAAAAACAAAAAATCAAAAGACTACTAAGTCAAGCACCTCAAAGGGGACTTAGGTAAAAATCAAGGCAATCCCGATGGATCTAACAAGTGAAATCAGTCCATGCAAAAGTTAGGGATAAAAAAAAACAAAATCAAAAGAGGTCCTCAAACCCTCAACAAAAACAAAATAAGATTCAGTGGCCATTCAAATAGGGTCACTGACATCCATCAAATAAGGTGACTGACGCGTCAAGAAAACCTTGATTCATCAAGCTTACACCGTCAAGACATATGCATAATTAATTGAACGTAGGACTGGAGATCATTAAGAAGAAGGGATGGGTACAAATTATACTTTGAGCCTAATATCTTTTGTTTCATCAACTATGAACCAGACCATGTTACAACCCTCGAAAGACCTAATTGAGGCAAGGTTTATTCTGAAAGCATACTATTGTAAGGTTGCGTAACCTGACTCCTCACATATCTGCTAATCATCAACATTGGTGTCATTATCCTTACTATATCTTTCACGCTAATAAAATTAGCACTACGTCTGGGCTAACAGTCCATTCGTCTCACTATCACGACAATCTCAATAAATGACGCTTTTTTCAAAACTTGCACGAACTTTGTATTAAGAATATCACCATTTGTGAATGTACACTTTTAATTGCAAAACAATGCTAGGTGTTCAAAGACACTCCAACGAGGGGCATTTTAAAGGAGGAACTTGACATTCAGTGGCTGACACGAAGCGAGGATACCTCAAAACCCACAGGCTGAGGCAAACCGTTCCACAGCTCGAGCAGGGGCAAGCCATCTCAAAGCGTCAAAGTTCAGCTTCAAACTTCAGGAGCGATTAATCTGGGGCAGACCATTGCCATGTTCAAATTGGGGCAAAACCAGGTCGTCCCGACCATCAAGTAGAGTTGCAACCTTCTCTGAAGCAAATTAATAATAAATCACCAAGTATACAGACTTAGGGCATCAAAAGCATCTTCTTCTGCTCCAATCATGGCGTCTCCAGTGAACTGCGTGTCGAGGAAGTCAATCCCTCCCACCACCCAAAGTCCAATCCGCATTGGCAACTACCAAAAGACCACCACGATGGTGTCTCCACCTGCATTTCCAATCACCTATCTACAATCATGTGCATCATATGCATCACATTCGTTATCATAAGCATCTTTCATCATATGCATACCAAATCATATCATACTTCCCCAACTCTTGCATCTCCGCGCGTCAGCATTTGCATTGGCATTTCCATTCGTTATGGAACATCATTTTCAGCATCCAGCATTCGCATATGCAAGCCAAGGTCCAGGATCAACCTCGAAGATTCCCAAGACCATCTTCAGCCCAACCAGGGGCATCCTCCGCAAGATCATGGGCTTCCCCACGAAGTTGTTCAACCTTTTGTTGGGAAAATTCAAGAGCTTCAAGTGATCATCAGTCCAGTCAGGGGAATTTTTGCAAGACCATGGGTTCTCCCCACGGAATTCAAAGATATTCAAAGCAAGATTCAGCCCAGTCAGGGGCATCTTTTTCAAGACTATGGGTGTTTCCCATGACGTATTTCAACCTCGTGGTTGATCAGATCTTCAAATCAACATACATCCCAGCCAGGGGAATATCGTTTAAGACCATTGGCGTTCCCCACGAAGTTCTTCAACCTTTTGTTGGGAAAATTCAAGAGTTTCAGTGCAAGATTCAGCTAGACAGGGGCATCTTCAGCAAAACCGTGAGCATTTCTCACGAAGTTGTTCAACCTTTTGTTGACCCAGACAAGACATCAAGACAAATTCAGCCCAGGCAGGGGCATCCTCTTCAGAGTTCATGGGCATTCCTCATGAAGTTATTTCAATAAAACTGTGATTCATTTCAATCCATCCCATTGATTCATTCCAATCCAATCTTCCTCTTGAGTGTTCCCCAATGAGTTGTATCCGAAAAGCGTGACCATTGTCAATTGCCTTGCTATCATCCTTTTAGTGATAGCCGAACCTCGTTGGTTCAACCTAGCCTACATCCTTTTGGTGTTGGTAACCTTCAAATTTGTGTTTTTCTATCATCCTTTTGGTGATAGAAACATGTGTGTGTGAGTTTCGCTCCGTCATCCTTTTGGTTGGGGGTCTGTCATCTAGTTGATGGTAGATTGTGCGATAGTGTTTGTCCTATCATCCTTTTGGCTGTAGTGGCCGGTGTGAGTTTCGCTCCATCATCCTTTTGGTGGGGGGTCTGTCATCTTATTGATGGTAGATTGTGCGATAGTGTTTGTTCTATCATCATTTTGGTGGTAGTGGTCGATGTGAGTTTTGCTCCATCATCCTTTTGGTGGAGGGTCTATCATTGTAATTGATGTCAGATTATACGATAGTTTTTGTCCTATCATCCTTTTGGTGGTAGTGGCCGGTGTGAGTTTTGCTCCGTCATCCTTTTGGTGGGGGGTCTGTCATTGTAATTGATGTCAGATTATGCGGTAGTGTTTGTCCTATCATCCTTTTGGTGGTAGTAGCCGGTGTGATTTTTGCTCCGTCATCCTTTTGGTGGAGGGTCTGTCATCTTGTTGATGTCAGATTGTGCGATAGTGTTTTGCTCTACCATTCTTTTGGTGGTAGTAGCCGGTGTGTGTTTTGCTCTATCATCCTTTTGCTTGTAGTAGCCGGTGTGTGTTTTGCTCTATCATCTTTTTGGTGGTAGTAGCCGTGCGTGTTTCATCCCATCATCCTTTCGGTGATGATGACCTTTCACCAGTTATTCACAGTTTACTCAGAGGTTTACCCTTATCCAGCATTTTAATTCCCAAGCATCTCCTTTCTTTTTAGACAAATTCAGGGTCTTCTTCATATCTAATTGACTTTTATCTCGGAAAAGGAACATTGCAGCAGTTTATTTCCCTAGGTCTAAGCCGATTAGATAGGGGGCATCTGTCATACCCTAAATTTGTCCTACTCCTTTCTAAAATGTTTTCCCATTTTTCGATTCCATTTTCATTGTTTTGCATTGCCTGCATAATTTCATGCCATTTAGACATGTGTCTGCCTCCGATTGGGCATCTTTTCAAAACCCTAATTGCATAGGCGTCCCGCCGTGGACTGAATTACCCTTTACCCTAGCATTAGGTTAAGGAGTCGCCGCACTCTATTTTAGGTTTCCCGCCGTGGAATACCTAGTTTACCCCTTTTCATTTCAATTCAATTACAATGTAGAAATAGAAGTCATCACACTTCACGTAGGAACAAGATACGAATCTTGGCGAGTAAACTTAGGACTAACCCTTAGGTCTTTCTGTCACTTTTAACCCTTAGCAGTATATACCCTAAAGCAGATAATCAAGCAAAATAGTAAACATTAAACAAGAGGTTCCTGTAGAGTACTACAGAAGTTTAGGGTGTTAATACCTTCCCTAGGCTTAACCAACCCCTTACCTAGATCTCTCACCGTATTGTTTACGATGCAAAAATAAGGTTTTTCCTTCTTTGACCTTTTCCTTCGAATAAATCAAAGACCGGTTGTGAATCAAAGATTTGCGATTCAAATTAATAAATAATTTGATATCCTATTCTCACCGCAACAATATGCCTTATGTGTTGGGATCTGATATTTGGTCTTTGAAATAGGATAGAAACGATGTAAATTATTTTGGTTTAGTAGACTTGGTGTTTTTTTTAAAGGCAATGTTTGATTGTTGGGTTAATGGGTCTTGAATTCTCACCCAACCCTTATTTTTGTGAACCGTGTGAGGGAATGGGCTAAGCCCATCATGATCCACACCCACACACTAGATTGTCATACCCTAAATTTGTCCTACCCCTTTCTAAAATATTTTCGCATTTTTCGATTCCATTTTCATTGTTTTGTATTGTCCGCATAATTTCATGCCATTTAGACACGTGTCCTCCTCCGATTGGGCATTTTTCAAATCTCTGTTATTTTGCCCAATGAGAATGTGACACGTGACCTAAGGAAGTTATTTTTGTAAATATTAATTCCTTTTTTTATTTCCCTCTTTTCTTTTCAAAACATTAATATTTTTTTACATATATTATTTGTTAATAGATTTTAGATAGAATTTGTATTTAGAAATTGCATAGAACTTTTATAGTTTTTTTTTAGCATTTAGAACTAACTAGGATTTTTATTAAAAATGAATTTTAATTAGAATATTAGAAAAATAGTTCTTAAAATTAAAATAGATTGTTGATATTAGCATTAATTGATTAGATTAGAAATTAGTTTTATTAAGTCAGAATTAGATTTATTGTTTAGATTAGTCATTAGTTCATTTTAGATTAATTATATTAGAATAGTTTAGATTAGTTATTAGATTATCATTTTAATACAGCATTTAATTAATCAGAAAAATTAAACAAAATGAAAAAGGATGCTACGTGTCAGCTTGCTGGTTATATATGCCCTATTCATCTTCTTCAACCTAGGGCAAACCGCAGCCTCATTTCCTATCACTGTTCTGCTCCTTCAACATCCAAATGCAACACCATTTCCCTTCTTCGAAGCCCAAACGTCTTCACGACTCCATCAACAACAGCTCCGAACCGTCCTCACGAAACCCTTCGTAACATCACTGAAACACCCATTTTCCATCACCAAATTTCAAATCACAACTCAATCTCTAAACAATCTTCAAAACCTTTCACAAATCATAAACTAAAACCTAGATTCAGAACCCGTTTCATCTCCCTGCGAAAACCTCCATTAGCAACCAACAACAATCACCATCTTCTTCAATTCAAAGAAATCTCCATCTACAAATCAGAACCAAAAACCATGCCAGCAAACTTCTCGATCCCGCCTTCGTGTACCCTCCAGAACGGCTCAAAGTCTCCGCTTCTGTGATAGCCAACTTCAAAAATTCATCGTTCACCCAATCCAAATTCAACTTCAAAGCCATGTCGTCAATGCCATTAAGGATTCAGGTCTTACTGATTATGATATGGGTGGAGAAATTGTAGTGATGTTGAGTTACAGGTTGTTCGAATCATTAGACATAAAATTCTGTTCAAGACTAAACCCAAGACCCATTTTCGTTTCATCCCTCTTTTTATCTTTTCCCATTTTGCCTTTATGTTTTATTATTTTGTTTTAAATAAGCTTTTAGTGTAGTTTCTAAGAATGCTAACATATTTACTAACTTATTTTTGGATTATTAATATTTTTTTAAATAGTATTTGAATTTGTAAATACTTTCTAAATTCTAGTTTTTTTTTTTAAAATTGTTAATATACTTTTTTTCTTTATTATTATAATGTAGTTGTTTAAAGTTTCTATATATTTCAAGATTTAGAATTTTAACATACATTTTCTTAGAGATTAGTTTTATTTATTTGCTTTTGAGGATTTATCTTTGTATTTTCTCGTTTTGGTCGATGACTAGACCTCTATTGTTTTTCTGTCAAATTATTAATGAGAAACGATATATCTGAGATCACTTTTCTTTCTCTCTTCTATTTCCGACTCTATTTCAATTCTTATTTCATTTTTTCCGTTTTTGGTCGATGACGAGACTTCCGTAAGCCGTTATTAGTCAAATTATTTTGACTTTTCCTCGATAACCTTCTTGATTTCAAATATATGGAAAATGACCATTTGGGTCATTTTCTTTACTTTAGAATCATGATAGGCTACCTTCATTTAATCGACATAATATTTGCGATTAAGACGAGATCCACCTTCTTTTATCCGTGCGACACGATTAAATTGGAGAATGATTCTCAACATCATTTCTCTATCTTGTTCATAGCACAAATATCAACTCACGCGACCTCCTATAGTTCGACTTTCATCATAAGTCGAGCTACGACAGTTTAGCGTTACATTTGTCCCGATTTAATTTTTAACAAACTAACCACTAACTTTAATTTCTGTCAAATATCAATTGCTTTATAATTCAGTCAAATTTTATTGTAGATATTATTGTATATTATTCATATTGTCATATCATATTCATCATTCTAATTCACCTATGTTTGAAAACATTAACAAACTATCGAAACGCTAAAAGCCAAAATTGGTGGACTGTTGGATCATTGGTCATTTGCAGGAACCCTAATATCGAGTTTGTGCCCGACTTTGCTCAAGGCGTAGTTTAGGACACATTGCACACACACGGCTTTCTCTTGGGCTAATTGACAATGAGACCCCTTTATTTCGTGCAATCCCGTGTAACTTACATGTACCCCTCTCCCATTCCGATGTATGTTTCGTATTTCGTTGATTATTAGTTTATCTTCTAGGAGCACCCATAGGGACTAGCGTAGATCAAACTATTTTCAAACTAATTCTCAATGCGTCATCGAGCCATTTTCAAACACTCCTCGTAAGTCGAGTGCTCATACGCATTCTCCATCAACCTATTGCACACACTTCACCGTGGTTTCGATATTGGGGGCACCCTCAGGGACTAGTATCGTTTCTCACAACTTGACCCTTGATGCGTAAGTCAAGTCGGTTCCGTTTCTCAAACTATTACCATTTCCACACACGTTTTGCACGCGATAATAAGTCAAACCCTTGATCCAACGCCTTTAAATAACATTAACAACTCAACATCGTTCAACCATCATCCAACTACACATCCGATCCCAATCACGCCATTCAAACACATTCCCTTTTGTGATGAAAAAAAGAGAGTTCCAAGTCTTTGGTTCGCTCTCCCGATTACTTGGGTCTGAGAAGTCTTTCTTAAGCTTTGAGTAATCGTCATCAGTTCAAATTCACCCTTTCAATTACAACCTTTCTTCAAGATGAAAAAGAGAGAGTTCCAAGTCTTTGGTTCTCTCTCCCGATTACTTGGGTCGGAGAAGTCTTTCTTAAGCTTCGAGTAATCGTCATCCATACCCACATCAAACCCATTCAATCCCGTTTCTTTTCATGGTTGTTACCACGAACTACGACTGCTTTGATTCTTCATTCACTCTTGAATGTAAGATACGTAGGCACAAGGTTGTGATGATCTTGGCGAGCACACTTCTACCTTCTATACATCCTCCCGTTTTTCCGTATCCTTTTCGTGGTTTTTATCACGAACTACGACTGCTCTGATTCTTCATTCTCGTCCGAATGTAAGATACGTTGGCACGAGATTGAGATGATCTTGGCGAGCACACTTCCCTCCATCTTCCGTTTACCCCTATCATTTCCTGTAGTCGAACTACGACGCTCTGATTTCTCATTCTCGTCTGAATGAACATACGTAGGCACAAAGGCCCCAATCCTTGGCGAGCACCCTATCCTCTAACCATCCCCTTTCCCCTTAGCGTCTTTATCCCTTTATAGTACCGTTTTAGTATTTAATATTGAGAATAGAAGAATTAAGCTTAGCTAACTTTCATCACAATTCGAATTAAGAGGTTCCTGTTGAGTATAACGGACGTGAGGGCTGCTAATACCTTCCCCTTGCGTAACCGACTCCCGAACCCAAGAACATCAGGTTGCGATGATCGTGTTCCTTCCGTTTTTAAGAGGTTTTCTCGATATTTTCCTCTTCCATTTATTCGGGATAAATAAAGTTCAGTGGCGACTCTGTCGAACTGCATTTCCGCGCCTTTCGCGCGAGGGTCGTGTTTTCGAATGAATTTTCGAGGTGCGACATAGATATACACTCTAGCTTAGATTTTTGATTTAATTTAATGTTAATTGTTGTTTTATATTTTAGAATTGGTTTTAATTATTAATTAAACTTTTGATTAATTAATTTTGAATTACTTTGATCGAAATTTTTTTTAATTGTTTAGTTGTGATCTTAGGTTTAATTATCTTGTTAAAAGAATTCTTGTTGATATTTGATCTTGGATTGTTAGATTTTGATTATAAACTTGTGATTAATTAGATTTTGATAATTAGAGCTTTTATTAGAATTTTTGTCAATTAATTTTTGTTGGTGATATTGATTAAATTTCTTGATTAGAATTATTTGTTTAAACCCTGGATCCTAGTTGAATTTAATGGAACTCTTAATTGAATATTGGTTGAATATAGGTTTAGTTTTCATTTGAATTTCATTGAGCTCTGATTGAATATTTGGTGAATTTTTTATTTGTTTTCTTGTGTACATTTTGGTTAAATTCCATTAAAATCTTGTTGATTAACTTTGGTTATCTTTCTTGATGATTCTTAAATAGTCTTGATGAGATTTATGCTTTGACACTTGAGATGTTTGTGCATACTTGATTTTGTTGATGTTTGATTTCTCATTTGTGTATAAGTTGATTGAATGTAGAAATTATGTTGCATACACTGCTGCTCTGTGCATACATACTGTTAAATGCTGCTATTATGTCCTGCTGGATTTCACACATGTTCTGTTATGAAGATAGAAGTTGTTAAATGTTGTTCTTGCTTGCTTGTTGGAATTTACTGCTCTGTTGTGCTGAAGCGCTGTTGTAGCTGCTGCTTTTGGTTTGGTTTATACTTGTGTAGCTTTGACATATCCTTTTCTATGTTGTTGATGATATGAAGCATGCTTAGGGTTTATCATTTTTGCTTATAGCTTGTTGTTGATTGAGGAGTCTTCACTCCTAGTTGTATGTTTGACTTGTGTGTCAATTCAATTGATACTTTGGTTTCGTTTGCTACCATTTCGTCATACTTTATGGTGAGCGAGGAGTCACTCAGTCTTGCCTTTTAGCTGAGATCATGACATTGTTCTTTTTGTGATTGATTAGTATAATGTTACTTGTGTTTTTTCACATGATCCTTTAGGATTCCTAGCTCGACTTAATTTCCAATTAAGCTTGAGGTAGGAGATACATTAGGTTTTCAATCCTTTGCATGACAACATTAGGAGTTAGTTTCCCCTAGTGGTTTTCTTTTCAAACTTTGAGTCATCTTTCTCTTCATCTCAAAACAAAGTCAATCCACTTTGATTAACATCTAAATTTTTTCTTAATTAAATAATGAAGGTAGTGGGCTATTAGGGTCTAGCACTCTTTGGATCCTTCAGTGAATGCTCTTGAGGCGCAGGCTTTGGGTTGTGTTTGTTTCGCCTTTCGTTTCTAAAAGAAATTAATCTTCGCTCAATTTGTTTAAAGTACCTAACACGTCTAATCAAAATACCATAATCAAATCAAATATTTTCCTAACTAAATTACAAAAGAATTGAGTTCTTGGAGTCTCACATTCCTCAGATTCTTGAGTGACTGCTCTTGGGGCGCACGCCTTGACTTGTGGGTCATTCGACCTTTCGTTCTTAAAACACTTGCCTTAATTATGTGGACAAATACCTTCATTGTCCAACAAATACAATTTCGTAATTAATTGAATGAAAAAGGTGCCGTTGGGATCTAGCATCCCAGTAATGCCTCGATTAATTAGTTGTGAAGGCCGACGTCTCGTTTATCGAATAATCGTCATTCTCCCTCAAAACACTTAACTAATCAAACCTCATTTTCTCGATCTCGTGCTATCTAAGCCCTAAAACCTACTCAAATTAAACTCTTTTCTCAATTAAAATCCTTAATACACTTTAATCTATTCAAACAATATTTTGCAAAGAACATTGTTTAGTCATTTCTTCCGCGCATATAAACACATGTTCCAGCCTCCCCTAGCGAGTAGACAAGCTAACATTTAGCAGTTAGAATGCGACCTAAACACTTGTTCGCTTAAAAAGCGCAAACCAACCATAGTCACATGAACTACAAACGCTATGACTTTCCCATAGCACGAGGGAATACGTAGGCATAAGGGCCCCAATCCTTGGCGAGCACCCTAAGAAAACAAATAACCTAGCTAACTCTTTTCTCGAATCGAATCAAGAGATTCCTGTTGAGTACAACGGACGTAGAGGGTGGTAATACCTTCGCTATTGCATAATCTACTTCTGAACCTAGAATTTGGTTGCGATGACCATGTTCTTATCTCCCTAAAGGTTTTATCGATATTTTCCTATTCCTTTCTTGAAATGAATAAAGTTCGGTGGCGACTCTGTTCAAACGTTTTTTCCGCGTACATCGCGAGGATCGTATTTTTTGAGGTACGACACTTGCCTGCAGCTCTTTCAAATATTCTTTTTTCATGATATTTAAGCATTCCTTAAAGCTTTTCCTTTGTCATTGTTGAAAAATCTTTTGACTCTTCTATGGATACTATCATGTGGTTAAATTTTGGAGCCAATGACCTCAAGATCTTTGCAACAACTAATCTTGATGTCAACGCTTCTCAACATATCATGATTTGATTCACTAGTTTCGTAGACCTAGTGAATAAATAAATTATACTTTCACTTTCTTCCATATGAAGCAATTCATACGTTCTTTTATGAGTTTGTAACCTCATCTCTTTCAGCTTTTCAACGCCTCCAAACGATTTCTCCAAGATTTCCCATGCTTCTTTTGCCGATTCAACATAATTGACCTTTTCAAAATTATCTGGATCAATGCATTGATGAACCATAAAGAGAGATATATAATATTTATTCTTAAATTCTTTATGCGCAGCCTTTTCCTCATCGGTCGCGTTTTCTGCAAGCGGCGTCACTCCCTCCTTCCCAAGATCCCAAAGATCTTAATATCATAAAATAATCTCCATCTGCTTGCACTAATTCTTATAATTCTTATTCTTCAGAGTTGGGAGACTCACTAAAAAATTCCCATTAGGATGATTTATTGCGTTATACTTCCCAAGAATCACGCACTCAGTGCTCTAGATACTAGATGTTAGAATTACACCAAACATATGGAGAATTTCGAAACAATCTTAATGAACAAGAAGAATCAATCACACTGATCTATTTCACCTTTTGTTATTCACTTCTTCACTCAAGTGAATAAACCAACCTTAGGTGCAAGATGATTCTGCTGCACAATTGATAATGAAAGAAGAAAGAAAAAGATGAATTGGGGAAGAAATGGAAATTAGAGTTTTGAGAAAAGAGGAAAAAGAAGAATATTTTTGCAAAATTTCTCTCTGCCTTCATACTGAAGTTTATTCAATCTTCTCTATGCAAATGTATTATTACAATGATAAGGTATGTAACAACCCCATTTTCAATAACTGATTAATGGTACTAGTTAATTGGTTGGTGTGATTTAAGTGAATTATTGGATTTAACTGATTTATTCTATTTGATAGAATAATATGGACTTACTAGATATTCTCTAATTAAGGATGAGACGAGATATTTTATGAGGAAATGAACTGGTAAATATTTTGAGAGAAGAAATAAATTGGAGAGAAATAGAAGGAAATGATATATGAAGGGAAGCGGAACGAAAATGTAAAATAGAAAACATGAAACGAAAGTGGAGGAAGAAGAGAAAGTAGAAGGAAAAAGAAGGGAAAGCTTGGAAAGCTCAATAATGACTTCTGGCTTCCGATTAATCGAGGTAAGAGTGTGAAGTATTATTATCTTACCAATGTATGTGATTATGTATAGATTGCTTGGATTTGTTTGGTTGTTCTTCCTCATCTTCCATTCTAGGGCATAATGAGTTTAATCAGTAGAAACCGAGTTTGAACGGTTAGAAATGAGAATGAGTGGTAGGATTTAGTCGAGGAATGTTGGGATAAGGCTACTGAGACGAGTTGGGATTGAATCGGGTGGATTTCAATGATTTCGAAGTTTTGGACAGTGGAGAAATTCTAAGTTCGCAGACCCTCGCTAGCATGTTCGCTAGGCGAGCGGGTCGCGAGCATTCGCTGGGCATTCGCTGTGGCGAGCCAGTAGCGAGCGGTCCCAGACTTGGGCAATATGGTTTTGGGTGTTCTTCGCTGGTAGCGAGCATTCGCTGGGCATTCCCTGTGGCGAGTGGAGTAGTAAATCAAGTCTGAGGCTTCTGTTTTCCTTCGCGAGCTTGTTCGCTAGGCGAACAGGTAGCGAGCACTTGCTAGGAGCATGCTAGGCGAACATGGTAGCGAGTGTGACAGCATGTTGTTTTCTTGTGTGTTCCATTCAATTGTTAATTGATTGGTTCAATGATGTTAATCCTTATGCATCGTTTGAATTAAACATGAATGCATGATGAGTATGATGATGGGTGAAGTATGCATGAGAATATATGTGTATGTTAATGATGTTATGAGTATGTGAGCATGCGAGATTCTTACTCACTGGGGTAGAATGACAAGGTGTCGTTCCTAGTGTAGTAATCACCGGGGTAGAATAACTGTGGAGTTGTTCTTGGTGGGGTATAAGCGATGTACCCATAATCCAAATGAGGATTTGCGAGAGTTGATAAGTTTATATGAGTCATATGGCATGTGTATATGATTGTTGTATGAAAGTGTGAGATGTGGCCGTTTGGCAATTATGTGTATAACTGTATGTACTTGTGTGGGGTAATGCGTAATTGAATATTTTTGTGTACATGTGTGAATTTCAAGAGTGCGTAGAGTCATTGTGCGTGTGTAGCATCATGATTGCATTTTTGTGTCTTAATCCCGTGGAGGATCTGCAGAAACCTCGTGTGCCCTTGTGAGGTGTGAGCGATGGTTTATTTTGATCCCTATGAGGATCTGCAAAAACCTCGTGTGCCCTTATGGGGTATGAGCGATGGTATATTCTTGATCTCGTGGAGGATCTGCAGAAACCTCGTGTGCCCTTGTGGGGTGTGAGCGATGGTTTATTTTGATCCCTAGGAGGATCTGCAGAAACGATCGTGTGCCCTTGTGGGGTGTGAGCGATGGTTTATTCTTAATTCCGTGGAGAATCTGCAGAACGATTGTGTGCCTTTGTGGGGTGTGAGCAATCCTGAAACATCGTGTGCCCATGTGGGGTGTGAGCGATGGGTGAACATCGTAGGCCCGGCGTGGAGTTACTTCGGTAACGAGCAATGGTTCCTTTTGGTTCTTCAATTGAACCTGTTGAATGAGTCGGTACCGCATTTGCATCTGCATAATGTCGTGAGTCGGTCTCTATGAGTTGCATTATCATCTTTATATGATTCATTGGTGAAATAAACATGAATATAGATGTTGGTGTGAATTGGTAGAATGAACATGTTGTGTGTGTGCCTGTGAATTGATGAATGTGTTTAAGTAGGTAAATGTATTGAGGTGAGGAAATGTGGAGTTTATGTATTCGGTATTTGTGCATTTATATATATGATTATATGTATTGTTATTATGATAATATTTCTCACCCTTCTGCTGGAATGATGTCCTTCATGACATCGTGCAGGTATCAAGGTGTAGTGCTGCTCGTAGTTGCGGGGTCGCTATTGGTGTAGCTGTTTAGTGATTTTATGTTATTGGGTTGAGTCGTGCTCTAGTCATGTAACACTGGGATCGTTTGGGTTATGTTTCAGATGTATTTTGTGATGTTGGCCTCAGTGCCTAAGAGATGTTGATTTATGTGATAAATGCAAATATTTCTTTTATGAAAAGTTGTGATATAAATGAATCCGCTGTTACATGCAAAATGAAATTTTGTAAAGTATGATTATTTATTTCAGTGTTATTGAGCATGTCAGGTGGTTTTTAAGTAATTTGGAAGTATATGTGTGACACGCTTTGTGAATGCATGTTAATTTTACTCTGATTATGCTTATATTTTCCGTTGGGTTTAGAAGGGTGTTACATTAGTGGTATCAGAGCAGGTCGGTCCATCCGGCCAAGTTGTCTAATATTGTTTGTTCCCTTGTATGCGACATGCGTATGAAAACACTGTCGGTACGCGTTGGTTGTTCTAAACCTTGTCTGTAGGAGTAGGAGTGATCCAAGTGGGGGAGAAAGTTGTGCTTCTCCAGGATGCTGCAAGTGTGTGGTTGAACGCTCATATAGTTTGGTAAAGATGGTTTATGCCCCATCATGATTTCGGCTGTCTATTGACAAATTGAGGAACTGATCACCCTTAATCTCTTTTTGATAGTAGTTGGGATTGTGTTGGATGGGATAG
Organism: Lathyrus sativus; assembly: GCA_963859935.3. Taxonomy (NCBI): domain Eukaryota; kingdom Viridiplantae; phylum Streptophyta; class Magnoliopsida; order Fabales; family Fabaceae; genus Lathyrus; species Lathyrus sativus. Next base: position 467,803,806 of record OZ012739.1, read on the forward strand.
ATGTGTTTTGCAAGCTTAGATGGCGTGAGTAGTGAATTGTTCGGAGTAAGGCCAAGTATTTGGGAGTTTTGTGTATTAACAAAAGTGGGAAGTTGGCAGTTTACCGATCAGTCGTGATTGTCTGGAAGTTGTCCTGACAAAGTAGTGATGCACAACCAGGACGTGAAGTGGAGTTGTGATCGACTTAGTTATGGAGACCAGTCCGATATTGAGAGCTCCATGTTATATGTCTAATTAGTTAGCCAAGGAATTAAATTGATGGAGTAATTTTGAGACTTGTGTCTGTGTGTGTTACGACAACGGTCTATGAGGTCAAGTATATAAAGGGTGGATGGTGATTTCTGGTGATTATTAAAGGGAGTAAGAGGTGGAATACAATCTTGGTATGATTAGGCCTCTAAGTATTTCAAGAGTTGAAGATGTGTAAATGGTCTTCCGAGTGTGGGAATGTTGTTTTCGTATTTTGTCGTAATGGAAGAACCGTAACTCGGAATGACGCAGGATTAGAAGCGTGGAAGTCGCTACAGTACTCTATGTGATGGTGAAGTAGTAACATGGAATTAAGTTATTTCTTGATGGAGTACGTTTGGATGTTGTAATAAGTAAGGGAAGTGTGGTTTGTGTTTCCGTCATAACTCACAAATTGAGTGTCCGTTTGACATGGGATTTTCCATACTTAATTAAGTGAGTTGATAGTTGTGTAACCGAGGGTATTTGGATATTCGAAGAGTGTAGAAGATCATGTTGGGCATCAGAGACTTGAGTTATCGGTGTTTGAGAAAGGGTAGTGATATGCCACTGGAAAGGAGTTTAAAGAGTTCTTGGGAGAAGCTGTCAATGACTCGTGTACTGGTTGGCCAAATTTGACAGAACTACTTGTTGTGTTTCATGATGTTTGGTTGATATGATTGAGAGATATGTTAAGTACAACATTAGCGAGTTTTGGTTATGCTTTAAGGCGACTCAAGATACATAAGGGAATTGTATAACAAGTAGTTTGGAGTTGGTTGTAGGGTGTCTGTGCTGGAGTTTGGAGACCTCAATTGTTTAGTTGAGATTTGAAATGATTACTGACCTTAAGAGCTTAAGTTGTTTGTTTGATTTGGAAACGTTGAGTATGAGACAAGGGAAATGATTGGGACTTCTGAAGGAATGTAGTTTTGGTTGAAATACCATTTGGGTGAGACGACGTGGTGGCTGAGATATCAAATGGGAAATTCCTGTATATACTAATGATGATGGTATTGAGCTAGAACTAAGGAAACAAATTCGGGATATAAGCTTGGTATATGAAGGGACTTCTTATAGAGTTGAGCTTTGTATGTTGAGACTGACTATTGGTATTCCCGATGAGATTCGAGGGAGTCGGAATTCATTTGAGTTAATAGATTGATTGAATTTAATGGATAAAAGTCGAAGAGCTGATCTTCGGATTGATGGAAATGGTACCATGAGTGTCGTAATAAAGTTTGTGTTTCCCATAGTGGGAGTTGGATAAGAGTACCCTGGGAGGAGGACGTTGAGATAAAATGAGTATCCATCCAGGTACTGTGAGGGTATGATCGAGTTTGAGGAATCGTCTTGGTAACCATAGATGAAGAAAGAAGTGGTCGAAGTGTGAACATCAGAAACTATTGGACCTGATACAACTGTAGAATATTTCTGTGTGGCACGGGATAGTATTCCCATGGATCTAGTGTCGGGTTGTCCAAAGGATTTGATGGGATATGATTCGATTTGGACAGTTAGGAATGGATTAACAAGAGTAACTCATTATTTACCAGTAAGGATGAATCGTTCGGTTAGATGGGAATCTGAGTTCTTCATTAAGATTTTGGAGAGGTTTGTAGGTACTTCTGGGTGTCACGTGGTTGTTGAACTCTGACTAGCATCCGTGGAAGGAATAGGCAGACAAATAGGATTACCCAATATGTAGAAAAATTGTTGGAAAGCTTGTGTGATTGGACCAAGGTGGATCGTGGGATAGTTAATCGTCGTTGATGAAGTTTACCTACGACAATCGTTATCATTCTAATGTCGGAATGACATTGTATGAGGCTTTGTTTGGTAAGGGGTGTAAGGCTCCTTTGAGTTAATATGTATCTGGCGAGAGTGTTGTACTCGGACCTGAGATTGTGCGAGAGGCAACCCAATTGTGGAGACATTGCTAAGTTCAGGTGGGTGAACGAGAAGCAACTTCGAGGTAAAGGGATTCCATTGGAGGAATTAGTTGGGAGACTGGGATGCGCGAGAGTCATATCCAGAATTATTCGAGTTGGATAACATTTTCGAGGATGAAAATTCCTAAAGTGGAGGAGAGTTGTAACAGCCCCATTTTCAATAACTGATTAATGGTACTAGTTAATTGGTTGGTATGATTTAAGTGAATTATTGGATTTAACTGATTTATTCTATTTGATAGAATAATATGGACTTACTAGATATTCTCTAATTAAGGATGAGACGAGATATTTTATGAGGAAATGAATTGGTAAATATTTTGAGAGAAGAAAAAAATTGGAGATAAATAGAAGGGAAGGATATATGAAGGGAAGCGGAACGAAAATGTAAAATAGAAAACATGAAAGGAAAGTGGAGGAAGAAAAGAAAGTAGAAGGAAAAAGAAGGGAAAGCTTGGAAAGCTCAAGAATGACTTCTGGCTTCCGATTAATCGAGGTAAGGGTGTGAAGTATTGTTATCTTACCAATGTATGTGATTATGTATGGATTGCTTGGATTTGTTTGGTTGTTCTTCATCATCTTCCATTCTAGGGCATAATGAGTTTAATCGGTAGAAACCGAGTTTGAACGGTTAGAAATGAGAATGAGTGGTAGGATTTAGTCGAGGAATGTTGGGCTAAGGCTACCGAGACGAGTTGGGATTGAATCGGGTGGATTTCAATGATTTCAGAGTTTTGGACAGTGGGGAAATTCTGAGTTCGCAGACCCTCGCTAGCATGTTCGCTAGGCGAGCGGGTCGCAAGCATTCGCTGGGCATTCGCTGTGGCGAGCCAGTAACGAACGGTCCCAGACTTGGGCAATATGGTTTTGGGTGTTCTTCGCTGGTAGCGAAGGGGGTAGCGAGCATTCGCTGGGCATTCGCTATGGTGAGTGGGGTAGCGAATCAAGTTTGAGGCTTCTGTTTGCCTTCACGAGCTTGTTTTCTAGGCGAACAAGTAGCGAGCACTCTCTAGGAGCTCGCTAGGCGAACAGGGTATCGAGTGTGACAGCATGTTGTTTTCTTGTGTGTTCCATTCAATTGTTAATTGCTTGGTTCAATGATGTTAATCCTTATGCATCATTTGAATTAAACATGAATGCATGATGAGTATGATGATGGGTGAAGTATGTATGAGAATATATGTGTATGTTAATGATGTTGTGAATATGTGAGTAATCACCGGGGTAGAATGACAAGGTGTCGTTCCTAGTGTAGTAATCACCAGGGTAGAATAACTGTGGAGTTGTTCCTGGTGGGGTATAAGCGATGTACCCATAATCCAAATGAGGGTTTGCGAAAGTTGATAAGTTTATATGAGTCATATGGCATGTGTATATGATTGTTGTATGAAAGTGTGAGATGTGGCCGTTTGGCAATTATGTGTATAACTGTATGTACTTGTGTGGGGTAATGCGTAATTGAACATTTTTGTGTACATGTGTGCATTTCAAGAGTGTGTAGAGTCATTGTGCGTGTGTAGCATCATGATTGCATTTTTGTGTCTTGATCCCGTGGAGGATCTGCAGAAACCTCGTCTGCCCTTGTGGGGTGTGAGCGATGGTTTATTTTGATCCCTAGGAGGATCTGCAGAAACCTCGTGTGCCCTTGTGGGGTGTGAGTGATGGTTTATTCTTGATCCCGTGGAGGATCTGCAGAAACCTCGTGTGCCCTTGTGGGGTGTGAGCGATGGTTTATTTTGATCCCTAGGAGGATCTGCAGAAACGATCGTGTGCCCTTGTGGGGTGTGAGCGATGGTTTATTCTTGATTCCGTGGAGAATCTGCAGAACGATTGTGTGCCCTTGTGGGGTGTGAGCAATCCTGAAACATCGTGTGCCCATGTGGGGTGTGAGCGATGGGTGAACATCGTAGCCCCGACAAGGAGTTACTTCGGTAATGAGCGATGGTTCCTTTTGGTTCTTCAATTGAACCTGCTGAATGAGTCGGTACCGTATTTGCATCTGCATAGAGTCGTGAGTCGGTCTCTATGAGTTGCATTATCATCTTTATATGATGCATTGGTGAAATAAACATGAATATAGATGTTGGTGTGAATTGGTAGAATGAACATGTTGTGTGTGTGCCTGTGAATTGATGAATGTGTTTAAGTAGGTAAATGTATTGAGGTGAGGAAATGTGGAGTTTATGTATTCGGTATTTGTGCATTTATATATATGATTATATGTATTGTTATTATGATAATATTTCTCACCCTTCTACTGGAATGATGTCCTTCATGACATCGTGCAGGTATCAAGGTGTAGTGCTGCTCGTAGTTGCGGGGTCGCTATTGGTGTAGCTGTTTAGTGATTTTATGTTATTGGGTTGAGTCGTGCTCTGGTCATGTAACACTGGGATCGTTTGGGTTATGTTTCAGATGTATTTTGTGGTGTTGGCCTCAGTGCCTAAGAGATGTTGATTTATGTGATAAATGCAAATATTTCTTTTATGAAAAGTTGTGATATAAATGAATCCGCTGTTACATGCAAAATGAAATTTTGTAAAGTATGATTATTTATTTCAGTGTTATTGAGCATGACAGGTGGTTTTTAAGTAATTTGGAAGTATATGTGTGACACCCTTTGTGAATGCATGTTAATTTTACTCTGATTATGCTTATATTTTCCGTGGGGTTTAGAAGAGTGTTACAGGGTACCTCCCTATTTATAGGTTGAGAGTGCTTGCACATCAAGAAATCTCTAACTAACTTAACTAAACTAAAAACACAAAATAAAGCTAAGTCAAAATTGTGTCGAGATGCACTTCTTTGACATTTCGATAGTTATACTATTTATGCGTGAAACATTTCGACAAAAACAAACTCTATCGAAATGGTGCTTTGACACAAAGGCTTACACTTTCAACAATTTATCTACCTTTTATGAAAGGTTGCAGACTTCCTATCTAATCATATGATAAAAAATCAGGAATATAATACATATCAGGAAGCTTAAATTATGCTGGCAACAGATGGAAAAACGGTGTTTTTGTTTGTATAACTAATGAATCTTTGTCATCCATTTATAAACTAACAAATGTCAAGACATTAGCAATTCATCAATCACATGAAACATCAGTGATCTTCATGAAACTCACATTAACCAATACATTAAAATGTAAATACCACAATGATTTATTTTGATAGTAAAGTGTAGAGTGCTGAAATGCAAACACTGATAATAAAACCACATTGATAATGAAAACATTGCATGAAGTAGAAATTATTCCCTGAGATAAATTGCAAAACAGAGAAATGTCTCAAGGTTATTTCCTTATTGTATCTTCTCTTGTAATTTTTAAAATTATTTTCTTTAGTAGATATTGTTAAATTTTTTAATATTAGTTATATAAGTATAAATGCAACTTTATTATTATTATTATTATTATTGTTATTATTATTATTTAGTGTTATCTATATAATATATTAAATATAATTTAATAAAGTTAATTATTATTATTATTATTATTATTATTTATTACGTGTTATCTATATAATATATTAAATCTTAAGCGGCACATAATAACACGATACATGTTTATATTTCTACTTCATTTATGCCACATCATCTCATAATTATATGTGGCACTTCGAGTCTTGACAAAGACAAAAATTCTCATTTTTAATAAAATAATATGACATGACAACCGCTATTTCAACTATGTATATTTCTTTAAATTTCAAATTTAAAATAGACATGTGAATCTAAAAACTAAAATTAAAACCAAGTTTCCTTTGAAAGCATAAAAATAATGAACACTTAAAATAAATATATTTAATCACAAAATAGTTATAGTAAAAAATGTATTAACCTAATAATTAATTACTAACTTAGATAAATATATTATTTCTATAAATTTTATAGAAAAATATTTATATTTGTCTTGAGATAATTACTAAATTTAATATATATTTTTAATATCGTCACTACAACAAAAGTTGTGTCCAGCCACGTGATTTAGTGAAGTGAAAATCACGTGTCAAAATATAGACAGTTGCGACCTGATTTTCACGTCACTAACATATTTAATATTAAAATAATAAGAAATAAATGTAGCAGATGGTCTGTCAGATTTAAAAATTAAAAAAAAAACATTTGTCACGTGAAAATCATGTTGCAACATGTAAATTAAAAATAATAAATTAAAAGGACAGATCTACTAAGGCGGAAATGGGAAAACTTTTAAAAAATTTGTTGCGAAGTGAATATCACGTCGCAACCATTTAGGAGGGGAAAAATCTGACGCAGAAGTGATGATTGACTGTGCTGCAGGTTGACTGACAAAATCAATATGACCGTTGTAAAATTTGCAACGTGAATATCACGTGCCAAAGTTGTGAAGTGATAATCACTAAAGACATAATGATTGTTGATTTTTCACATATAAGACAATTAAGATTGTAATTTGCTTTTTATTTTTATAATAATTATTATAGTAAATAAAATATATAAAAAAATATATTTTTTTATAATAAACTCTATATTTTAACATCAAAATCACGTAAATAATTTTAAATATCATTCATAACAAATTAAAATAATTTTTCTTTTTAAAATTATTAAAGTAATTAGCATTTAAAATACTTTTATTCGTCCTATTTTAATAATATACATATAAATTTAACAAAAAGAAATAATTTACAACGTATCGTGCAGATTTTAATCTAATCTTTCTTATTGTTAAAAATATTAAAACTCAATGCCAACAACTTCATTCATATTTTCTTAATATTATTAAACTTTTTTACAAACATGGAAAAGATAATTTAACAATTAATTTTATCAGCGAAGAGGAAACAACCTTAATAAAACGTTTATATGCTCTTACCATCCTTATTGATCAAGAATGCTTTGTAATCGTTATACCAACCAAATGAAAAAGTTTTTTAATTCACTGCTATAAAAAGAGTGGAACATGTTTTCCCATACTTTTTAACAATATAAGATTAAATAAAGAGATGTCGACATCACTTTATTTCTTTTTTTTTAAAGAACTTTCTCATAAAATAATTGCTAGGTCCATCTCAAATTGCCAACGAATGCATTCATTCAAGACCTAAAAGCCAAACGAACCCAGGACAAATCGTCGACATATGCATGCTTTCAAACAGAAAAAGCCAAATTAGAGTCCTTTGTTTTTTTATATGACAAATACCAAAACATGAGTCTGACCAAACAATGCTATATATGGACATATATATACAAGGAGCAGGTTTACCAAATTAAGGAGAACAACAAGTACCAAGTTGCAAGATTTTTACCAAAATAATTTTTTAATAGAAAAGGAGATAAATAAGTAAATAAATAATTTATTAAACAATCAACAAATAAAAATTTAACAGCTATTTTTATAAGTCATTTTTTGATTTTTTACGCCTATTAAAAAAACTAATCAATATTATTACTTTTCATACAATAATTTTTCTTTTATCTATAATATCTATTTATTAAATTTATTTTACTTTTTCTTTCTCTAATAATTATTTAAGATAATTTTGATAAAAATACATTTAATACTACTTTGCAAAGAGTGACAATTAAAAATAAATAAAAAATTATTTAAAAAATAACACTTAAAAAAGAACACGGAATAATAATTATTAAACAATCAAATCTTATCATTTATTTTCTTATCAAATCATCAAATACATACCTACTTACAAACCTTTGTAGAAGACATATATAACATTAAACATAACATAGAGTCTCAAATGAGAGGCAATTATTCAACCTCTAAAATGACCTCAAACATAACATAAAAATAGATATTACAAATTCAACATATATATAAACATATCACAATCTTATGATTGTTTGAAGATGCTATAAACCTCAAACAACATCACAATGAAAAACCTCCTTGAGCAACCTATAGAAATCATCATAAGAAGAACCACCTGGATCAGCAGCCTCAACCACTTTCTTCTTCCATTCTTGACATTTCTCTCTCATTTCCTTCCCCTTTTCACCCTTTATCATTTCCACCACAAGCTCAGTCACCTCTTCTCTCTTCACATCATCCTTAATATCCATTCCAATCCCCCAAGTGTTGCAAATAAACCTACAATTCGTCTGTTGCTCCGCGAAGAACGGCCAACCGATCATAGGTTTACCTTCACATATACTCTCGAGCGACGAATTCCAACCGCAATGAGTCAAAAATGCACCGACCGATGAATGACCTAGTACCTCACTCTGAGGACACCAACTTGTTATGTAACCTCTATCCTTGACCTCATCCAAAAACTCTTGTGGCAATGGTGTTGATTTTCCTTTTCCTTTTACCAAATCAGGTCTCTTAATCCACAAAAACGGTAACTTACTGTTTGCTAATCCCCATGCAAACTCCTTCAAGTGTTCTTCACTCATGACGGCTATGCTTCCGTAGTTAACATATATGACTGAGTTAGGTTCCCATTGGTCTAACCATTTGAGACATGTTACATCGTTTTTCCAAAGATTTGAACCGTGGATTTTGAAACCGTTTTCTCTACCAGGAAAATGGTTACCTAGAAACTCAAGTGGACCTATGTTGTATATGTTGGGATTTATGGCCATGAGATAATCAAGAACTTCTTTTTCTAGTTCGTGGACTGTGTTGATTATGACTGAGGATGATAGTTTCATGCATGTTTGAGATTCAAAACCAAAGCAAGTGAAACTTATATCATCTAATGTTGTTGTTCTAACGAAACTTGGAAGATCTCTCATTCGGATATCTTTCATTCCTTCGATCCATTCAAGAGTTTTGTCCAAAGAGCCATCAGTGATATAGCTTTCATCTGAAGAAAAAAAAAACACCAACTTAATAGTCATATATATAAAATATCAAATAAACAAATAGGGACAAAAGTAGTATATGTATTGTTTTCTTCAAATATATTATTAAAACTGACACATTGAAATTCTATTTTTTCAAGAATAGACTAAGATTTGTACAAATGAGAAGAATATACTCTGATTTGTAAGACTCAAGATGATTAATAAGTTTTAAACTTAGATCTCATCTAGATTTATCCTAGGCATTATTTGAAGGCATGTATCTCTCATTTTTGGATATTTGATATAATGTGTTAGTTTGATTAAATGAATATTTTATATTTAATAATTTTGAATAAGTAATTTGATCTATTTGTAAATAGACCAACCAATTAAAAAATCAATAAAATAACATATTATTTTAATATTTAAGATAATACTTAAATATCTGACTTTATATATATATATATATATATATATATATATATATATATATATATATATATATATATATATATATATATATATATATATATATATATATATATATATATATATATATATATATATATATATATATATATATATATATATATATATATATATATATATATATATATATATATATATATATATGAATTTGATCCAATACAAAATTATTTGTATTTAATAGGATTTGAATTTAAGAAATCACAATTTCAAAACCTAAACGTAAGTCTTCAACATTAGATCAATCCCTGAGAGTTAATATATTTAAATAAAAAATAATAATAATATGGTTAATGTTTATATTATTGAAATGATTAACAAATTTATAATTTAATATAAAGTAAATAAAAAATAATATACTGAGCCAGATAGTGTAACTAATATGTGTTAATTGAATTAAAAGTGAGCAAATTACTTTCAATTCATGACAACAATATTTATTTAAATAAGCTATTGATATTTATAAATTAATAAATTTTAAAAAATAAAATAATAATTCCAGTTTTAAATATTTTTTTTTTGTTTTCAACCCTAAAAAAATATATCTTTTAGTCTTTGCAAGCATGCCACTAATTTTTGTTTATTTTTAATTTCTAAAAAGATTAATTCATATTAAACTTAGTGCATTTTATCTGTAAAATATTTAATTTTAATCTTTCATAATAAATATAAAATAAAATCTTAAGGACCATAAGTTAAATTAAAAGTGATATGTTCCTATTTGCACAAACTTAAAACAAAAGACTACAAAGATTAAGAATAAACAAATAAATTTTAAGGGTTGAATTAATGGACGAGCTCAAAAAATATATATTAGTTAAATTAAATAGAGATAAGTGTTGATTGAAGGTTCATTTCCTAACCATTTTTATAATCATTAAAATATGGAACCACAACATACAAGTATAATTTACTATCATTAATTTTATATTGTTATAGTTTTTTTTTACTTCCGAGATCATGTTTTTTAATTAAAAATATATTCTTTAATAAAAAATAAAAATATATAAAAAATAATTATATTGTTAAAAGAACTACAATGAAAACAAGATAAAATCTTAATTTTGAATTATAAAATGATATTAAATTGAAGTGTACGTGGTCAAGATCTTTAATACATTATTATTGAAATATATGTTTCCTAACTTGATTGAGTATATGCAAATGGGTAAGTTATTCATATTTTCATTAATATAATATTCTTGATATTTATAATCAACAATTATTTTATAAAAAAAATTAAAGACTTAAAAACATATTTAAACCTAAAAAATCATTAATCATAGTTTTTCTATAAATTAATTTGATAAACCTAAAAATATTTTTTTTACAATATGTAGCCTAGTATTTTATGCTAAATAGTTTCTAATTTTTTTAAGGACTTTTCTATTTAAAACAAAAAGACAGTCTTGGCCATCTCTCATAGTCTAAGCACACATAATTGAAAATGTTGAATATATAGCCTCCATACACTATTGCATGAATGATTAGACATTTTATACTTATTCTTATTATCATTTAAAGAAATCAAGAAATCTGATTTTTGTTGGAAGATTTCGAGTAAGTCCAATGATTGATAGCATTAGTTATAAGAGTTTAGTTTAGTTGACTAATTTATCAATCTTTTTCTAATTTAGTCATTAAAATGGATCTTTGAGGCTATAACTTTTAAGATGCTTTTTTAGTGATTTAGAGAGTTATTGTAAATTTGTTTATCTAACAAGTTATGTCCGAATATAGTAAACCAAATTGTATAGAAAATGAAATAATAACCTTTGAATGGAAGAATATTTCTTTTGACAAGCTCATCAAATTGCAAGTAACCCAACAAGCCACAAGCAGAAGCAGTCCAAAACTGTTGATCTGCAAGACCCAAATCTTTGGCAACTTTTCTAGCAAAGCCCATGAGTCCATCATACATAATGGAAGTGACTTGAGGAACATTTGCAGAGCTATTAAGTTTCTTAACAAGCTCTTTCAATGGAGCATAACAATGTTTTCTAGTTCCATCACACAATGCAGCAATGCTTTGTGTAGAATCTTTGTCAGATTCGGGCAAACCATCTGGTATAGTTTCGAACTGAAAATCTGGCTCACCTTTCACAAAGTTCTCACCTAGAGAACTAATCAAACGTCTGTGGTTGAACTCGTTGTTCACAAAGGTTATGTGGAAACCAATGCTTCTGAGGATTTTGGCTAGTTGCATGAAAGGGTTTACATGACCTTGTGCTGGGAATGGAACACAAACCACGTGAGGTTTTTGTGGGTAGGACACTACTGTTAACACCATGTTTCTTACGAGCTAGTAGATTAATGGGACTTAAGGTGAAGGAAATATTGTAGGATTTCGTTGTGCAGTTCTTGCGTTCCATAGCTTCTCTTATATAATGCAAAGAATCAACTGTACCAATTTTGGCTCTATTTGATAAACAAACTTTACAGGTGTTAATTCAATATCATAGCCCTCCCAATGATTATAGGGTTTTTATTTAATGACATTTTAATAATGATACAAATTTATGAGCTATTATTTAAATATGATATAATCGTAAAAAATTATAAATTATATACGTCGGTAATTGATTGACGGTGTAAAATTATTTTATATTTAGGACGTATCCTATTTTTTATATTTTAATTAATCTAATTTATATGATGGTTTATTTTCATTTTATAGGAAATATTTAAATATGTAAAATATTAATATATATTTAAACAACTAAAAATTTAATAAATTTATAATTTAATGTAAAATATTATTTATATATTTTCAAATAAATAGATCTCATATATCTTAAACGTTATTGTCTATAGGCCGGTCTTTTAATTATATAATCTTTAATAAAAGTTTTAAGAATTTTTATTTAAAAAAAAAATAGGAGATGTATTAATCTAGGTGTATTCTGTCATATTATATTAACAATTTAAAATGATTTGAATGGTTTAATACATTAGTGATTTTTAATTGGATTATCGTGTAAATTTTTTAAATAGATTGTGTCGGTCCATTAATCTATTTTAAAAAATGTGAAATTTTATTTATTTAATTAGTTTCGGTAGTATATCTTGAACTAATTATTTAATATATTAAATTTTATTATATTTAATTATGTATTATATTAGTTAAATTTAAAAGATTTTTAAGACAATTTACCTTAACATTTTTTAATGAGTAGATAAAAGATTTTCAAAATAAAAGTATGATACGATAAGAAACGACATAGATTAGATTGCATACTTGTAGTTTTGTCTCCTTTATTGCAACTTGTTACATCATGATAATATTTTTTTTTCGAAGTGAAAAACATTCTGTCAAACCGTTTATAAATTGATTTGCTTGAAACAGTATTAACGTTGCTATTTTAAATTATGATCACTTAAAAATTAGTAGTAACTGTTTTTCTGTTAAGCAGGTTCGTATTACTATAACTGTTGATTATTTTTCTTCAACGTTTGTTTACTGTGTTATGCTTAATTTATTTATTTATAATGTGTCAGTTTAATTTAGCGGTGCCAATCTTATTGCCTAATTTTACTTTAAAAAAGGAATACATTGTTCACATTAATTTAGTAACCCTGCAACTTTTTCCCATTATTTTGGTAATTGTGCTACCTGTATGCAATGATGGTCCATGCATACAGTCCTGAAATAGCATAATGTCAGGCTCTCATTTGGTTTCTTGTCTTGCCAAAAAGAGGAGAAGAAAAAAAAAACTCTAATTACTTTTTTTTATATGTTTTGAACGAAAGGATATACCGACAACTTGTCACGGGACAAATTGTCTTTTACTTATTGAAAAAATGCATTGATTAACTATTTGCGATGGAACGTGTTAAATTTTCAAAATAATTGATCAGAAATGGAAAATATAACACAGTAAATCAACCATCAATTTTTAATATGAACGTAGGAAGAATTTGTCTTTTGAGAATTTTTTACTTTATTATTCTAATTTGTAATATTATATATTATAATATCTTAGTTTAAAAAAAATTGACTAGGATGTCCCATTTTTCCTACATGCTCGTCCACTCAAGTGGCGAGATGTTATTTTAGTATAGGTGCTCGCCCATTCAAATGACGAGCACGTGTTGCATTCGTTTCTTTTTTATTTTTCATATTTATGTTATATTTAATTAATTAAAAAAATAATTTTAAATATTAAAAACTTATTATATTAATTTAATTATGATATTAATGTTAAATATTTAAAATTATTTTTAAAATAATAATTTTTTAATATTTAAAATTATTTTTTTAATTAATTAAACATAACGTAAATACGAAGAAAAAAACGACTGAAACACGTGCTCGCCACTTGAGTGGGCGAGAACCCACACTAAAATAACACCAGCATAAGCTCGCCACTTGAGTGGACGAGCATGTATTGAAAATGGGGCATCCTGGTCAATTTTTTTCAAACTAGGGTACTATGGTATATAGTATTTCAGACTAGGGTAATGCAGTAAAAAATTTGTCTTTTGAACTCTGGGTTTGAACTAAGTGTCGGTGACCAGAATCGTATTTCATTTTCCTTTTTTTTATCATGCTAGTTTAATCTTTCATGGATCTTTGTTCACTTTTTTTTCCCTCAAGATTGTTGATACTCAAGAACAATCCAAGATTCCAACACAATTTAGAAGAAGACCTTTATCCAAGCTCTCAATAGAGTGTGTGATATTTCCACTTCTCAGCTTCCACAAGCTATCATCAATGGTGAGTTACAAGATTGAAAAAATAATCTTCATGGTAGAATTCTTTGGCATCTGAGTGCAATGTCGCTTACGGTTTCTGCGCTCTGTTCTAAGCTTGTAAAAATTTGGAATGATGTGAAAAACTGGAGAGTTCTCTCGCTTGGCAAAGGCTATTAAAAATTCACTTTTGCTAGCGCGGAGGACATGAGATGCGTTAGAGCATCAGGTACTTTGAATCTTAACCCTGGATCTCTGAAATTTTCCACCTACTCCAAGGATTTCATTCTTTCTACACAGAATAACACCTCTTCTCAGGTTTGGGTCAGATTCTTTGGTCTTTCGTAGGAGTATTGGAGGCCTCAAATTCTTTTTACTATTACTAGTTATGTTAGTACTCCTATTTGTATAGACACATTTGTTTCTAAGCCTAGAATTGATCGCACATTTTGGCATTTCGTTAGAGTTCTTGTTGATCTGGATATCGCCAGCCCCTAAGCTATAATGTGTTGGTTAAGAGAGAGGGATTTGCTTTTTTTTTTGTTGCAGATATTGAATAAGAAAATATATCGGATTATTGTTCACATTGCAGGAGATTGGGTCACTGTGTGCAGAACTGTAAGGTTTTAAACAAATATCTGCGCAGTTCTTCCTTTGTGCAGAAAGAAACCACTAATAAAAGAAATATAGTTATGATCAATTATGTCTTAGATGTTGATAAAGTTGATACACATGTTGTGGTTTCATACAATGAACAGTCTGCTATTCCAGAGGTTCCTCGGGCTCCTCGGGCTTCTTTCGAGAAACTAAATCGGTGAGACTGAATCCCTCAGTAATCCCCAAGAGGAAGATGAGAATGAAACTAATGCAGTCATAACAAATATTGAGTATTCTTAGGATGCATTGACAAGACTTTATGGTCCCTCAGCTTCTCAGCAGTTACAATTGTCAGTGTCATATCATCCTTAAAGGCAACCAGTCATGTCTAAGACGTCATACCAGAAACCCTGGATTGCTCTACGTGCAAATCAATGAACCAATGGTCGAGGATATTAGAATCCACATCAGAATCAGCATAGGCCTCGAAAGAAGGAATGCTCATCTTTATCCAATTCTTATGTCGTACAGTCAACTTCTGTCGCATCTGGTCCGAAATTCACTGGTAGAGCCCAAAGCTCTCAAGCCTTTGCAAGAACCATATCCGCATGGGTACGATCCCAACGTGCATTGTGGATATCATGTTGGGTCAATGGCGCATTTAACTGAAGATTACAAAACTTTTCAAGTCAAGGTGCAACAGTTGATTGACAAGAAGTACATATCCTTTTCAGAAGGAAATTTGGTTGTACACGTCAGCTTCTCGCCCAAATGAGTTCCAAGACTTTAAGAGGCATATCCCGAAGCATGTGGTTTAGACAGGAAGACGTCCTTAACACTGGAAACTATTGGATCATTTTTATCATTTACATTTGTAATTTCTTTATGTTAAATGCTACTTGTTTTTAAACATTGTTATTTTGAATGGTAATATTAATGATGTGATCATGCATCTTCTGAATTAATCATGTCGCATTTGCTCATTTTTTTCACTTATATAAAAAAAAAATTATCCATATACCTCTCGTCCATTTTCTTTACCAAATTGTTGTTTAACAAAGATTAGAGGGAGGATGACGAATACTAAATACCAATAATTGTTGATGGTAAGCTTTTAGATAAAATCATGCTAATGATGTACATACATTGTTTCACAATCCCCAAACACTGGAGAGATAAGGAGTTAGTCCCTAGTAAACCACTTCGAGCTGAGAAGCAGGAGTTTCCTTTGGATTTTTAAACCCTTATGCTTAACCTGGGGCATGGGTAGTGTTCAGTTAATCTGATGACACATTCAAATTAGAAGATGAAACATCCCACCGGAGGATCAATCATGTGCTACTCTTTGCACACATCCTAACGTGTCGAAGAAACCATGAAAAATGCAAAGCTATGGCGTTTGTCCCTCTAAGAACATTGACTTGGCAGTCACAATCTTCTAAAAAATCGAGAAAATAATTTTATAAATAATTCATATGCATCAGTCATGTCGCTCCGCTCATGCATAGATCCATGCATATCATGCCACTCGTCGAGCCTAACCTTCCCACTTGAATTTGACATCATCAAAGCCTTGTAACACAAGATTTGACATCAAAGCCTAACTTAGTTTGGATATTCAAAGTCCAGTTCCCGTCTGGAAAATCATTTGAAAGTCCAATTCCCGTTTGGAAAACCATTTCAAAGTCCAATTCTCGTCTGTAAAATCTTTTAAAGCCCAATTCTCATTTGGAAAACAATTTGAAAGCCCAATTCCCATCTGAAAAATCATTTCAAAGCCCAATTCCCACCTGGAAAATCATTTCAAGGTCCAGTTCCCGTATGACACATCATTTCAAGGTCCAACTCTCGACTGGCAAACCATTTTAAGGTCCAGTTCTCATCTGGAAAATCATTTCAAAGTCCAATTCTCGTCTCGAAAATCCTTTAAAGTCCATTTCTCATCTAGAAAATACCCTTTCTCACCAACTCTCGCCTGGTAATCCATCCTCCAATCCAGTTATCATCTGGAAGTTCACCCCAAAAGTTCTCCTCGTTGGCATCCTCATTCAACCTAAAAGTCCAATTTATTGACAAACACCAAATAACCAAAGTCCAATTTCATTCGGCAATTCCTAAATCCAATCCCTAGTGGTGCCCAAAAGGCTCTCACCCCTGTCAAAGAAGACCTATCCCAGCATACCTGATCACTTGTATTACCACGTGCATGACATCCAGGAATAGTATCATACATAATCATATCGAGCATTAGAATATCGTGTGCATTCATACATGTATTAGATTCCCCAATAGTTGCATCTTAGTATGCATATTCTTGCATTATGCAATGCATGGCAATTCCATCATATTCAGCATATCATAACAGGATCCAGTATCAGTTCGCAAGCATCTTGACCAGTCCTCCATCAAAGTCGACAATATTCTTTTGAAAAGAGTTGATACCTCGCACGTGTTCGTGGAATTATATTCCCCCCAGCAAGTCATTCTTCAACCATGCAGTTGATAATGATAATCCCCAAAAAATGTTGCTCTTATAGCCCCCCAAGTAGAGGTTATATTAAAAAGTCTCCTGTAAGCTTTTCCCTTGCAAAACTTGAATAACACATTTCCTCTGACAGGAATCTTGCTCAACTATTTACCCCAACAAATTTATTGCTTGAGATACTGCTTTAGTATCATCGGAGAACCTTAGTTGGTAAGGAACTGCTTCGACCACCTAAATAATCTCATTTGTTTAGAGATACTGCTTGTGTATCATCGAAGAACCTTAGTTGGTAAGGGACTGCTTCGACCACCCGAAGAATCTCATGTGATCAGAGATACTGCTTTAGTATCGCAAAGAGCCTTAGTCTATAAGGTGTTGCTTTGACCACCCAAAGAACCTCAAGGTGTCCTATTCACTTTTCATCCTAATATCCCATTATGACTTTATCCCTTTACATATCATTTTACTCTCTTGACGGACAAATTTCGGGGTCTTCTTGTATCTAATTGACTTCTACCCTAAAAAGGAACGCCATGCAACAGTTCACTTTCTCGGGATCAAGAGAATTAGATAGGGACATCTGTCATTCCCCAAATTTGTCCTACCCTTTTAAAATCTTCATCTATCAAGCCATCATCATCTAAATTAGGTCATTATGATTGGGTGGGTGTGTATTGGTGATTATAAGCTCCTGCAAAAAAAATGTTTGATTTCAAGTAGAGATAAAGGAATGATATGCTCTCGTTCTCGTGATTAAATTTCAAGACAAAGATCAATTGCCCAAGCTACATGACAGGGATAGGAGATCAGGGTTATCGGGGATAATGCCATAGCTTCAAGTCATGTGTGATTATTCAATAATGATCAAGATAAGATGGAAGTTTGACCTTATCTTGGTTAAACTATCAAGATTTTTCCTCAGGGGCGAGTTATCAGTATCAATAGACTCTCTCAGCCAGTGTGCATCCAAGGTTAAATTGTTGTGTGTGGAACTCATCAGGTTATCAAGCAGTGGCTCATGTGAGGTTTGGTCCAGAAGATCAGGTTTCTCATGATCCATCAGTTCAGATTCTGCTCCTCTGTGGATTTATTTTCCCAAATATTCTTTCAGACAGATTCAGAGTGATTCAGAACTTGGTTCATTTGCTACCAGAGATTCATAAATTTGTTTTCAAGTTAAAATTGGTTGTTATTCAGTTTGATGCATTAATGGGATTTCAGTGGTGATTATTCAAGGTGTTGGAATTAAAAGTTAAAGATGATGGTTGTTGTGTTCATTTAATCAGATGTTATGAAAAGTTTGAGATTGGTGTAATGTGGTTATCCACTTTAGAACCATTTTTCTTCGTCCATAAACCTTTTCTTTTTTTAAAACCAATTCCATTTTCAATTTCCATATTATTTTCTAACTTTAATTCCCACATATCCATTTTAACCATTTTGTTATCTTTTTTTAATCCAATTTAACCAAATCCATTTCCAAGTCATATCCAATTCCATTTTTAAAATCGTGATCCATATTCATAAATCAAATTCCAAATATCCATTTCCATTTCAAATATTCACTTTGGTTAAACTTTTTCTTTCCAATCCAATTTGTTTCATAATCCATATATATTCATGTTTCATTCTAATCCAATTTACTTTTTTTACTATCCATAATCCAAACAATTAAAAACACACCTGCCCACCACATAATGGAATTACACAAAAACAAAAAAAAAATGAAAATGAGAGACCTATAAGAAGCTACTACGCACATGCCCAAGGTACCACAAGAAGTTTCACGCCACAACCTGCACTACCCCACACAATAATCTACAGTCATTCACCAACCTTGTACAAGAGTAACCTTTCCACGCAACACCATCACACACACCATGACCTGCAAAAACCACAACAAAATTTAGACCATCATATACATACACAAAAGCACAACATTAGCATCAAAGTTGTGACACACATTATGATACAACAACTTGCAAAACTATCATAACACATTTACAACCATTCCGCAGCAGCTTGCACCATGATTCACGCACCGCAACCAAACTTTCCCAACTTTCACAATTACCTCAAGCCATGGTCCACTTCAATTTCACACACGTTATTTCTTGCTTACAAACTTGCTTACAAATTGCAAATCGTACCATGCAAACGACAAAATCATAACAACCTGCAAACAAAATTTCATGACCCCACAAAAGGTTGTAACCAAGTTTGTCATGAAAAAAGGAAAGGGCACAAAAAATTTTCACGACAATGTCACTTTAGGCGTAAGAGACGCACAACAACAACAATTCCCTCTCCCCAATCCTCATTCTTAACTCTCTCTCTCTCTCTCTCTCTCTCTCTCTCTCTCTCTCTCTCTCTCTCTCTCTGCAGAAATTTCAACCATCTTTCTTCCTTCCAACTCATATTAAAACTCTCCCCAAATTATTTTTCACCCTTCTTCAATTCCTCGATCTCACTCAAATTCTTCAATCTTCATACCCTTCAAAATTCCTTCAACTGAATTTCTTCTTCACCTCAAAACCTCACTCAACCACTATCAAAACCTCCGACCGTTTTTATTCCTTCGCCACCCAGCAACCTTAATCAAACCCACTCTCAAATCCGAATCAGAAAAGAAGCGATGAAATAGAAGGAGAAGATTGAACGCATCAAGTCAAGAAGCAGAGCGAGAAAGATTAAGATGAAGAAGATATATTGAGAATCATAAATCCAAATCACCCTAACCTAAAAGAAGTGAATCACAAGAGAGAAAGCTCAATTAAAGCGAACCTAGATAAAATGAAAACAACGAGACGACAGATGATCGAGAGAGAAGCTATTCAGCAAAAACAAATCTAACGAGTCGGACGGAGAATCGCTCAAAGGTTACGAAGCTGATGGCGTCTTTCTTCAATTATTTTTCTTCTTTCTTTCTTTCAATTTGCCTCATTATGGTGTTTTAGCCTTGTCTCAATTTGATGATATGCCTTATGTGTTAGGATCTGATATTTGGTCTTTGAAAGAGGATAGAAAGGATGTCAATTATTTTGGTTTAGTGGGCTTATGTTTTTTTTGAAGGCAATGTTTGGTTGTTGAGTTAATGGGTCTTGAAGCCCATATTGAATTCTCACCCAACCCTTGGTTTTATGAACTATGTGAGGGAATGGGCTAAGTGTCGCTACTGTGAAAAACGAGGTCGGCAATAACAGAAGAGTCACCACCGTGCGTTATTTATCCCAAAGGAGGGAAAGGAAACGCTCAGAGAAAACCTAACGAAAAGGGAAAGGAATGGTCATCGCAACCAAGTCCTGGATTCGGGAGTCGGTTACGCAAGGGGAAGGTATTAGCACCCCTCACGTCCGTCGTACTCGACGGGATCCACGCTTAAATGTTTATCTAAAAGGGTGTTAATCTATCTAGCTAAAGACTTAGGGCAAAAGAAAAGAAAAATGACTCGGCAGAACACAACAGTTCTATGCCTACGTATTCCCGTCTAGAACGAGAAATCAGAGTCAGCGTAGTTTGCCTAACTACGGGTGAAAGGGGGGGAAGGTTGCTCACCAAGATATCGCATCTCGTGCCTACGTACTTTCACACAGCGTGAAAGATTAGAGCAAATGTAGTTCGGGCAAACAAGACCACGGGTTGGTTCGAAAGTTTTATCCGAGTAGGGTTAACAAACAATTCCAACAGTTTGGTGTATGCAGCTCGCTCGTCGGAGACTTAGGCGTTACCGTTTGCGGTAGAACCAAGAGTTAACAAAACTCTCCTTATGAAAAGGGTTTTCCTGATTAAGGGTCCCAGAGGACAAAAATAAGTTTGATCTTTGTTTTTGAAGTCTTTTAAAGAAGAAGTGTTTTGAGTTTTGTTTGTAACTCATGTTGCACTAAAGACTTGGACTTAAGAGTGAATGCGTCGCATGTCACCCAAAGGGTACCACACTAAACATCCAGGCTATTGAAGAGAGACCCTCCAACAAACCTTTCTCAAGTGCTTAAGGCTCGTAGCGTACAACACATGTTATCCTTTATTAAGTGTTTTAAGAATGTTTGAAGATGAGAAGAGAAAGGACGCACTAAAGGGGAACTAATCCAAACCTAAAGTTGTCATGCAAAGTTGATCCTATGATTGAGGTTAGGAGGGATCTACCTAATGTTATCATGCATATTTAGAACCCTAATGTTTGTCATAACTCCTCTTGAACAAGAGAAGTTAGAATCCCTAAGGGAGCATGGCAAAGGAAAGCAACAACAAAAGAATAATGAGCTGTAAAGAAATAACTGTAAGTAAAATGCATGCAATGCAGCAAAACAAGCAGAAGGAGACAAACTCAACTTCTAGAGCAAACAAGCAGAAACAACACAACACAGGCAAGGGAGACACACTCGACCTTCAACCAACAAGCAAAGCCAAATAGTAACAGACAAGCAGAGGGAACAGACTCAACCTCTAATGCAAACAAGCAAAGGGAGCCAAGCTGAACCTTTCAATGCACTTAGGCCTAAAATCAACTACATGAAAGCCTAGTCCAATGCAACACACCAAACAGTCACACAAATACAGTCAATCAACAAGAAAACAACAAAGTAGTCCAACAGTCTGTGGTTTGCTTCATGTCCAAGCTATCTTCAAATGAGGACTTCATCTTCAAGCTTCAAAATGCTCCACAAAAAGAGAGATGAGAATCAACACCAAGGATATTGCATGATGATGGGAAGCAGGATGGAAACCAAGAGAATCCATCATGGCACTCAACCATACATCTAAGATAGGTATCCTCAAAGGTTTTACCTCTTGTGATATGTCACACATCCTTCCAAATGAGGGATGAGGCTTCCAAATAGGAACCTTGCATCATAGGATAGGAATGGGATGCACACAAAGCAAACCACATTTGTGAAAGGAAAGATCAAATTCTAAAGGCTCTACCAAACCCTAATTCTACAAGCTCAAAGAAAGCTACCTAAAGGGAATTAAAATACCAAATTAAACCTTACAATTAAATCTAAAGAAGCATCAACATGTCTACTAAACCATCAAAAAAGATTTGGAAACTTATCATGAGCTAATGGTCACTTTTGAAGTTCAACCATGGGAGGTGCTATGCTAGAAGCAACCTAAAAACAGCCTGGATGTAAAATCTAACTAAAATAGTAAATCAACTCCTAAAAATCTATAAACATTTCTGGGAGGTCCTAAAGGTATTAAGAACCTATGGTAAAAATTCCAGAACCTAAATCAAAATCTAAGGTCACTTTCTAAAGGAAAACCTACAAAGTGTCAAAGGGGAATCCACATGGAGAAGGCCCTAAACACGTAGTTCAAACCTATGCTTAGATTTATCTAAAAATTAGAATAAAATTCCTGCAACTATATCAAAGTGTCTAATACCATCCAGCAAAAGATCAAGTCTTAATTATATACCAAACTCCAGAACAAAAATCAACAAGAAACTATGTTGTTTTTGGCATTTTTATTATCCAATTAAAGGAGAAAAACGAAATTAAAATGACAATTAAACAAAAATAAAATCTAATTGTACACAAAAATTATAGACATGATAAGGATCATCCACAAATTTTTTCATAATTTTATAAGCATTTTTACTATTTTTTATGAATTAAAATGAATGAAACAATTAAAGAAGTAATAAGAACAATTAAAGGAAATAAAGAAAAGCAGAAAAATCCACAGCCACGAGATCAGTGAACTAGTCAAACGATCCAAGGGATAGAAGCTTGCCAACACATTAATGAAATGGAGAGTAACATTGTATGTATAGTCAAAGAATGGTCCATGGCGGAGACTAATCATAACTGTAACTGGAAAACAGCCCGATCGGACGCGCGTGGGAGTGCCACGTGTTCGTCTTCTTCCTCAAGCTCATCGCCGGCACCGGAATTGCTCCGGCCTTCTTCCTCACGTGCTCCGGCCACCGCGGGTTTATGGTAACAACATGGTTTCGCGATTTCCGCACCGTTTTCTACGTTTCTTAGACCAATCTCGCGTATTTTTTTCATGTAGAATCCAAACATGCAATCTATTTCCACTTTCCTCCATTAAAACTCGAAAATCATGATCATCCAAGAATCTACTCAAGAATTTCAACTTTCACGAAACTCAAAATTTAAGCCACTAATCTCTTCCTCTCACTTCCTACATTAATATCTCATGATTCTTTTCCATTTTCATCCAATATTTAGAGAGAAATTCGAACTACAACCTAAGGTGTCATTTCAAGAATTGTCATGGAACTTAACCAAACTAATCCTAAAAGCTTCTACACACTCTAAGGACTATAATTATGTAAAAATGGCGCAACAAATCATCACGAACAGAGTGTACGGATAAAAATTAAGAACCTGGTTTGGAGCTTCAATGGTGGAGTGATCTTGCACGAATTCTTGATCAAAGTTGTTCAAAATCTATCAATGATACTTGGAGAAGCTACTTGAATCTTCAATTCCCTCTGAAACTACTCCAATCTCAAAAATCAAATTTCAACTCCAACTAACTTTTTTCAAGTGCTTCTTACCTGATTCTGCTCATTTCATCACCAACCTTGCTCTGAATTCATCCATGAGTTTATATAGAAGTGATTTGGGCTACAATGGAGGCCCAAAAATGGTTGAAAGTCCAATTTCAAATTTCATATTTTCTTCACTTTTTGCCTTGTGTTTTCCATGAACATGGTGTGTGGAAGCTTCCAATTCTGTTCATATCAGTTTCTTATGATGCAAGGAACATGTGTGGCTCAGATTGGTTCCTTGAAATTGAATCAAAGGTTGATTTTGAAAGTGTTGCTTCATGATGAAGAAACCTTGAAAATGGATCACTTAAGCACCTCAAATTTAAATTGTAAAATTGCCAATATTCTTAAAATGTTGTTTGCACTCAAAAAATTCACCTATTTG
Organism: Lathyrus sativus; assembly: GCA_963859935.3. Classification (NCBI taxonomy): domain Eukaryota; kingdom Viridiplantae; phylum Streptophyta; class Magnoliopsida; order Fabales; family Fabaceae; genus Lathyrus; species Lathyrus sativus. The sequence goes on from OZ012739.1 coordinate 467,827,953, forward strand.
CACCAAAATGATTAAAAATGCAATATTTACCAATTTGTCCTTTTAAGCTTCCTTTTATGAAAATTCAAATTAGCAATTCTCCATTCCAAGCCAATTACATGATTTCTCAAGGTATGGTTGACCAAATAACACCATTTGGAGCAAGTTTCATGTTGGAAAGATTTTCATTCGAAGTGTGCAAGATGGTGAAATGAACCTATAATGAAAATGGCCTATAATCTCACTTTCCCAAAATACCCCTGCCTCGCAAAGCTTATAACTTGAGCTCTACAAATCCTATGAAGGACTTCTAGGACTTTTTGGAAAGCTAAGACCATGAGGAACAACTTTCATGTTTTTCAAAAGGTCATGTGAAACTTCCTTCTAAGTCAAAAGTAGCATGGAAGTGAGTTGACTTTTGTTGACCAAAATCACATTCATCTGATGACCTGTAACTTGTCTGGCTCATAACTTGAGTTATATAAATCCAATGGAGGACTTCTAGTACTAAAATTAAAGGTATGAACATGCTCTACAAGTCTCATGTTTGGGCCAAAATGAGATGAGACTTGCATCTCGAGATAGGTGGTCTTGAAGTTAAGTACTAAATAGGGGATTTTACACTGAGAACCTTGACTTAGTAACTCCTTACCCTTTGACGTCTTCTTGAATTAATATTGGAATAACATCTCAAATGCCTCAACACAACATTCCATGATCACGATTACTTAGAATTGAGTCTTAATCTCCTTTAATTGCACAGTTGACTTAAGGTTGACCAGATGAAAACCCTAACTGCAACACCTTCAACTGTGACTTTCCACACTTGCCATAAACACTTGAATGAACTCCACCATGACCCTCAAGGCCTTCAATGAGCTCTCTCCACATAACATACTCATATTTAATACTTCACAAACCATTGATGGTCTTCAATTGGTCCCCAAGTTAGGAGATGAACCACATACAACCATCCACACTCTCATAGGATATAAACCTCGTTTTGATGACTTGGATGACCTCTAAAGCTTGAACAAAACCTCTAGCTAGGCTCCTCTGGATATAAATCACACTTGATCTATTGCTAAGTGAATAATGCTATGCTATTCAAATGCTAAAACAATGCAATGAAACATAAACCAGTTAAAGAAAAAGGTTGGGCAAATTTTAGGGTGCAACAGCTGCCCCTATTCAAGCGACTTAGACCTGACTGGGTGAAGAGCGAACGACCTTCAGACAATCAAGGTAAAAGACGGTTGAATATAAAAGAACTCGGAAATTTTCCAACTGCAGAAATAAACTGCAAAAACTGCTTGGGGAACAATATCCAATAAACTGAATCCAATTGTTACGGCAACAAACTGATCAATCATCTGGTAAAGAACTTGACTTTAACACCAGTTACCTGTGTGACGCCACAGACAACAAACCCAAAGGTTGGATCAACATGCACTTGATCCTCTCACGTCGTCTAAAGATAGACAGAAAGACACCATTCCGAAGGGAAAAAAATGCATACTCACATCGTCTAAAGATAGATGGAAAGACACCATCCCGAAGGAGAACAATATCCATACTCATATCGTCTAAAGATAGACGGAAAGACACCATCCCGAAGGTTAGATCAACATGCACTTGATCTTATCACATTGTCTAAAGATAGACAGGAAGAAAAAACATACTCACATCGTCTAAAGATAGACGGAAATACACCATCCCGAAGGAGAACAATATCCATACTCACATCATCTAAAGATAGACGGAAAGACACCATCCTGAAGGTTCACATTGTCTAAATTTAGACAGAAAGAAAAACTTGTCCGAAGAACCACATCGTCAGTGAGAACTAGCAGAAAGAAAACCATATGAACTTCATCACCACCCATCAAATTTCAAAATCCTTTCGTCTACAGGAATTGATGGAAAGAAAAATATCCTCAAAGGGGCCACATCATCAGTAAGAACCGACATGAAGAAAACCACCTTCAAAGAGCCATGTCGTCAATAAGAATCAACAACTAGGAAAACCGAACATTCCTCAAAGAGCCTCGACGTCAATAAGAATCAACGGTCAGGAAGAAACCCCTCTTGAAATGTCATCTCATCCAATAAACAGAAAGAAAGCCAACATTTGAAAGATCGCCTTGAAACCTCTCATCGTCTAAAGATAGACGGAGAGCACACCATACCCAAAAACTCACGTCGTCTAAAGATAGACGGAGAGAGAACCTGCTGGAAAATCACCTTGAAACCTCTCATCGTCTAAAGATAGACGGAGAAAACGCCATACCCGAACTCGCCTCGTCTAAAGATAGACGGAGAGAACACCATACCCAAACTCACAATGTCTAATGATAGACGGAGAAAACGCCATACCCAAACTCACAACGTCTAATGATAGACGGAGAAAACACCTGCTGGAGGAACACATCGTCAATAGGAATTGACGGGAAGAAAAGTTTGTCGTCATCAGATGACTGATGAACAAAGCATAACCGTTGTATGATCTGAAATATGAATAAATCATTGAGCTGTCTGAACAAAGCTGCTGTATAAATGCCCCTGAACTGATTGCAGAGTGATTCACGTTGCCACAGAAGGCTGATAGAAAAATTGGCTTATGCTTCGTATGCATATGCGTATGTTTGAATTTTTCTATGGCGTAATGCTCCATATAAGATGGAAATGCTACGCATTTGAGGATGAAATGCAAATATGATGCAAATATGATGATATATGCAAGATGCAAATGCAGGCTCGAGCTGCTGAAGAAAGCTGGATACAGAAAAGCGCTTCAGTAAAATAAATGCTGAAGACAAAGCCAACTCTGTTGGGGATAAACAGATGTGCCAAGTATGATTGGAATTCTCTGAGGATAGCTTACCCGTGCCAATGAAAATTGGACTTTGTTGGGGAAAGCAGACGGAGTCTTCCCGCGTACCAATTGAAAATTGGAATTTGAAATGATGCGCCAACACGGATTGGGCTTCACATTTATTGCAAATATGGATTGGGCTTTAGGAATGGCGTGCCAATAAGGATTGGGCCTCCGAACGATTGCCAATAGGAATTGGGCTTTTAGGCTATTCATGATGGGTCAGATACGACTGACGCTGGAAAACATTTTGTCTGAATTCACGGTTTCTGGTTGAAGAGTCAAGGGATAATAACACGACTTCCCGACATTCGTCTCGAACTTGAAGATCGGCTGAACCTGATTGAGTAGCTCTGAGTAGCTCTGATGACACTGAGAAGAACAAATCCTTCGCTTCTGATTTGCCCCAACTTGTGGGATCTCTGTGGGGATATCCCTCAAAAGGAAATATGAAAATATGTACCCTGATGGTCTGATATGAACTGCCCCAGCACTCTGAACCTCGGAGAGATGCTTCGGATCAATTGCCCCTTGAATAAGGAATGGCCTGCCCCAGTCTGCAATGACTTTGCCCCTGATTGGCTGATTCGGAGCAGTACCTCTAACTTCGAGAGATTTATTGAATCTCGACCTGATTGCCCCAGAATAACTGACTTTGGATGGCTGACCTTAATGGGGATCATTTGATAATAGCTTGCCCCGGTTCACGGAATATTCGGGCATTCTGCATTCTATCCTGATCAGACTTTCCACTGTAGGAAACTTTCCCGTTGTCAAGCGCTTACTCGTAAGTAAAACAAGTTGTTCTGCATAAAAGATATATTAATGCAACGCGTATGACAGTTTTGACATCCAATCTGTTCACTGGAAAAAGGAAAAACAGTTTACGGCATATAATGAACAAATCATTTATCAGAATATCAACATCAGTACCAATATGGTAAGAAGAACCGTTTTAGGAGTCAGTTTCGACGCGATCTTTACCGAAGTATGCTCTCGAAACAAACCTGCTTCAATTAGGACTATTCAGGTTGTAACGTGGTCAGGCTCACGGTTTTGAAGGAAAGGATAAAGGCTCAAAATTTATTTTAACCCACCCGTTCACCTTGATGTTCTCCAATCCTACGTTTAGCTAATTCGACCTTAGCGCTCACTTCTTAGAGGTTGAAAGATAAGAGTGATAGTTCGAGAAACCATGAGTTTTTGGAGTCACAGTCACTCACTTTTCGTCTTTGACACTTGGGGTCACACGACTTGTATTTATTCGAGGATTTTTCTCCTTTGTAATCCTTTCATTTTTTTCACTTTCATATCCCTAACTTTTGCCTGGACTGACTCTTTGAAGTTTCTTTTGATTTTTAAGTCCAGCGGGATGCCCTCATTTTTTCCTAAGTCATTCGTTTTAAAGTTTCAACTTAGTGGGCTTTTGATTCTTTTTGCTTCCTCCCTTTTTTTTGAACAAGTCGTGTGACACTGGTTGTCTGACTCATTGGGGAATAATGTGACTGTCTCACTCCTGACGTTTAACCATTGTGGTTTTTTAGGCACGACCTATACAAGTGTGATTGATCCTCGAACGGACACTCCCTTTTGCAATTTGGACGCTCGATCAAATTAGCTAACACCTACCTTGCCCCAGGTTAAGATTGAGGGTTTTTTTGTTTTCAGAAAGAAACTCCTACTACTAGGCTCAAAGGGGTTGACAAGGGATTATCTTCCTTATAACTCCAGTGTTTATGGATTTGAAACAATGCATGTACATCATCAGCAGGTTTTATTTAAAAAGCATACAATCAGAAGCTTACACGTCTTTCAATTTCGTCATTCTCCCCAGATTCCGTTTAACCAAGCATTGGATATCCGTAAAAAGCAATTAGTGAACACAAATGGATTTAATCAAAACATGCATACTCATTTCATTATCATCAATTGAAAACAACAAGTTTTACAAACAAGATTGCAATTCAAACAGGAAAGAAACTACAAACATAAAGAAATGACAAGATAAAACAAAGGAAAATGCCAGCTTCCGAGAACCGGGCTTTCACATCTGACTTGCTGCCGAACTAGCCACCTTCAAAGTTGCTTATTGAATCCATTATGCTCAAAACGGCAACCGAGTGAACTGCCTCTCTGATTTCATTGGGTTTTTCCTGGCACGCAGGATTGACCGATAACGATAAGGTTGCTGACTCTGGAGAGGAGCTGATGTCTGTTGCAAAGGCTGGACGGATTGTTGACCTTGAACAGTTGAAACACTCGGAGGTTGAGTCTGAATTATCAGGGACTCCTTTTGTTCAGGCGCTTTCATCCTCAGGCTTGGTCTAGGCACAGGTAGCAACTGAGGGCAAGGAGATTCTGACACCATTGATTACAGAATATACTCCTGATTTACTGCAGCTTCGGAAACATCCATCATTTTGGTAACAGCTGGAATAGGACCATTAGGTACAGTTACGCCGCTCGGCGTGAATTCAATCGCTTTTGAGTCAATCAGGTCCTGAACCTTATGCTTAAAAGCATGACAGTTCTCAATGCTATTCCCCAGTGCCCCAGAGTGGAAGTCGTAACGGGCATTCATATCAAAACCTGATGGTAGCTTACCCTTAAGTGGATCCAAAATCTGGAGTTCGACCAACCGAAGATGAAGCAAAACTTGCAACAACTGAGCGTATGTCATTGGAATTTGGTCGTAAACTCTACCCCTCCTAGTCACATGATTATCCCGAGAAGCAATGCGTTGGAGAGCATTCAAAGCTCTTTATCGTCCATGAGACATCCGAGACTTATCAACCTTTGGCACAGGTTTCACAGGCACAAGCGGAACAAGCATCTTTGTTGCGGCTTCAGGTAGCTGATCACCTTCTTTCCTAAGCACATTCTTGATTACTTCCATGATCAAGCCTACCTGGGTCTTCAGCTGATTGTTTTCCTCTTTGAGTGTCTTCTAATCCAGACGCAACTCTTGCATGTCCTTCATGATCTGCCCTAGCTGGCCTCGGACTTCAATCAATTCAGCCTGATTCTGTTCCATAACTCTGAGGGAATTCCTGCAACAAACTAGTGAAGAACAGGAAATAAGACCCATTGTTCTGAGGTACCTGCTATGTGAGAATGTAATGCAGAAAGAGAACACATATTCACAACAAGACAAAGAGAAACCCAAGCTACAAGCACAGAGATAAACACCTCACACAAGTATGCAAAACCAGCAAAAGCGACATATAAGCACAAATGAGTACGAATACAATGACCTCAGCCAACAAGCCTGGTGATGGTCAGCAAACAACAATGCACGAAAGCTAAACAGGTAAGCAGAGAAATCAGATGTGACACCCGGCACAGAAACCTCTAGCAATTTCCTTCATACTCAACTGAGCCCTCAGTTTGACATTATTCCAAACACACACTTCCGGCGGAGTCTTCCATAACATTAACTGATGTACCCAAACAACTGGATAAAGGAGAATCATGATTTGAATAAAACCCTGAGGCGTGATAAAGATCCTGTTAGAGTCTAGCAGAGTTTGAACTTGGCTTCTAAGCACCTTAAAATCATCTGTTGAATGCCCTTGTGCCCCAACATGGTACTCACAGCGGGCACTGGCATCAAAACCTGAAAGGTATGGCGGGATCATTGGATTAGTCTCTTTCGACACTATCAGCCCACCTTTGACCAAATCTGGCAACAACTGACTGTACGACACCGGTAGCCGAGTAAACTGCCTTTCAGGCTTCCTTGGTCTTCGTCGGGCATGCTGACGCGGTTGACGACAATATGACTGTTGACTTTGAGCACTTGAAGCGTCTGAAAATTGAGCCTGAGATGCTAGAGATTATGAGACAACATCACTTCCTCCTTCCCACTCCTTTTGCAAACTGACAACTGATTCAATCTTATCAACTGGGATATAAGGAATATCTCGAGTCTTTCCATTCTTGAGCCCTCTCTCAACAAGCTCTCCTATTCTCATCAAGTCCGCAAAGCTTGCCATTCCACAACTGAACATTATGTCATAGTAACGGCCCTTCAGAGTACCCAAGAAGATGTCAACTAACTCTCTTTCTGGAAGCGGTGGTTGAACACGAGCAGCCAATTCTCTCCATCTCTGCATATACCCTCTAAAGGATTCATTCTCCGCCTGAGATAATTCTTGCAACTGCACGAGACTAGGAGTCAGGTTAAGATTGTAGTTGTACTGCTTCACGAAGGCATTGGCTAAATCTGACCATGATTTGATGTAATCACTCTCCAACTGCATGTACCAATCCAAAGATGCTCCGCTCAAACTATCTTGGAAACAATGAATCATGAGCTTGTCATTGGTAGCATGTGAAGTCATTCTTCTGCAGAACATAACCACATGTAGCTTTGGACAACTATCCCCTTTGTATTTCTCAAAATTGGGCGTCTTGAACTTCAGAGGCAACACAAGTTCTGGTACCAAACACATGCTCAAAGCATTCAGATCAGGAGTATTCTTACTCATCAGGGTAGCAAGTTGTTCTTCCAACAACTTCAATCTTCTCGTATACTCAACAGTCAGTGGATTCTCCGCATTAACCTGTGGAACAACTCTTGGAGATGGAACAATCCTTGGAGAGTCTGGCATAGAGAAAGTGAAACTCTGATACTCTGTGTCATCGAGGGAAGATGAATCTTTGTCTCTGATAGGGGTTTGCACAGGCTGAGCTACATTGTTCACCGAAGTCCTTTGAATATTGTTCTCCTCTCTAGTCATAGCTGTTATGGCTTCCATGAACTGACCCAACTGGTTCTTCAACAATTCAAACTCTGCTCGAGTAACAACCAAGTTCTGCTCTCCTGTGTCCATGATCCTTCCAGATGCTAACTCAAGTCCAATGCGAATGTCGGGAAACCAACTGACAAAGCGGTCAAAAGACGGGTAAGCTCCCTGTTCCGGGTGAGGATGGATATGCAAAATGAAATGCAAATGCTAAACAATGCAAAGATGTAAAATGTACACACAAGGGATTAAGATCACTGTGCCGTTGACGGAGAATAACCAAAGCTCTGCCTTGACAAGAACATAGCACTGCTCTGATAGGAACCAACTGATACCAATAATTCCGATTCAAACTGTAGAGAAAACCGGGTAATCTGAAGGTAAAGGCTGCCTGCATAACCCCAGTCCCACTTACAGGTATGGACCTAATCCACCGATAAAGGTATGGTATCCTATGCGTTCATCAGCGTCACAGACTTTCAAGAAACGATGATACGATACCCAGGAAGGTGTGGCATCATCATCTCTTGAAGCGGCCTCACTTAGCTGAATCCCAAATGATCGGTCCCTAGAGTCGATAACCCTCAGATCCAACAACTCGTCGAGCCCAAAGGGCCAGACAAGAGGTCATCAAAGAGAATCTCGTCTGAGCGCGGATTTCATGGCTAGCTGGTGCATGCAAAGCATACAGGCTCACCACTAATCTCCACTTCTAAGTCTAAGTCTATGCCCAAGCCTGGGTTTGGCTTATCTCTCAAAGTGACACCCCTACCACATCACAATAGTAATAATATAGTGCGGAAAGTAAAATGCGAAAGATAAAAGCAGAAATGCAAACCCAAAAGATAAACAAACAAGCGATAGGATTGACTCGCATAGGGAACCGTTGGAAGTCCCCAGCAGAGTCGCCAGCTGTCGCTACTGCGAAAAACGAGGCCGACAATGACAGAAGAGTCGCCACCGTGCGTTATTTATCCCAAAGGAGGGAAAGGAAACGCTAAGAGAAAACCTAACGAAAAGGGAAAGGAATGGTCATCGCAACCAAGTCCTGGATTTGGGAGTCGGTTACGCAAGGGGAAGGTATTAGCACCCCTCACATCCGTCGTACTCGACGGGATCTACGCTTAAATGTTTATCTAAAAGGGTGTTAATCTATCTAGCTAAAGGCTTAGGGAAAAAGAAAATAAAAGTGACTCGGCAGAACACAACAGTTCTATGCCTACGTATTCCCGTCTGGAACGAGAAATCAGAGTCAACGTAGTTCGCCTAACTACGGGTGAAAGGGGGGGAAGGTTGCTCGCTGAGATATCGCATCTCGTGCCTACGTACTTTCACACGGCGTGAAAGATCAGAGCAAACATAGTTCGGGCAAACAAGACCACGAGTTGGTTTGATAGTTTTATCCGAGTAGGGTTAACAAACGGTTCCAGCAGTTTGGTGTATTCAGCTCGCTCATCTGAGACTTAGGCGTTACCGTTTGCGGTAGAACCGAGAGTTAACAAAACTCTCCTTATCAAAAGGGTTTTCCTGATTAAGGGTCCCAGAGGACAAAAAGGAGTTTGATCTTAGTTTTTGAAGTCTTTTAAAGAAGAAGTGTTTTGAGTTTTGTTTGTAACTCATGTTGCACTAAAGACTTGGACTTAAGAGTGAATGCGTCGCATGTCACCCAAAGGGTACCACACTAAACATCCAGGCTATTGAAGAGATACCCTCCAACAACCCTTTCTCAAGTGCTTAAGGCTCGTAGCGTACAACACATGTTATCCTTTATTAAGTGTTTTAAGAATGTTAGAAGATGAGAAGAGAAAGGACGCACTAAAGGGGAACTAATCCAAACCTAAAGTTGTCATGAAAAGTTGATCCTATGATTGAGGTTAGGAGGGAGCTACCTAATGTTATCATGCATGGTTATAACCCTAATGTCTGTCATAACTCCTCTTGAACACGAGAAATTAGAATCCCTAAGGGAGCATGGCAAAGGAAAGCAACGGCAAAAGAATAATGAGATGTAAAGAAATAACTGTAAATAAAATGCATGCAATACAGCAAAACAAGCAGAAGGAGACAAACTCAACTTCTAGAGCAAACAAGCAGAAGCAACACAACACAGGCAAGGGAGATACACTCAACCTTCAGGCAACAAGCAAAGCCAAATAGTAACAGACAAGCAGAGGGAACAGACTCAACCTCTAATGCAAACAAGCAAAGGAAGCCAAGCTCAACCTTTCAATGCACTTATGCCTAAAATCAACTACATGAAAGCCTAGTCTAATGCAACACACCAAACAGTCACACAAATACAGTCAATCAACAAGAAAACAGCAAAGTAGTCAAACAGTCTGTGGTTTGCTTCATGTCCAAGCTATCTTCAAATGAGCACTTCATCTTAAAGCTTCAAAATTCTCCACCAAGAGAGATGAGAATCAACACTAAGAATATTGCATGATGATGGGAAGCATGATAGAAACCAAGAGAATCCATCATGGCACTCAACCATACATCTAAGATAGGTATCCTCAAAGGTTTTACCTCTTGTGGTATGCCACACATACTTCCAAAGGAGGGATGAGGCTTCCACATATGAACCTTGCATCATAGTATAGAAATGGGATGCACACAAAGCAAACCACATTTGTGAAAGGAAAGATCAAATTCTAAAGGCTCTACCAAACCCTAATTCTGCAAGCTCAAAGAAAACCACCTAAAGGGAATTAAAATACCAAATTAAACCTTACAATTAAATCTACAGAAGCATCAACATGTATACTAAGCCATCAAAAAATATTTGGAAACTTATCATGAGCTAATGGTCACTTTTGAAGTTCAACCATGGGAGGTGCTATGCTAGAAGCAACCTAAAAACAGCCTGGATGTAAAATCTAACTAAAATAGTAAATCAACTCCTAAAAATCTATAAAAATTTCTGGAAGGTCCTAAAGTTATTAAGAACATATGGTAAAAATTCCAGAACCTAAATCAAATTCTAAGGTCACTTTCTAAAGGCAAACCTACAAAGTGTCAAAGGGGAATCCACATGGGGAAGGCCCTAAAAACCTAGTTCAAAACTATGCTTAGAGTTATCTAAAAATTAGAATAAAATTCCTGCAACGTGTCCACGCGTGTGGGAGTGCCACGTGTCCGTCTTCTTCCTCAAGCTCATTGCCGGCGCCGAAATTGCTCTGGCCTTCTTCATCGGGTGCTCCGCCCGCCGCGGGTTTATGGTAACAACATGGTTTCGCGATTTCCGCACCGTTTTCTACGTTTCTTAGACCAATCTCGCGTATTTTTTTGTGTAGAATCCAAATATGCAATCTATTTCCACTTTCCTCCATTAAAACTCGAAAATCATGATCATCCAAGAATCTACTCAAGAATTTCAACTTTCACGAAACTCAAAATTTAAGCCACTAATCTCTTCCTCTCACTTCCTACATCAATATCTCATGATTCTTTTCCATTTTCATCCAATACTTAGAGAGAAATTCAAACTACAACCTAAGGTGTCATTTCAAGAATTGTCATGGAACTTAACCAAACAAATCCTAAAAGCTTCTACACACTCTAAGGATTAAAATTATGTAAAAATGGCGCAACAAATCATCACGAAGAGAGTGTACGGATAAAAATTAAGAACCTGGTTTGGAGCTTCAATGGTGGAGTGATCTTGCACGAATTCTTGATCAAAGTTGTTCAAAATCTATCAATGATACTTGGAGAAGCTACTTGAATCTTCAATTCCCTCTGAAACTACTCCAATCTCAAAAATCGAATTTCAACTCCAACTAACTTTTTTCAAGTGCTTCTTACCTGATTCTGCTCATTCCATCACCAACCTTGCTCTGAATTCATCCATGAGTTTATATAGAAGTGATTTGGGCTACAATGGAGGCCCAAAAATGGTTAAAAGTCCAATTTCAAATTTCATATTTTCTTCACTTTTTGCCTTGTGTTTTCCATGAACATGGTGTGTGGAAGCTTCCAATTCTGTTCATATCAGTTTCTTATGATGCAAGGAACATGTGTGGCTCAGATTGGTTCCTTGAAATTGAATCAAAGGTTGATTTTGAAAGTGTTGCTTCATGATGAAGAAACCTTGAAAATGGCTCACTTAAGCACCTCAAATTTAAATTGTAAAATTGCCAATGTTCTTAAAATGTTGTTTGCACTAAAAAATGCACCTATTTGCACCAAAATGATTAAAGATGCAATATTTACCAATTTGTCCTTTTAAGCTTCCTTTTATGAAAATTCAAACTAGCAATTCTCCATTCCAAGCCAATTACATGATTTCTCAAGGTATGGTTGACCAAATAACACCATTTGGAGCAAGTTTCATGTTGGAAATATTTTCATTTGAAGTGTGCAAGATGGTGAAATAGACCTATAATGAAAATGGCCTATAATCTCACTTTCCCAAAATACCCCTGCCTCGCAAAGCTTATAACTTGAGCTCTACAAATCAGATGAAGGACTTCTAGGAATTTTTGGAAAGCTAAGAACATGAGGAACAACTTTCATGTTTGTCAAAAGGTCATGTGAAACTTCCTTCTAAGTCAAAAGTAGCATGGAAGTGAGTTGACTTTTGTTGAACAAAATCACATTCATTTGATGACCTGTAACTTGTCTGGCTCATAACTTGAGTTCTATAAATCCAATGGAGGACTTCTAGTACTCAAATTAAAGGTATGAACATGCTCTACAAGTCTCATGTTTGGGCCAAAATGAGATGAGACTTGCATCTCGAGATAGGTGGTCTTGAAGTTAAGTACTAAATAGGGGATTTTACACTAAGAACCCTGACTTAGTAACTCCTTACCCTTTGACTTCTTCTTGAATTAATCTTGGAATAACATCTCAAATGCCTCAACACAACATTCCATGATCACGATGACTTAGAATTGAGTCTTAATCTCCTTTAATTGCACAATTGACTTAAGGTTGACCAGATGAAAACCCTAACTGCAACACCTTCAACTGTGACTTTCCACACTTGCCATAAACACTTGAATGAACTCCACCATGACCCTCAAGGCCTTAAATGAGCTCTCTCCACATACCATACTCATATTCAAGACTTCACAAACCATTGATGGTCTTCAATTGGTCCTCAAGTTAGAAGATGAACCACATACAACCATCCACACTCTCATAGGATATAAACCACATTCTGATGACTTGGATGACCTCTCAAGCTTAAACAAAACCTCTAGCTAGGCTCCTCTGGATATAAATCACACTTGGTCCCCTGCTAAATGAATAATTCTATGCTATGTAAATGCTAGAACAATGCAATGAAATATAAACCAGTTAAAGAAAAAGGTTGGGCAAATTTTGGGGTGCAACACTAAGCCCATCACGATCCACACCCACATACTAGACCTACACCCTAGCTTAGCTTTTTGATTTAATTTGATGTTAATTGTTGTCTTATATTTTAGTATTAGTTTTAATTGTTAATTAAACTTTTGATTAATTAAATTTGAATTACTTTGATCTAAATTTATGTTAATTGTTTAGTTGTGATCTTAGGTTTAATTATCTTGTTAAAAAACATTCTTGTTGATATTTGATCTTGGATTGTTAGAATTTAATTTTAAACTTGTGATTAATTAGATTTTGATAATTAGAGCTTTTATTAGAATTTTTGTCAATTAATTTTTGTTGGTGATTTTGATTAAATTTCTTGATTAGAATTATTTGTTTAAACCCTTGATCTTTGTTGAATTTAATTGCACTCTTAATTGAATATTGGTTGAATATAGGTTTGATTTTCATTTGAATTTCATTAAGCTCCGATTGAATATTTGGTGAATTTTTGATTTGTTTTCTTGTGTATATTTTGGTTAAATTCCATTAAAATCTTGTTGATTAAGTTTGGCTATCTTTCTTGATGATTCTTAAATAGTCTTTATGAGATTTATGCTTTGACACTTGAAATGTTTGTACTTACTTGATTTTGTTGGTGTTTGATTTCTCATTTGTGTGTAAGCTGACTGAATGTAGAAATTATGTTGCATACATTGCTGCTCTGTGCATACATACTATTAAATGCTGCTATTATGTCCTTCTGGATTTCACACATGATCTGCTCTGAAGATAAGAGTTATTAAATGCTATTCTTGCTTGCTTAGTGGAATTTACTACTGTGTTTTTGGTTTGATTTATACTTGTGTAGCTTTGACATATCATTTTTTATATTTTTGATGATATGAATCATGCTTAGGGTTTAGCATTTTTGCTTACAACTTATTGTTGATTGAGGCATCTTCACTCCTAGTTGTATGTTTGGTTTGTTTGCTAATTCAATTGATACTTTGGTTTCGTTTACTACCATTTCTTTATGCTTTGTAGTGAGCGAGGAGTCAGTCAGTCTTTCCTTTTAGCTGAGATCACAACATCGTTCATTTGGTGGAGGAAGAAGAGTCACTCAGTTTTGCTCCTTAGATGAGATCACAACATAGTTCTTTTTGTGATTTATTAGTATAATATTTACTTGTGTTTGTTCACGTGATCCTTTAGGATTTCTAGCTCGACTTAATTTCAAATTAAGCTTGAGGTAGGAGATACATTATATTTTCAATCCTTTACATGACAACATTAGGAGTCAGTTTCCCCTAGTGGTTTTCTTTTCAACCTTTGAGTCATATTTCTCCTCATCTCAAAACAAAGTCAATCCACTTTGATTAACTTCTAAAAAATTTATAAATTAATTAATGAAGATAGTGGCCTACTGGGATCTAGCACTCTTTGGATCCTTGAGTGGATGCTCTTCAGGCGCAAGCTTTGGGTTGTGTTTGTTCCATCTTTCGTTTCTAAAAAAAATTAATCTTCGCTCAATTAGTTTAAATTACCTAACACGTCTAATCGAAATACCCTAATCAAATAAAATATTTTCCTAACTAAATTACGAAAGAACTGAGTTCTTGGAGTCTCGCTTTCCTCGAATTCTTGAGTGACTGCTCTTAGGGCGCACCCCTTGGCTTGTGAGTCATTCGACCTTTCGTTCCTAAAACACTTTTCCAAATTATGTGGACAAAGACCCTTCATTGTCCAACAAATACAATTTCATAATTAATTGAATGAAAATGTGTCGTTGGAATCTAGCATCCCAGTAATTGGTTGTGAGGCCAACGTCTCATTTATTGAATAATTGTCATTCTCCCACAAAACACTTAACCAAACAAACCTCATTTTCTCGATCCCTTGCGATCGAAGCCCTAAAACCTACTCAAATTAAACTCTTTTCTCAATTAAAATCCTTAATACACTTTAATCTATTCAAATAATCTTTCGCAAAGAACGTTGTTTAGTCCTCTCTTCCACGCATATAAACTTGTGCTTCAGCCTCCCCTAGCAAGCAAACAAGCCAATATTTAGCAGTTAGAATGCGACCTAAACACTTGTTCGCTTAAAAAATGCAAACCAACCGTAGTCTCATGAACTACGAACGCTCTGACTTTTCCATTGCACGAGAGAATACGTTGGCACAAGGGCCCCAATCCTTGGCGAGCACCCTAATAAAAATCACTCATTTCCCCCTTAGAAGAAAATCCTTATAAGAAAACAAATAACCTAGCTAACTCTTTTCTCGAATCAAATCAAGAGGTTCTTGTTGAGTACAACGAACGTAGAGGGTGCTAATACCTTCTCTATTGCGTAATCGACCCCTGAAGCTAGAATTTGGTTGCGGTGACCATGTTCTTATCTCCCTAAAGGTTTTATCTATATTTTCCTATTCCTTCCTTGAAATGAATAAAGTTCGGTGGTGACTATGTTCGAACATTTTTTCCGCGTCCATTGCGAGGATCGTATTTTTCGAGGTACGACACTTGTTTGCAGCTCTTTCAAAAATTATTCTTTCATGATATTTAAGCATTCCTTAAAGCTTTTCCATTGTCATTATTGACAAATCTTTTGACTCTTCTATGGCTACTACCATGTTGTCAAACTTTGGAGCCAATGACCTCAAGATCTTTGCGACAACTAATCTTGATGTCAACGCTTAATATTTCATGATTTGATTCGCTAGTTTTGTAGACCTAGTGAAGAAATAAATTATACTTTCATTTTCTTCCATATGAAGCAATTCATACTGTTGCGGTAAAATTTGGATGTCAAGCTATTGATTAACTTGAATCTTAATTTGTTTACAACCGTCTTTGATTTATCCGAAGGAAAGGTTAAAGAAAGGGAAAAACCTATTTTGCATTGTAAACACAATGCGGGGAAAGATCTAGGATTCGGGGGTTGGTTAAGCTTAGGGAAGGTATTAGCATCCTAAACTTCTGTAGTACTCTACAGGAACCTCTTGTTTTAAATGCTGCTATTTACTAAATTATCTGCTTAAAGGTAATACTAAGGGTTAAAGGTAAAGAGAAAAACCTAAGGGGGTTAGTCCTAAGTATACTCGCCAAGACATCGCATCTCGTGCCTACATATCCTGACGGGAATGGAATCAGAGTATTTGTAGTTCCCCTCGAAAGGGAGAATGAGAAACTTCTTAACTGTGGTCAAGGTTCCATGGGGGAAGTAAACGTTCATAGGGAAGCGTTTACATAGGAGTGCAGCGACTCCGATCTCTACGTTGTAAAATTGAGAGAGTGTGAGATAAGTATTCCACGGCGGGAAACTTATATGGAGTACAGCGACTCCTAATCCTAAGGCTAGGATAAAAGGGATGGATGTCCACGGCGGGACGCCTAAGCATGAGTACGGAGACTCAAAGTTTTAAGGTTTAAGGAAATGGTAAAGGTATGGGTTGTGGACTCGGCGGTCAAAAGGTTAACCTTCCCTTCGGTGGGGAATAACGGTAAAATAAAGCGGAAATAAATTAAAAATGTAAATGACATACCGATGATGATAATATAAATAAGTAGGTAGCATAAGATATTGAAATGGATAGTCAAGTTAGGAATGGATTATGGAATGTGAGTTGTGGAAATGGTGAGATATGGATGATTTGTTTTTGATTTAGTTGACTTAGAAGTTAAAAGTTGAAATTAAAGATTTTTGAGAATTTTATGGCTAAGTTGAAAATACACTTTAAATTAATTTGCAAATTTTTAAGATTTTATTTATTTTATGGTTTTTGTGAGTTATGTAATTAATTGATAACTTAAATAAAGTGTTAATTTAAAAATTAATCTAAAAAAGATTGTTATTTTTAAGGAAAGAGATTAATTGGCAAATATTAAATAAATCCTAAAAAAATTCTACTTTTACCCAAAAGTCATATTAATTAGTTAGTTAGAAATTTTAAAAAAAGTTTCTATATATTTCTTTTGGATTTTTAACCTCTATTAAAAAAAAGTGAAATTAACTCATTAAAATTAGATCTACAGTTTCTTATTTTTATTTTTGCTTAAAAGAAAGAAAATTACTCAAGACTAAATTGGATTGAAGATTTTTTTGTTATGAATTTTATTCTTATTATAAAACTTAAATTAAGATCTAAAATCATTATTAATATCTTTTTATATAAAATTCGTTTTATTTTATTTATAAAAATTTTTTTATAGATTTTTATTATTCTTGATGACTAAAAGAAAATAGGAGAATTATTTAAAAACTTAAATATAGATTATCTAAAACCAAATATTAAGAACAAATAGATTTAAAAGTTTTTTTATTTTATTTATTTTATTTTTTAGAACTGACTAAAATATGTTTTTGTTTTTAACTATTAAAAGAAGAAATCAAATATAAATCTAAGTATTTTTATTTTTATTTGTTTATTATAAGAAAAAAAACCTAAATCTAAATTAATAGTTTTGTTATTATTATTTTTTTAAATAAAAATTTTGCTTTTTATTATTACTAGATTAAATTATTCAGATTTTTAAATAAAATTAGTGGTCAATGTTAGTGGTTAGTTATTGTTAGTAGTTAGTTTTCTTTTATTATTATTAATAATTAATTACAATAATACAACAGAAAATTAAAGGAAAAAAAATATAAAACCAATAAAAAAATGGGTCGAGCTGAAAATTTAGGGTTTGAAACCCTTATTTTCTCTGGCCGGCGGCGGCCCCTCTTTGGGGTGATACTACTACGTTTTCTTTTCATTTTTTTCTTTTTTTCTTCTCCTTCTGTTCCATTTTCCTGTTAAAAAAAACAAGTTTAAAAGTTAAAACGATGACGAGTCTTACAAATTTGTTTCGTTTCGGATGATTTTGTGATGTTTTTCGGCGGATTTGGTTGTGATTACTTCACTGGTTTTTTTTGAAGTGCTTCTGATGATTTTTTTTTTTAATTTTTCCGTTGGCTTTTTGTTGGTGATACAGTGATGATTTCTGTTTTGAGTTGGTGGGTTTCTTCTGAATTTGGACAATGAATTTCGGATAATATTTTTCAGATTTTCGATTTGAGGTTATGATGAAATTTTTCTGAACCTCTTTTGGTGCTTCGGATCTACTTGTGTTTTTGCTTATATTTTTTTTGGATCCTCTAACTTCTACTCTTCACTTCTACTTATAATAATTTTTTTTGAACATGGTTTTGAAGGCTTTAAATCATTTTCCTTTTTGGAGAAAACATGTTTTAACATGTTTTTCTAATTAGTTTTAATGATGGTGATATTCTGCCGTTTTGGATTTTGCATATTGATGAAATTTGTTTACCATTTTCGGAACTTTTGGATTATTGATGGTGATAATTGCTGTTTGATTTTTTTTATTCCCTTTAAGGCCATGTTTGGACCCAAACTTACCCCTTTTTTTTTAAACTCTTTTAGTTTAGGCATTTTAGAAACTATAGGAAATTTTATTGTAATTTACTTTTGTAATTTTATTTATTTATTTTTATATTGTAAAAAAAAGACTATTATTTTTAATCTATAATAGAAATTTGTTTTTATATTGTTATTATTTTTTTTATATTATAATGAAACAACAAAAATATTATTATTGATAAAAAATGATGAAATAAACTATCGATATTAAAATGCAAAAACATAAAAAAATTTGATGTAAAAATGAAATAATCATAATGAAAATCATGAAATAAACCTAACAAAATTGTTTTTATATTAAAATGACATAATCATAATAATAATTTTTTATTTTAAAATAAACATAACAAAAAAATATTTTTATATTAAAATGACGTAATCATAATAATAATTTTTGATTTTAAAATAAACATAACAACAACAACAAAATTTTATATTAAAATGACATAATCATAATAATAATTTTTGCTTTTAAAATAACATAACACAATTTAGTATTAAAAAAACTTTTTTATTAAAATAAAATGAAACAATTTTTTTATTAGTAGTGAAATGAAACAACAATTTTTGGTGTTACTAATGTAAAATTAACTTATTATTTTTTTTATATAATAAAATTATTCCATTTAGATTAAATGAAATAATATTATCATCATTATTTTTCTTTTGACATAAAATGAAATGAAGACCTAATATTAAAAATGAAATAGAATCAATTTAACAATGAAATGAGAACAAAAATTTAAAGATGAAATAAAATTAAATTTAGAACTGAAATGAAAACAAAATTAAAAGATGAAATAAAATTGAATTTAGAACTGAAATGAAAACAAAATTAAAAGATGAAATAAAATTGATTTAAAAACGCAATTAATTTAATAAATGACATAAGATTGATTTAGAAATGAAATGAAATTGAAAAAAATAAAATGAAAACAAAATTATAAAAATGAAATAAAAATAAAATGAAAACAAAAAATTATAAAAATGAAATCAAAATTATTTTTGTTATTTTTAATTTTTAAAATGAGATAAAAACACTAATAAAACTCTATTTTTTTCATTAATTCAAACTTCATCCAATTTATCTGATTAACCTTATCTCCGATGTAACTTCCGACAAATTCTTCCGGTGATTTAAACGAAACTTTATCAGAAAAATCCAACCTGTCGATTAAACTCAAATGAACATATTTTTCCGACTGTCTTCATCAACAAATGAAATGAACCGATTTAATTCCACTGGCTCAAACCCTTCCACGATTAAAATTTCCAATTAACCTCCGACTTTCTCATCAACGGACTTGAACAGCTCAAATTCCCTGACTAGAACTCATATCCATAAATTGACAGCCGACTGCGAAGAAACGACCATTTTGCCCTCCATATGCTAAAGAGCGCGCCACATGATTATTTCCTGTAAAAACCAACCAACTACATAACTTGTTAGTGACTGGTTAAATGCAATACAAAAATGCAATGGAATGTGAGATGATTCGACTAATCTTAGGGCAAAATTTGGGGTATTACAGTTGCCCTTATTTAAATAACTTCACCGGATGATTTGAGCGACGGAGGCTCGAGAAATCATGGTGAAGGGATTTAAATATAGATAACCAAATATTTTGCCCTTAGATGCAGTGACATGCAATTCTATGAACAAAAAGAAACGAACTATAATGCTGACAATGCCATGAATCTAGTATGATGCGTATGATGAAAATGACAAATGCACGGATGCAGACGACACAACGACACAGGGGACAGACGTGACGAACGAACCAAACTGGGGAATACGACGCACTGGGGAAACATCACGACATGGGGAAATCTAAAGTGATGGCCAACCTGGTACTGGCAGGAACAATTGTCACTTTAGAGGAACGGTAAGAAAGGGATCCTCAATGGAGATGGCACCTGTGAGACGGTTTCCGCTAGGAAGTATCCATAATTAGTTGTTCAACAGGTTCAGGTATAACCGGTTGACATTCTAGGATGAAAAGGTAACGCAGGATCCACACGGCGGTAGGATCAAGTAAATAGAACGCTGGAGCATTGAGCAAGAATAACATCCGAGCTTCTGAAAACTCTCGAGCGACGAGATCAAACAGGATCTTTGATGGAGATGGCACCGGCAAAACGGTTTCCAATGGGAAGTATCCATAAGTAGTTGTTCAACAGGTTCAGGTATGACCGGTTGTTCACTTTAGAAAGACAGGTGATAAAGGATCCTCAATGGAGATGGCACCGGCGAGACGGCCTCCACTGGGGAACGTATCCAAAAGTTGCTGTTCAACAGGTTCAAACATGACCGGTTGATACTCTAAGATAAAGGGTAAGCTTCCAAGATCAAAATATGATTTAGCTTCTTCTTTAACTAAATGATTCATTTAGAAAGGGTTAATAAACTTCTTCACATTTCAAGGTCTGCTGCTCCCTGAAATAATTCAGTTTCTTCTTTTACTAAAGGATAAAATAAACTTCTTCATACTTCAAGGTCGTGCTCTCCTGAATATGATTCAGTTTCTTCTTTTACTAAAGGATAAAATTGTCCACGGCGGGACGCCCAAACATGAGTGCAGTGACTCAACCTCTCAAGGTTTAAATGATATGTCCACGGCGGGACGCCCAAGAATGAGTACGGCGACTCAACGTCCAAAGGTTTAAATGATATGTCCACGGCGGGACGCCCAAGAATGAGTACGGCGACTCAAAGTCTTAAGGTAAGTTTCTCAGGCGAGAACTGTTGCATATCTGTTGTGAAATGTTCTTCTTGAAAGATAGTGCAAAATAAATGCACGTCCAGGTAGGTTCGGCAACCGATAGGGACCAAAGTTCAATCTAGGATCGAGCTAGAAAGAAACTGTCAAACAAGACTCCATTGAGGGAATGAACTCAATTGGGGATTGTCTTATCCTAAGCACGGAAAAGATAACTGAAATAACCGTCATCCACGAGGGTTGAACTATGTGGGGAAATTGGAAAACAGTAGATATTTTATGCCTAAGTAAGGTTGACGATCTACTTGGAGAGAACGGACAAACCCCAATTACTTGGCGGTAACCATGGCCAAAGTATCGACAAAAGATAACGAGGAAAGCAAACATGTAGATTCTAATGCGTATGTCAATGCGATGCTATGAGTATGTTTATGCTCATGCTTATGCTGATGCACATGCTGCCAAAAACAGACAAGAGGAAGGAAAGCGGGAGATGAAATAAACATCTCGACGACGGATACCCGGCGACCTCTGCAAAAGTACATCTACCAAAGGATAGGAAAGTTGCTGGTGGAACCAAATTCTTGCTCCAAAGTTCCAAAGTCTCTGGGGAGAACAAAATTCCACTTGGGGGATGAGGTATCATGACTTCACTGGAGGGATTGCTGTCATGAATTCTGATCAAAGAGACCTGTTCACTGGGAGAGCCATCTGAGGATTAGAGACTTCCGGGGATAAAATAAATATCCGGTTCATGGGGAAGATGTGGAGCTAGACAGCTTCATGGAGAAAGTGTGGCAACTTCCTAAGAAAAGTAAATCAACTTCTTGGGGAACACATCAGCTTCCCTGGGGAAAGTGTCTCGACTTCTTGGGGAGAGTGTAGCAATCTCCTGAGGAAAATTTCGGATCAATCCAAAAAGTGTTGTCAGCTTATATTCTCGCTGGGACTGCACTGAGGCAATGGTTTAAAAGTGCTTCTGCAACCATGAGATTTACTGGGGAAGGGAAGATGTCCTTCAGATGTTTCCACAAGTCAAAGCAACTTTATATTTTTCAGAAGCGTTTTCAAAAGCAGTTTTAAGTTTAGAAAACCTTTTCCCCTTCAAAAATATTATTAACGAATAACAATTTGCATAACAAAAATGAAATAGAGATAGTATAAATGAAGAATGAAAAATAGAAAAGGTTTAACTTTAATAAATAATAGTAGCTTGCTAAAGGCAAGGTTCTATGGAACATTACAATTGAAATTGGCAAATAGGGAAAGGTTACATTGAATCCAACGACACCTGCTGACCCTAATAACTAAGACTACTCAAGAATCATGCTTCTGACAAGAGTGATTGGATTGAAGTTGGTCTTCTGTAAATATTCTGTGATGATTGGCGTCATCTGATGCAATGAAATGCCTTTGTCCCTAACTTTTTCCTGGATCGCCCTTTCGGGTTTTCAATCCACCGGGACGCTCATTTTTGCCTAAGCCGCCCTTTCAGGTTTTCAGCTTAGCGAGCTATTATTATTTTTTTTTATTTTTATCCCTTATTTTTGCCTGGATCTCCTTCATAGGTTGTGATCCACCGGGATACCCATTGTTGCCTAAGTTGCCTTTCAAGGTTTTCGACTTAGCGGGTTATTTAGACATAATATTTTCTGACTGCATCAGAGTCCACAGGATGTGCGAGCTCTTCACCATCCATAGTTGTAAGGATTAGTGATCCTCCTGAGAAGATTGTCTTTACAACAAATGGGCCTTCGTAGTTGGGCATCCATTTTCCACGCATGTCTTTGTGAACTGGCAAGATCTTCTTAAGTACAAGTTCTCCTTGACGGAACTCACGGATTCAGACTTTCTTGTCAAAGGCTTTCTTCATCCGTTTCTGATATAACTGACCATGGCACATAGCTGTCATGCGCTTCTCGTCGATGAGATTCAGCTGGTCAAATCTGTCTTGAACCCATTCGGCTTCATCAAGCTTGGTTTCCATCAACACTCGTAAGGAAGGTAACTCTACTTCGACGGGGAGGACGACGTCCATTCCATATACCAAAGAGAAAGGGGTTGCCCCTGTTGAAGTTCGTACTAAGGTTCTGTATCTATGCAAAGCAAATGGTAACATTTCATGCCAATCTTTGTAAGTCTTGACCATATTTTGCAGGATTTTCTTAATGTTCTTGTTTGCTGCTTCAACAGCTCCATTCATTTTTGGATGGTAAGGAGAGGAATTGTGATGTGCAATCTTGAAACTTTCGCACAACTCCTTCATGTTCTTATTGTTTAAATTGGTACCGTTGTCTGTTATGATCCGACTTGGAATTCCATAACGGCAGATAATCTCTTTTCTGATGAAGTGGGCAACTACTTGCTTGGTCACGTTGGTGTAAGAAGCAGGTTCTGCCCATTTGGTGAAGTAGTCAATAACAACTAGAATGAATCGGTGACCGTTGGAAGCTTTCGGCTCGATTGCCTCAATCATGTCAATGCCCCACATTGAGAAAGGCCACGGTGAAGATAAAACATTCAACGGTGTAGGAGGTACATGGACCTTGTCAGCATAAATCTGGCACTTATGGCATTTCCTGGCATATTGGATGCAATCTGATTCCATAGTTAACCAGTAATATCCAGCCCCCAGAATCTTCTTAGACATAGCATAACCATTGGTATGAGTTCCAAAGGTTCCTTCGTGAATCTCTTGAAGTAACATGCCTGCTTCCCGTTTATCAACACATCTAAGCAGAACCATGTCATAATTTCTCTTGTATAGCACATCATTGCTGATGAAGAACTTGGATGCTAATCTTCTCAGAGTTTTCTTGCCAAGATTAGTAGCATCGGTTGGATACTCTTGCTTGATCAGGTAATTCTTAATGTCATAAAACCAAGGTTTGTCATCAGATTCTTCTTCAACCATCTGACAGTAGGCAGGTTCAGTCTTGCATTCAATCCGAATGAGAGTAGCATCATTATAATACCTGACCCTCCACATTGATGCTAACATGGCTAAGGCATCGGCGATATGATTCTCAGATCTCGGGACATGCTTGAAAGTGATCTCATCAAAATACTTGATCATTTCAACAATGTAGGCTCTGTAAGGGATTAACTTCTCATGTCTAACTTCCCATTCACTGGTAACTTGATAAATAACCAACGCTGAATCTCCACTCACTTCAAGAAATTTGATTCTGAGGTCAATAGCTGCTTCAAGGCCAAGAATGCATGCTTCATATTCGGCGATATTGTTCGTACATTCAAAGTCTAACCTTGCTGTAAATGGGGTATAACCACCTTCTGGATTCATCAGAACGGCGCCTATACCATGCCCGCTGTAATTAGAGGAACCATCAAACATCATCTTCCACCAGAGACCTGGCTCGGGACCTTCATCAGGTCCTGGCTCTTTATAATCCTTCACCAACATAATGTCTTCGTCAGGGAAGTAAAACTTGAGAGGCTCACAGTCTTCAACAGGCTGATCTGCAAGATAATCTGATAATACACTTCCTTTGATAGCTTTCTGAGTCACATACTGGATGTCATATTCTGATAACAACATGTGCCAACGGGCAAGTCTTCCAGACTGAGCAGGCTTTTCAAAAATATACTTTATTGGATCCATTTTCGAGATCAACAAAGTGGTATGACAAATCATGTATTGCCTGAGACGCCTAGCAGCCCATGCTAGCGCACAACAAGTCTTCTCCAAAAGTGAATATCTGCTTTCAAAATCAGTAAACTTCTTGCTCAAATAGTAGATTGCATGTTCTTTCCGTCCAGTCTCATCGTGTTGACCAAGTACGCAACCCATAGACTTCTCAAGAACAGTAAGGTACATGAAAAGCGGTTTTCCAGGAACAAGAGGAATCAAGATAGGAGGCTCTTGTAGATAACCCTTGATCTTCTCAAATGCTTGCTGGAAATCAGAATTCCAATCAATAACCTGACCTTTGCAGAGTAATTTGAAGATAGGCTCACAAGTAGCAGTCATATTGGAGATGAATCTGGAGATATAGTTCAGTCGTCCAAGGAAACATCTAACTTGTGTCTGTTAGAACACAGATTGGTTCTTAATAATTACTCTTTGTTTTGATGATAACTGTTAGGAAATTTATATTTAAGAATTATATACTCTAAAATTTGTTTGAGAGTTTTGTTGTAGATTAAAATTATATTAACTCTCTAAAAGCAAATCTGCCTTGAATACAAGAAGTTATTCTGACTCTGAAGCGCCAGATGCACTTTACAGAAGAATCTGCTTGCTCCTTACAGAAGATCCTGAGCGTAGTCTCCAGAAGGATCTGAAGAAAGAAGCTCCAGAACATTCTGAGTCAGAAGCATATGAAGATAATCAGAAGCATCTGAAGATAATCAGAAGCATCTGAAGATAATCAGAAACATTCTGAGTCAGAAGCATCTGAAGATAATCAGAAGCATCTGAAGATAATCAGAAGCATCTGAAGCTGAAGCATCAGAAGTATAGAAGAATATTGATTGAAGAGTTTCTCAAAGCACTTAGTCTACAGAAGTTTATAAAAGTACTTATGCTGCCAAGTACTGAAGTTCTGTGTCAAGATGCTCTGATGATCAACACGCTAGAAGCACACAAGCTGCAGAAGACTCTGATACAGCATAGTTCTGAAACTCATCAGAAGACTCTGATCCATTCAGACTCTGAAGAACTTGCTGAAACTGAAGAAGTGTTTTCAAGAATATATCCGTTGGAACTATTCAACGTCTCTTTCCTTATTTGTGCTAGACACACTTACACAGACAAAAAGGATTTATCTGTGCCATCTATTTCAAGGAAAGGTCAGTACATGTGAAGACAAAAAGGCTCAGACCTTTTGGACTCTCTTTTCAACGTGCTTGAATCAGCTGCCTATAAAAGGAGTTTCTCACTTCATTCTTCAGTGCTACACACTTGCTGAAAAGAAATCACATATTCTAATAAGCTCCATTCTTATTCTTCATAGAATCTTATTGTTCTTAAAACTTAAGAGAAAAATCACTGTTGTGATTATAGCTTTATAGAAGCACTAAAAACTCTTGTATTTAATTTACATTGTTTGTAAAGGATTTTCCTTAAGAGGATTCAGTGTGAATCAGTAGCTCTTGAGAAGACTAAGAACTGTAGTTCTTAGGTGGTACTATTGTAATCAGTTTGATTTAATAGTGGATTAAGTCCTTGTTGAGAAAGGCAAATCACTCTGGAAGGGTGGACTGGAGTAGTTGTTTAACGAACCAGGATAAAAATAATTGTGTGATTATTTTTCAAGTATTAATTTGGCATACTTATTCAACCCCCCCCCCCTTCTAAGTAATATCTCACCTTCAGTTGGCATCAGAGCTCCGGTTCTGAGTGTGCTATCACTTAACAGTGTCAGTAAAGATCCAGAGGAGATATACTTTGATCTATATATTTATTTGTTATCATGGCTGATAATTCAATGTCAAACATCAACAATAAATATGAAGAGAGGGATAGGATCAGTACCAAACCTCCAATGTTTGATGGAGAAAAATTTGACTATTGGAAAGATAGAATAGAAAGTTTTTTTCTTGGGTATGATGCTGATCTTTGGGATTTGGTCATTGATGGATATGAACATCCTACTGGAGAGGATGGCAAAAAGATTGATAGAAAATCAATGACTGAAGTGCAGAAAAGAGACTTCAAGAATCACCACAAAGCCAGAACTATATTGCTTAATGCAATCTCTCATACTGAGTATGAGAAGATTACTAACAGAGATACTGCTCATGACATGTTTGAATCACTCAAAATGACTCATGAGGGAAACTCTCAGGTTAAAGAGACAAAGGCTCTGGCGCTCATACAGAAGTATGAGGCATTTAAAATGGAAGACTCTGAAAATGTAGAAACTATGTTTTCTAGATTTCAGATTCTTACAGCTGGTCTGAAAGTTCTGGACAAGGGCTACTCAACGTCAGATCATGTCAAGAAAATCATCAGAAGTCTTCCCACCAGATGGAGACTAATGGTGACTGCATTAAAGATGGCAAAAGATCTGAACAAGATCTCCTTAGAAGAACTTATCAGTTCTTTGAGAAGCCATGAAATTGAGCTGGAGGAAGATGAACCCCAGAAGAAAGATAAAGGTAAATCCATAGCTTTAAAATCTAACAAAAATGTTAAAGCTTTGCAGGTTATTCAAGAAAGCTCTGAAGAATCTTCTTCTGAAGAAGAAGATGAGTTGTCCATGTTGTCCAGAAGGATTAACAAACTCTGGAAGCACAAGGGAAAGAAGTTTAACAACTTCAGAAGATCTGACAACAAAAAGGAATCTTCTAGTCACAGAAGATCTGCCAAGAAAGAAGTGGTGTGCTATGAGTGCAAAGAACCTGGGCACTACAAGAATGACTTTCCTAAACTTCTGAAAGAAAAACCTAAGAAGAAGTTCAACAAGAAGAAAAAGGTTCTGATGGCAACATGGGATGAATCAGATGAGTGTGAGTCATCTTCTGAATTAGAAGAAGAATGTGCAAACGTTGCACTGATGGCCAGGACAGAGGATCAAGAGGAAGGTACCTCTGGATATGAATCAGAATCTGAATCTGATGATGATGCAGAAGAGGTAATGGCTAAACTTACCAAAGAAGAACTCATTAAAGTTTTAACAGAAGTTCTTAAAAGTTACAACAACATCAAACTCAAATACAAGAAGCTGAAAAGCAATCTTGAATCTGAGATTGATCTTCTGAAAACAGAACTTGTTGAGCAGAAGGAAATAAATTTAAAAATCAAAAATGACTTTGATAGAACTCAACAAGAATCTGATTCTGAAACTAAGTCTTGTGAAAATATTTTAGAAAAATATGACTCTAGTTTTCAGAGGTTTCTCACTAAGAGTATAGACAGAAGCAAGATGGCTTCCATGATCTATGGTGTTAGTGGAAACAACAGAAGAGACATTGGATATGAGTCTTCATCTGGAAGCAATCCAAAACCTGTTGACAAACTCTTCATCAGGAAGACACCTCTGTACTCTCAATTCAAATTTGGTCATCTGAATGACATTAAACACACAAGCTCTGAGAAGAGTACTTATGTGTTTAAACCAAAGGCAAGTCAAAATAAACAATATGTTGCAAAACAGAAGTTTAGACAAACCTGCAAACCAACTAACCCCAAAGGACCCAAGAAGATCTGGGTACCTAAAGACAAAATAATTCCTGTTGCAGATGTTCTTAGCAGCAAAGTCAGGACACCAATCATGGTACCTGGACTCTGGATGCTCACGACACATGACAGGAGAAAAGTCTATGTTCCAAAGCCTGGAACTTAGATCTGGAGGGGACGTGAAGTTTGGAGGGAACCAGAAGGGCAAGATCATTGGATCTGGCACTATTGGAAATGGTAAGCTTCCCTCTATTACTAATGTTCTGTTAGTTGAAGGATTGAAACATAATCTATTGTCCATAAGTCAATTAAGTGACAATGGTTATGACATAATCTTTAATCAAAAATGTTGCAAAGTTGTATGTCAAAAGGATGGCTCTATCCTATTCAGTGGAAAGAGGAAACACAACATTTATAAAATTAACCTTTCAGAACTTAAAGTTCAAAATGTAAAATGCCTCTTATCTGTGAATGATGAGCAATGGGTCTGGCATAGAAGATTGGGGCATATTAATATGAGACGTATATCTCAGATTAATAAACTCAATCTGGTCAGAGGACTTCCTAAGTTGAAGTTCAACTCAGATGCTCTGTGTGAAGCATGTCAAAGAGGTAAATTTTCAAAATCACATTTTAAATCAAAAAATGTTGTGTCTACCTCCAGACCATTGGAATTACTTCACATTGGTCTGTTTGGACCAGTGAAAACTGCATCCATCAGAGGCAAGAAGTATGGGTTAGTCATTGTAGATGACTACAGCAGATGGACATGGGTAAAGTTTCTAAAACACAAGGATGAGTCTCATTCTGTGTTCTTTGACTTCTGCAATCAAGTTCAGATTGAAAAAGATTCCAAAATTATTAAAGTCAGAAGTGATCATGGTGGGGAATTTGAAAATAAACATTTTGAAAAATATTTTTCTGAAAAAGGCATTGCACATGATTTCTCCTGCCCTAGAACTCCACAACAAAATGGAGTTGTAGAGAGGAAAAATAGAACATTGCAAGAGATGGCCAGAACCATGATCAATGAGACAAATCTGGCAAAACATTTTTGGGCAGAAGCAATTAATACAGCTTGTTATATTCAGAACAGAGTGTCTGTAAGACCTCTTCTGGAAAAGACTCCCTATGAATTGTGGAGAAACAGAAAGCCTAACATTTCTTATTTTCATCCTTTTGGATGTATTTGTTATATGCTTAATACTAAAGATAATCTGAACAAGTTTGATTCCAAAGCACAGAAGTGTTTCATGCTTGGTTATTCTGAACGCTCTAAAGGCTACAAAGTATTCAATACTGAAACACAGATTGTTGAAGAATCTATTCATGTTAGATTTGATGATAAGCTTGGCTCTGAAAAGCCAAAGCAGTTTGAAAGTTCTGCAGATAGAGAAGTGATTCTCACAGACTCTGAAGGATCAGATGCAGAAAAGGCAAAAATCAAAGAATCTGAAGCAACCCCAGATGCTACACCTTTGACTTCCCAAGTAAACAACTTGCATATTTCTGAAAGACCAACTGTCAGAGGATCTTCTTCCAGAATCAAATCATCTCATCCAGAAGATGTGATTATTGGAAAGAAAGATGATCCAATAAGGACAAGATCATTTCTCAGAACTTCTGAATCTTCTTTATTTGGCTTAGTGTCAATAATAGAACCAATATCTGTAGATGAGGCTCTGGAAGATAATGAATGGATTATAGCTATGCAAGAAGAGCTGAATCAATTCACCAGAAATGAAGTTTGGGATCTGGTTCCTAGACCTAAAGGATTCAATATTATTGGAACAAAATGGGTCTTCAGAAATAAGTTGAATGAAAAGGGAGAAGTAGAAAGGAATAAGGTAAGATTGGTTGCTCAAGGATACAGTCAGCAAGAAGGTATTGATTACACTGAAACATATGCTCCAGTGGCAAGGAGTTTGCTAAATGTATGCAGGAAGAATTTGAAATGAGCATGATGGGAGAATTGAGATTCTTCTTGGGAATCCAAGTCAATCAGACTCCAGAATGCACCTACATACATCAAACCAAATATGTTAAAGAGCTTCTGAAGAAGTTCAACATGGTTGATAGCAAAATGGCAAAGACTCCAATGCATCCTACAAGCACTCTAGGTAAGGAAGAGGTAAGTAAGAAGGTAGATCAAAAACTCTACAGAGGTATGATAGGATCTCTTCTATACTTGACTGCTTCTAGACCAGATATTCTGTTTAGTGTCTGCTTATGTGCTAGATTCCAATCAGATCCTAGAGAATCACACTTAACAGCTGTTAAGAGGATTCTAAGGTATCTGAAAGGTACTGCTAACATGGGTTTGTGTTACAAAAGATCTGATGAATTTTCATTAGTTGGATTCTGTGATGCTGACTATGCTGGAGACAGAGTTGAATGTAAAAGCACTTCTGGAAGCTGTCAGTTTCTTGGAAGTCATCTGATCTCATGGTACAGCAAGAAGCAACCTACCATAGCACTATCAACTACAGAGGCAGAATACATTGCTGCTGCTGGATGTTGTACTCAGATGCTCTGGATGAAGAGTCAATTAGAAGATTATCAAATCTATGAGAGTAATCTTTCTATCTTTTGTGATAATACTTCTGCTATATGTTTGTCAAAAAATCCAATTTTGCATTCTAAGGCAAAACATATAGAAATTAAACATCACTTCATCAGAGACTATGTTCAGAAGGGTGTAATTAATTTAGCTTTTGTTGATACAGATCATCAATGGGCTGATATTTTCACAAAACCCCTTGCTGAAGATAGATTTAAGTTCATTCTGAAAAATATTTGTATGGATTTTTGTCCAGAGTAATATTTATCAGAGGCAACCTCTCAGATGCAAAATGTTTAATGATCTGAAGTATTTCTTCTGTTCATTTATTCTATTCTGATTATTATTTCTGATGTGAAAATCTGAACTAACCATCTTTAGAAGATCTGAACGTGGCTAACGTTTCATTTCTTGAGAAAATTCAGAACAGCATGCAAGCAAACACGTGTCCCACAAAATCTGATGAGGTGGCGTGTGGACAACTGAAAAGACATTTGAGGTGAAATTTGAATAGTAAAATTCTTGGTTTTCCCCCCAAATCTGTTAGAAGCATTTATTATTTGAAATGATTTTATTCTCTTCATTTAATGCTGCTCAAACGTGTGTTATTTCTGTCTTTTGGTGTGCCTATGTGATTAGTATAAATACCTGTTGTGTATTCACTTTCACACTTTTCACTCTCAGAATTTTCATGCGTTTTCATCTTTTGTTCTCTCTTCACAAAAACTCAAAACCTAAGTGTTCTAAAAAGCATTCTTCAATGGCGTCTTCTTCATCAACAACTGCTCAGTTTCAATCAACAATGGCTGCTGTAACTTCAGATAATCTAGGAGCTAATCCATACATTCCTCCACAAAGAACTCTTCTCACACCTGTTGAAAAGTTAGAAGTGTTGTGTGAATCCATGGTTGAATTCGATTCACTGGCTGAAAATGGGTTTGATTTTCGCTCCATTGTTAGAGCTCAAGGTTGGGTGAAATACTTTGATAGACTGTTTGGACCAGTTTACCCTCTACTTGTTAAGGAATTCTGGATTCATGCATCTGTGTATCCAAAGTTTATTCTATCATCTGTGTTGGGAAAGGAGATCATCATCACAGAGGATCTAATTAGAAAACTGATTGGTTATGAAGAAACAGATGGTGTTTCACATCTGCCAGTTGGACGTGTTGATATGGATGAAGTCTATGAAGAGGTTATGACTGCTGGACAAGCCTCTAACAGATTCAAAGATCTGAAGCCAGATTACAAGATCTGGGCCAAGATCTTCATGGGATGCATACATCACAGAAAGTCAACAAATTCCCCAGATTATGTCAACAATGAACAGATCTATTTTATGTACTGCCTTAGTCAGAGTAATAAGGTAGATCTTCCTTACTTATTGTTCATGCATCTGTGGAATCACATAAATGCATCCAGAGAATCTGTGAAAGAAAAGAACCAGAAGATCAGGAATTGGATACCTTTTGGAAGGCTGCTCTCAGATCTTCTCACTGAAAATGGTTTAGTGGCTGCTCTGTATGATGCTGGTGTAACAGAGGAACTAGAGTTCATTATGGGAAAGCCTCTGAACGCTAAGAGCCTTCTGAGACTCAAGATTGTAGATGAACTTACCACTGCTCCAAAGAAGTTAAACATGTCTGATCTGAATAAAAGGATTCCAGTATCAGATTTTCCTCTATTTTTTGCTGAAGAACCTAGACACATTGTTCTGATGTATATAGAGGAATGCAAAAGGGAAGGAGTGCCTGTTCCTGCCAATGTATTTCAACTTGTCAAGCAACCCCTGCCAGATGCAGGAGAAGAAGAAGAAGAAGCAGAAGTTCCACTTCAGAGGAAAAGACCTCAACCTGTAGCAGAATCTGAACCTGTCCAGAAGAAGGCTAAGATTGCTGAGAAACCCAAGGATCTTCTGAAGAGAAAAGATTCTGGAGAAGCTGTCTCTGCAAAGAGGATTAAACTCAAAGGTACTAAAGCTTCTGTTACTTCTAAAAATGTTGTTATAAATGATTCTTCTATTAAGTCTGTTCCCAAACCCCCTGTCACTCAAACAACATCTGTTGCTGCCCCCAGTTCTGTATCACCTCAGAAACAACCTACTGCTTCTGTATCACAACCACCTCAACCTAAATTACACATCAAACATTTCACTCCACGTCCACAACCTACAGAACCACAACCAACTGTTCCATCACCAACAGTCCCACAACAAACAGAACCACAACAAACAGAACCACAACAAACACAACCATCAGAACTACCACAAAATTCTGATAAACAAAACTCTGCACAACCACAAACAGAAAATCAACCAAAATCTCCTGATCATCCAGAAAAACAAACCACAGAAGATCAACCACAAAAAGAATCTGTCATTCCACCATCACCTATTCAATCTTCTGAACCTGTAGCAACTGTTACTTCTGAACCCACTAAAGTAACTCCTGCTCCTGTTTCATCTGAACCACCTACTCAACAACCTGATATTCCTTCAGAACCATCTCATATCCCTGAGACAGAAGTTCTTGATATCACTCCATTAAAAACAGTGTTTCAAGTTTCTTCTACCTCTTGTACACCTGAAACATCTTCAAATTCATCTGAATCAGAATTCATCCTGATTTTCTGATTAATCCATCTGACAAATACCCTGTTCATGACCCTGAACCTGAATCATCTGTACCTACCAAAACTACCATTCCAGAACCTATGCCTCCACCTGCACCTTCATCTGAGATGATTGTTCCTACTTCCAATCCATCATCATCTGGAATATCTTGTGCTCAAGTGTCTTCTCTGTATCATAATTTATCTTATGGTTTCAAACTTAAAGATTTTTATGATAGAGTTGAGCCCTCTGAACCCTTGAAACCTCTGAGACCTAAACTCAAACCAACCCTTCCATCTGTAATCCTTTCATATATTAAATCTATGGAAAATGAAGGATCCTTAGCCCCCATTTCTGCTACATCTGGTAAAGCTGTTGTTTCAGCTCTGCACCCTGCATCTGATAACACAGTTGCTTCTGATAAACCATCAAAATCTGCATTTGTACCATACTCCAATGCATTTTTTGACATTGTTTACCCACGCACCAGACCTCAACCAAATCTGCTTAATGCTTTAAACAGATCCCTTCCTCAGAAACCAGAAATTCCATTCTTTCCATATGTTCCCCCTCCTCTGATTTCCATTCCAAAATCATTGATACCACCAACTCCAAAACCTAAACAGATGACTCTGGAAACCTTGCTTAAACCTCCACCCAGACTTAATATTGAACATTTATTTCAAACGTTTTTGCAAGAAATACAGATGTCTTTAGGTACTGTTCAGAAAAGATGTTATGAATCTATGGATGCAAATGAGACTGCCATCATCTGGAAAGGATTTCTCAATAGATTCAACACTGTGGCTTCTAATCTGAAGAACATCTGTTCTGATGATGCAAAGCTCAGAGCTGAAAGAACTCAATTCTGGATTGTAAACAAGACTGAACCTCTGCTGTGTTTGGATGCTCCTCCACCTCCTCCTCCACCAGAACCAACTGCCACTGCATTAACTATGACTTTGGTAGAACCCTCTTCAGGATCTCCAGAACATATGGCAATTGACTCTGTTCAGGATACAGAACCTCCATCATCAGAGATCAAGACAGAAAATCCAGATTTGGCAAACAAGATTGCTGCTCTGGAAGCTGGTCAATCTGAAATCAGATCTTGGATGGCGAAGCAAGACAAGAAATCTGAGGACATGTCAGAGTGGATGTCTAAACAAGATGAGAAGAATGAGACAATCACTAAGTTCATTTCAAAGCAAGAGCAATCACAATCTGAGATCACAGACCTATTGAAGATGCTTTTGTCTAAACACACTTAGATTTTTTTTCTCATGTCTGTGCATCTGTTGTTTTTGCATCTGAATGTTTTTGTAATATCCTCTGATGTACTTTTGCTCTGTTATGATTAATTGAATCAGACTGTTATTCTCCATTGAATTATCTACTATTATTCCTTTTAATTGTCTTTATTAAAAGTTTTTACTTTTTGCTTATGACAAAAAAGGGGGAGAAAATAAAGATCTGAACTATTTAATATAATTTCACTAGAATGAATCTTCAGACATATCTACTCTTTCTAATATCTAAATTGACTCTTTCAGAACTTTTGATAAAAATACTCTATAAAAGAACCTCTGAGTTTCTCAGATCATTTATCTTTTATCAAACTCTGAATCTCATATCTGCAAGATAGTCTTACCCTTGATTATTACAAGACAAACAAGATCTGACTCTGAAGATTTCTCAAGATAAAAAGGGAAGTTTCTATTCCTTTTTCATATTTAACTCAGGGGGAGATTCATCATCTCAGGGGGAGTTATAATTCTTTATGTTCAATTAAATAAAATTTCTGATACTTTTTGTCATCATCAAAAAGGGGGAGATTGTTAGAACACAGATTGGTTCTTAATAATTACTCTTTGTTTTGATGATAACTGTTAGGAAATTTATATTTAAGAATTATATACTCTAAAATTTATTTGAGAGTTTTGCTGCAGATTAAAATTATATTAACTCTCTAAAAGCAAATCTGCCTTGAATACAAGAAGTTATTCTGACTCTGAAGCGCCAGATGCACTTTACAGAAGAATCTGCTTGCTCCTTACAGAAGATCCTGAGCGTAGTCTCCAGAAGGATCTGAAGAAAGAAGCTCCAGAACATTCTGAGTCCGAAGCATCTGAAGATAATCAGAAGCATCTGAAGATAATCAGAAACATTCTGAGTCAGAAGCATCTGAAGATAATCAGAAGCATCTGAAGATAATCAGAAGCATCTGAAGCTGAAGCATCAGAAGTATAGAAGAATATTGATTGAAGAGTTTCTCAAAGCACTTAGTCTACAGAAGTTTCTAAAAGTACTTATGCTGCCAAGTACTGAAGTTCTGTGTCAAGATGCTCTGATGATCAACACGCTAGAAGCACACAAGCTGCAGAAGACTCTGATACATCATAGTTCTGAAACTCATCAGAAGACTCTGATCCATTCAGACTCTGAAGAACTTGCTGAAACTGAAGAAGTGTTTTTAAGAATATATCCGTTGGAAATATTCAACGTCTCTTTCCTTATTTGTGCTAGACACACTTACACAGACAAAAAGGATTTATCTGTGCCATCTATTTCAAGGAAAGGTCAGTACATGTGAAGACAAAAAGGCTCAGACCTTTTGGACTCTCTTTTCAACGTGCTTGAATCAGCTGCCTATAAAAGGAGTTTCTCACTTCATTCTTCAGTGCTACACACTTGCTGAAAAGATATCACATATTTTAATAAGCTCTCATTCTTATTCTTCATAGAATCTTATTGTTCTTAAAACTTAAGAGAAAAATCACTGTTGTGATTATAGCTTTATAGAAGCACTAAAAACTCTTGTATTTAATTTACATTGTTTGTAAAGGATTTTCCTTAAGAGGATTCAGTGTGAATCAGTAGCTCTTGAGAAGACTAAGAACTGTAGTTCTTAGGTGTTACTATTGTAATCAGTTTGATTTAATAGTGGATTAAGTCCTTGTTGAGAAAGGCAAATCACTCTGGAAGGGTGGACTGGAGTAGTTGTTTAACGAACCAGGATAAAAATAATCGTGTGATTATTTTTCAAGTATTAATTTGCCATACTTATTCAACCCCCCCCCCCCCCCTTCTAAGTAATATCTCACCTTCAGTGTCTTAGTCTGCGGAGCTGGCATGTCCTGAATGGCTCGGACTTTGTCAGGATCTACTTCGATTCCTCGTTGGCTGATGATAAAACCAAGTAGTTTTCCAGATTTAACACCAAAGGTACACTTAGCAGGGTTCGATTTCAACTGGTACTTCCTGAGTCGTTCAAACAATTTCAACAAATGTCCCAAATGGTCCTCTTCACTTTGAGATTTGACAATCATATCGTCAACATAAACTTCGATCTCTTTATGCATCATATCATGAAAGAGAGCGACCATAGCTCTTTGATATGTTGCCCCTGCGTTCTTCAAACCGAAGGGCATAACTTTGTAGCAGTAGGTTCCCCAAGGAGTAATGAATGTAGTCTTTTCTCTGTCAGCAGGATCCATCTTGATCTGATTATAACCGGAGAAACTATCCATAAATGAAAAAACTGCAAAACTAGTTGTATTATCCACAAGGGTATCAATATGTGGCAGAGGGAAATCGTCTTTCGGGCTTGCTTTGTTCAAATCCCTGTAGTCTACACACACTCTGACTCTACCGTCCGTTTTGAGCACTGGAACAACGTTGGCTACCCAATCAGGATACTTCACAACTGTAAGGAAACCTGCATCAAGTTGTTTCTTAACCTCATCTTGAATCTTCAAAGCCATGTCAGGTCTTGTTCTTCGAAGTTTCTGCTTGATAGGTGGACATTCTGGCTTAAGTGGCAGCTTGTGAACAACAATATCGATGTCTAGACCGGGCATATCTTAATACGACCATGCAAACACATCAGAATATTCCTCTAGAAGCTTGACCATTCTCTGCTTGACCTCGGCCCCAAGTGTTGTACCAATCTTGACCTCTTTCTTGTCTTTATCAGTGCCAAGATTAATCAGATTTACCTGCTCTTTGTACGGTTGAAGCTCAGTGTATTCATACTCAACCAATTTTGCCAGCTCAGCGGGTACTTCAAAATCTTCCTCACCCTCATCTTCAGCCGGATAGATGGGTGAATCCCAGTCAGGAGTGAAAGCAGAGTCATTGGATTCAACATGGTTTGGGATATCACTGCAATGTTTGAAGGCTTATTTTATTAAAATGCACAAAAAAATGCAACAGAAAGGAAAATTCTTTTTGTAGTTTTGAAAAGATTTGCCAATTTCGTTT
Source organism: Lathyrus sativus (assembly GCA_963859935.3). NCBI lineage: Eukaryota > Viridiplantae > Streptophyta > Magnoliopsida > Fabales > Fabaceae > Lathyrus > Lathyrus sativus. The sequence goes on from OZ012739.1 coordinate 467,865,582, forward strand.
TAAAATGGTAAAAGCAAAAAACGGTAGATGAAACAAAAAGGATTTAACAAAATGCATTTATTAATATAATTTTTAAAAGTGAAAAGGTGGCCCTACAAAATAATCCAGTAGCTTTGGACATAGCTATGGAATTTTGAAAACAACAATGAAAAACATTAGATTACTTTGAAATGGGAAAAATCACGGGGATCTCTACGGCTTCCCAGTTGCTCAGTGTTGCATTGCTCTTGAATACCAAGCTTTTTAGATCATCATCATCGTTGATAGCATTGACTTGGAAACCTCCGCTGACAAATACCTCTTGGACAATCTTCGGACGCCCTTTGACATATGCAGAAGCTTTATCATGAGTTGGTTTGTAACCCAACCCGTAGCGATCAGTCTTGGTCTTGACATCAATTACCTCTCCCCAACCTTCAGGAGTGCCCCTGTCGATTGTTGATCTGGTGCTCTTGAAGGATACAAAAGATGGAGTACTCTGGCCCACTGTTTCTTCGACTTCCAATAGGACAGCATTGGCGATTTCAAGTGCTTGGAAAGAAGTTTCCAAAGCGCCCTCATCATCCTCGATGTAACGGAAAGAAGATAGGTTGTTGACCATCAGATCCTCCTCACCATGTATAATGACCAGTTTTTCGTCGTCCACAAACTTCATCCTCTGATGTAGAGTTGAAGTTACAGCTCCAGCGGCATGGATCCAAGGTATTCCAAGTAAACAACTATAGTTAGGATTAATGTCCATTACTTGGAAAGTGATGTTGAAAATGTGTGGTCCAATCAAAATAGGTAGCTCCACTTCTCCAATTACAGCCCTGCGAGAACCATCAAAGGCTTTGACAATCAAGGAAGTAGGCTTCATCACAGTCTTTTTGTAAGCTAATTTAGTAAGGACTCTCTTGGGTAAGACGTTCAAAGATGAACCGGTATCCACAAGCACCCTTGATAAGTTATCCTCCAGACACTTCACGGATATATGTAAAGCCCAGTTATGATTCTGACCTTCTCTTGGTAGCTCTTCGTTACTGAAGCTAAGAGTGTTGCAGGCAGTAATGTTGGCAATCACACTATCGAATTGGCCGGTGGTAATGTCCTGAGTGACGTGAGCTTGAGCCAATATCTTCTATAAAGCGGTTCTGTGAGCAGATGAACTCATCAGCAGAGATAATATAGAAATCTTAGAAGGAGTCTGGTGAAGCTGATCAATAACTTTGTAGTCACTCTTCTTAATGATCCTCAGAAACTCAGCATCTTCATCATTAGTAACTGCTTTCTTATCTTTGTCTTTGGCCGGCACATTAGCGGTAGTAGTTTCTTTCGGCGGAGTCACATTAAATTGGGGAGTATAAATACGACCACTGCGTGTCATCCTACTTGCCCCAGCTATATTTGTCACATCTTCATTTGCAGTCTTCAATTCTTCCCTCAGAATAACCTTCCCAGATTCTTTGTCAATCATGGTCACATCATATTTCCAGGGTACAACTTTAGGATCACTGAAATGAAATGGACTTGGTTTCTGAATAATTACCGGCTTCGGATGATTCACTGTAGGAGTAACTGGCTTAGATATGTTGAACATAGGCTTTGCAGAACTTGATCTTGGCAAATTAAACACTAGAACTTTAACATTTGGCTCTGGAAAGTTGAAGATGGGCTCAATCGCAGCAACTTCATCCTTCTTCACCTTTTTAACCACTTGTAAGAAACCATCGTTGATCAATTTCTGAACATCATTCCGAACCAACAAACAGCCTTTAATACTGTTGTCACAACTCTTACAATTAACATGAGAAGTAGGCATTAAACCGGCTTCAAATAGTTTGGAATGGACCAGAGAGGAGTTTTGATCTGAGTAACATCAAGGATAAAACTTTCATCAGATGAACCATCAATAGCATTAACAGCCCCATGGTTTGGCAGAGGGTTCTTCTTGACATTCGGTTGAGGATCATCAAAAGACAGGATCTTCTTTTCCATTAACTCTCTGACAAGGTGTTTGAGAGCATAACAACCTTCTAGATCATGACCAGGCGCACCCTCATGAAATAAACAATGAGCGGCGGCATTGTAATTTGCTGGCAATGGATTTGGAGGTAGACCCAAAGCTCTAGTAGTAATCAGACCTTGTTGCACTAATGAAGGGTACAACTCAGTGTAAGTCATCAGAATAGGAGGAATATGCTTATACGGTCTCCTGTTAGAAGTATTGTGACGAGGTGCCTGATTCTTCGGCTGTTGATAGGCGGGAGCTTGAGCAGGCTGATAACCAGGAGGTTGTTGATATACTGGAGGCTGATAGATTGGAGCCGGTTGCACGGGCTGATAAGCAGGCATTTGCTGGCTGAATGCAGGGGTAACAACAGCCACATATGGTTGTTGAGTATACTGAATTGGATAACCCTGTTGTTGCACATAATTCTGCTGATGTTGATAAGGTTGACTTCTTTGCCTACCTGTAGATACAACATTAGTTTCACCTTCTTTTTTCTTCTGAGAACTGAACGCAGGTTTCCTGGCATGATCTTTAGAGCTTGAACTACTAGACATCCTCCCATTTATCAGACCTAATTCAACTTTAACACCCACGGCCACAATGTCGGAAAAATTTGAAGTCACACTACCCACCATTCTTTCATAGAATTCTGGACGAACAGTGTCAACAAACCAATCAGCTAATTCCTTCTCAGTCAAAGGAGGTTCGACTTGCGAAGCAATTTCTCTCCACCTTTGAGCATACTGTTTGAACGATTCTGAATTCTTCTGAGACATACTGAGCAGTTGTCTTCTATCGGGAGCTAAATCCATATTATATTTATAGTGCTTGATGAACGCATCAGATAGGTCTTGAAAACATTTGATACAGGATTGATCTAAAGTTAAGTACCATTTTGAGGAATCACCTTTCAGACTATCTTGGAAAAAATGTATCATTAATTTGTCGTTCTCAACATGGGCAGCCATTTTTCGGTAATACATGATCAAATGACTTTTTGGGCAAGTAGCACCCTCATAACGATCGAAGTTCGGAGTTTTGAACTTCGAAGGCATGACTAAACCAGATACCAAGCAGACATCTCTGGCAGCAGCACCAAAGATTTAATCCCCTTCTACAGTTCTCAATCATTTGTCTATAATTTCCATGTTCTCACGCAGCCTTTCATGTCGCTCGTCTTCATCTTCCTTCATGTCAGGAATGTCATAAAATGGCTCATTGAAATAAGGTCGCACCCGAGTATGAACAGCAGCTGGTGCAAAAGTGGGAATCATTTTAGGAGCTTCAGAAACCAAAGGAACGGCCTGTTGAACTGGTTGAGCAATAGAAACTGCAGCAGGAGGAGACACAAAACCAGGTGGAAGACCATAAGGAGGCACATTTGCAACAGTAACAGTTGGTTGCGGATCCACAACAATATTGGTGATTTCAGAAACAACAGTGGGCTGAGTGTCCATCTTTGCACGAATAACTTGTAACATCTCCATTATCTGCCCAACACTTCCCCGAAGGTCTTCTAGTTCATTACTGACACGATCAAGCTCTAGATTTTGTTCAGCCATCTTTTTCCGAGCTCGGGCTCTGGTGTTGTACTGATGCAGAGGACTCAGGGTGACATAACTGGGAGCGAGAGAAAAACCGAGAATGAGAAACCGGACGGAAAATGCAGATGCAAAAACCGGATGTAATGCAATGGTTTCAAGGATTTCAACGGTCGATTGCAAATATTTTCGAGGAAAGCTTGAAAAAGTTTTTAGACTTTGAAATGTAGATTTTTTTTTTGAATTTGCAAAGGATTGTTGAATTCCTTGAAACCAAGAATGACATGATGTTGAATGCAATGCACAAACACACAAAGCACACAAAAGGTCCTAGGTTAAAGGGACATGAGCGGAGCCAAGGTCTACCCATCCAAAAGGTAAGTACTATGGGTTAATTGTACCTGCAGAACAAGGTTTTAAAGGCACTCAAAATCATCAGCCCATCTTTCAGATATTATCAATTTCCCAATTACTCGAGGATTAATAATATTCTCAAGAGAACTTCTTTTGAGTGTAGCTTCGCGTAGCACTATTTTGGGAGTACTCCCTCATAGTCCCGCATTACATCCTAATAAAGGCCAAAGTGGGGTTAAGGTAACTACGGTCCTCAATATCATAGGCTCCAAGGTCGAAAATAGTGAGTGTCTTTACGATTACTCGTTCAACAGTACTATTTCGAGAGGGCCTCAATTGAGCAGGATTCTCGATTTAACTTAGTCGGGATTCAACTCCCTATAAGCCTCCTCGAATATATCACCATCCTATCTTAATTTCTCTCAAGTCTGGGTGTAGGACTTATCTCACACAATGATACAACCCCAAGAAAGGTACATCAAATGATATATACATAGCAAATAATATAACAAAAAGCAAGCATAAAAAAAAAGATAGGGATAACCCTTAAAATATAAATATCCTATCCCTAGTGAAGTCGCCATTTTCTATTGCGGTAAAATTTGGATGTCAAGCTATTGATTAACTTGAATCTTAATTTGTTTACAACCGTCTTTGATTTATCCGAAGGAAGGGTTAAAGAAAGGGAAAAACCTATTTTGCATTGTAAACATAATGCGGAGAAAGATCTAGGGTTCGGGGGTTGGTTAAGCTTAGGGAAGGTATTAGCATCCTAAACTTCTGTAGTACTCTACAGGAACCTCTTGTTTCAAATGCTGCTATTTACTAAATTATCTGCTTAAAGGTAATACTAAGGGTTAAAGGTAAAGAGAAAAACCTAAGGGGGTTAGTCCTAAGTATACTCGCCAAGACATCGCATCTTGTGCCTACATATCCTGACGAGAATGGAATCAGAGTATTTGTAGTTCCCCTCGAAAGGGAGGATGAGGAACTTCTTAACTGTGGTCAAGGTTCCATGGGGGAAATAAACGTTCATAGGGAAGCGTTTACATAGGAGTGCGGCGACTCCGATCTCTACGTTGTAAAATTGAGAGAGTGTGAGATAAGTATTCCACGGCGGGAAACTTATATGGGTACGGCGACTCCTAATCCTAAGGCTAGGATAAAAGGGATGGATGTCCACGGCGAGACGCCTAAGCATGAGTACGGCGACTCAAAGTTTTAAGGTTTAAGAAAATGGTAAAGGTATGGGTTGTGGACTCGGCGGTCAAAAGGTTAACCTTCCTTTCAGTGGGGAATAACGGTAAAATAAAGCGGAAATAAATTAAAAATGTAAATGACATACTGATGATGATAATATAAATAAGTAGGTAGTATGAGATATTAAAATGGACAGTCAAGTTAGAAATGGATTATGGAATGTGAGTTGTGGAAATGGTGAGATATGGATGAATTTTTTTTGATTTAGTTAACTTAGAAGTTAAAAGTTGAAATTAAAGATTTTTGAGAATTTTATGGCTAAGTTGAAAATACACTTTAAATTAATTTGCAAATTTTTAAGATTTTATTTATTTTATGGTTTTTGTGAGTTATGTAATTAATTGATAAGTTAAATAAAGTGTTAATTTAAAAATTAATCTAAAAAAGATTGTTATTTTTAAGGAAAGAGATTAATTGGCAAATATTAAATAAATCCTAAAAAAATTCTAGTTTTACCCAAAAGTCAAATTAATTAGTTAGTTAGAAATTTGAAAAAAAGTTTCTATATATTTCTTTTGGATTTTTAACCTCTATTAAAAAAAAGTGAAATTAACTCATTAAAATTAGATCTACCGTTTCTTATTTTTATTTTTGCTTAAAAGGAAGAAAATTACTCAAGACTAAATTGGATTGAAGATTTTTTTGTTATGAATTTTATTCTTATTATAAAACTTAAATTAAGATCTAAAATCATTATTAATATCTTTTTATATAAAATTCGTTTTATTTTATTTATAAATTTTTTTTATAGATTTTTATTATTCTTGATGACTAAAAGAAAATAGGAGAATTATTTAAAAACTTAAATATAGATTATCTAAAACCAAATATTAAGAACAAATAGATTTAAAAGTTTATTTTATTTTATTTTTTTTAGATCTGACTAAAATATATTTTTGTTTTTAACTATTAAAAGAAGAAATCAAATATAAATCTAAGTATTTTTATTTTTATTTGTTAATTATAAGAAAAAAAACCTAAATCTAAATTAATAGTTTTATTATTATTTCTTTTTTAAATAAAAATTTCGCTTTTTATTATTACTAGATTAAATTATTCAGATTTTTAAATAAAATTAGTGGTAAATGTTAGTGGAAAAGCGCTGCTAAAGAGCATAAAATCAATTGGCATATAATTTTTCACGTGCCCGTTTTATTAATTATCAAAATAATTAATCAAAGAGCGGTTGTGAATTAAGAATTGTGATTCAAATTAATTAATAATTTGATAATTGAAATTAGGGTTAAAATATAATTTCTGATTAAATTATGTATGCTAGAGGCCGATGCAATTATGCATTAAGCTTGGAAATGAGTTAGGGTTGTGCGAAGTGCACGCTCGTCAAGCCAACATATAATTGAATACGAATAATTGAAACGGGGTTCCAAGGGGCGGAGCCCCTGGCGGGGTGCGGGGCAGCGCCCCGTTGGAGTTCCAAGGGGCGGAGCCCCTGGCGGGGTGCGGGGCAGAGCCTTCCGGTTTCTTTTTCCAATCGACATAACTGTTACCGTTTTTTGAACAGTTATGTCCTTCCGGTTTCCGTTATTGATCTCCTATATAAGAAGTCATTTGGCCTCGGTTTCGATAGACTGTTAGGACTTACGTTATTTTAATTAATATTTTTATGTGTGGAAAATTATCATCGCAACAATCTGTAGCAACGCACAAAAATATTAACAACGTATTTTTTTATGTATGACAAACTCCTCTCTTATATCTCAATTTATCCAAAATAATGTAATTTAGTAGTCACAATATATTAATGTTGTTTTACTCTCTTTTCTATGACATTTTCGTTCTTCTTCCACCTCCCTCTGTTGTGTTTCTTCTTCTTCTTCCTTAAACGCTCTGTACCTTCTTCTTCCGCCGTCCCTCCGTCGTTTCTTTCCACCGTTTGTCCGCTTTTTTTAATTGACACACATATTAAAATATAAACAGATATTTTTTAATCTAATGTTGTTTTTAATATAAATTATTTTTAATATAAACTTTGTGATATATTTCTTTCATGTGTATTTATATGTTTTTTTAAAAGCGTACGCGCAACAAATTCTAAAATATTTTATTTTCTTAGTTTTTGTTTTAAATTAAATAAATTGGCAACTTAAATCTTAAATTAGTAAGTATGACCTCACTCAACAAAAAAAAATTAGTATATAAGAATTATTAAAAACCAGGTAGAATAACTAATCTACATAACACAAAATAAAATAAAAATAAATCACGAATATTTTATTTGATGAGAATGTAAGTGGCTGAGTAAAACTACAATTTTTTATTTTACAAATAACTATTATTGTCTCAATTGACAATTATTATGTTTGAGAAAGTTATATGAAAAAAATAAAATTTCATTGATTAAAAAACAAACAACCAAGAGATTGATTGAGAACATAATTAAACATAAAATTTAACTAATTAATTTAAATTAGGAAAAATGTGAGATATATAAAAATTAAGTAAAAGAATTTAAATTTTTTTTTGAAATTTGTATTTTTGTTTCAATTTAATTAAAAGGCGTGAGAGGATATTTAAAAAAGAAGATAATTAAAATAATAAGTGGTTCAAGTTTTAAGAGTATTTATTACAAAAATAACTGCCCTATTTTCATACTTTTCTCAATGTATTTGTTTATAATTGGAGAAATAATATTAAGAAGCATAAACTTTTTCCAAAGATTCTTTTATTGATTTTAAGTAATACAATTAAAAAAAAATTGTAAGCAAGATGATTATAGTTGGTTATCATTTCGTTGTAACTGTCAGGAAAATTATCACATGCAATTATACATTGTGTAATGAGGCAACAATTATATGGTGTGTAGAAGAATAAGTTAGAAAAATAAATAAGCGAGTGACATAAATAAAGATTATATAAAAGAGAGTAAAACAACATTAATATTCAAAATAAGTTTGAAAATTCAAGAAAATTTTTATAAACACAATATATTCTCATAATCACAATTTTAAAAAACACTAAAATCATTTCCAAAATAATTTTGATGATTACAATAACATGATACTATATTCTACCCATTCAACACGACAGTTAGTGAAATGAAAATTATAGTTTAATACGTACACATTCACTGTTGTTCAAAATAAATGAGTATACCAGAGAAAATTTGCAAATATTAAAACATAAATGACGACTGACAGTTTCATAATTCAAAATAAATGAGTATACCAGATAAAATCTGCAAATATTAAAACATAATTGATAGTCACACACATATAAACACAACTCAAAGATTCAATAGTGAAAAGAGAGACAACTTAGAATCTAAAGATTCAAAATTGGTGTGAAAGAGAAATTTGTAGTAACTACCAAAGAGAGAAATGATTTGCAAGTGAAAGAGAGAATTTGGCAAAAAGTTAACGATAATTAAGTAAAAAAATAGAAAACATAGAAGTTTTAAATTGAGAAATGAGCAGTTATTATGTAGAAGTTTTAAATTGAGAAATGAGTGGTTATTATTTAATTGGTGTATTAGGTAGTTTTAAAATAACGGTTAAAGGGCATAATAGGTAAACATAAAAGCTACACCAAACCATTGTTATTCCCTTTATATTGTTATAGATTAATTACAATAATACAACAGAAAATTAAAGGAAAAAAAACATAAAACCAATAAAAAATGGGTCGGGCTGAAAATTTAGGGTTTGAAACCCTTATTTTCTCTGGCCGGCGGCGACCCCTCTTTGGGGTGATATTACTACGTTTTCTTTTTATTTTTTTCTTTTTCCTTCTCCTTCTGTTCCATTTTCCTGTTAAAAAAAACAAGCATAAAAGTTAAAATGATGACGAGTCTTACAAATTTGTTTCATTCCGGATGATTTTGTGATGTTTTTCGGCGGATTTGGTTGTGGTTACTTCACTGGTTTTTTTGAAGTGCTTTTGATGTTTTTTTTTTTTGTTTTTTCGTTGGCTTTTTGTTGGTGATACAGTGATGATTTCTGTTTTGAGTTGGTGGGTTTCTTCTGAATTTGGACAATGAATTTCTGATAATATTTTTCAGATTTTCGATTTGAGGTTATGATGAATTTTTTATGAACCTCTTTTGGTGCTTCGGATCTATTTGTGTTTTCGCTTATATTTTTTTTTTTTTTGGATCCTTTAACTTCTGCTCTTCACTTCTACTTATAATAATTTTTTTTTTGAACATGCTTTCAAGGCTTTAAATCATTTTCCTTTTTGGAGAAAACATGTTTTAACATGTTTTTCTAATTAGTTTTAATGACGGTGATATTCTGCCGTTTTGGATTTTGCATATTGATGAAATTTGTTTACCATTTTCGGAACTTTTGGATTATTGATGGTGATAATTGCTGTTTGATTTTTTTTATTCTCTTTAAGGCATGTTTGGACCCAAACTTACCCCTTTTTTTTGAAACTCTTTTAGTTTAGGCATTTTAGAAACTATAGGAAATTTTATTGTAATTTACTTTTGTAATTTTATTTATTTATTTTTATATTGTAAAAAAAACACTATTATTTTTAATCTATAATAAAAATTTGTTTTTATATTTTTATTATTTTTTTTATATTATAATGAAACAACAAAAAAATATTATTATTCATAAAAAAAATGATGAAATAAACTATTGATATTAAAATGCAAAAACATAAAAAAATTTGATGTAAAAATGAAATAATCATAATGAAAATCATGAAATAAACCTAACAAAAAAAATTTTATATTAAAATGACATAATCATAATAATTATTTTTTATTTTAAAATAAACATAACAAAAAAACATTTTTTTATATTAAAATGACATAATCATAATAATAATTTTTGATTTTAAAATAAACATAACAACAAAAAAAAATATATTAAAATGACATAATCATAATAATAATTTTTGCTTTTAAAATAACATAACACAAATTGGTATTAAAAAAAACTTTTTATTAAAATGAAATGAAACAATTTTTTTATTAGTAGTGAAATGAAACAACAATTTTTGGTGTTACTAATGTAAAATTAACTTATTATTTTTTTTATATAATAAAATTATTCCATTTAGATTAAATGAAATAATATTATCATCATTATTTTTCTTTTGATATAAAATAAAATGAAGACCCAATATTAAAATGAAATAGAATCAATTTAACAATGAAATGAGAACAAAAATTTAAAGATGAAATAAAATTAAATTTAGAACTGAAATGAAAACAAAATTAAAAGATGAAATAAAATTGAATTTAGAACTGAAATGAAAACAAAATTAAAAGATGAAATAAAATTGATTTAAAAACGCAATTAATTTAATAAATGACATAAGATTGATTTAGAAATGAAATGAAATTGAAAAAAATAAAATGAAAACAAAATTATAAAAATGAAATAAAAATAAAATGAAAACAAAAAATTATAAAAATGAAATCAAAATTATTTTTGTTATTTTTTATTTTTAAAATGAGATAAAAATACTAATAAAAATCTATTTTTTTCATTAATCCAAACTTCATCCAATTTATCCGATTAACCTTGTCTCCGATGTAACTTCTGACAAATTCTTCCAGTGATTTAAACGAAACTTTATCAGAAAAATCCAACCTGTCAATTAAACTCAAATGAACATATTTTTCCGACTGTCTTCATCAACAAATGAAATGAACCGATTTAATTCCACTGGCTCAAACCCTTCCACGATTAAAATTTCCAATTAACCCCCGACCTTCTCATCAACAGACTTGAATGGCTCAAATTCCCTGACTACAACTCATATCTATAAATTGACAGCCGACTGCGAAGAAACGACCATTTTGCCCTCCATATGCTAAAGAGCGCGCCACATGGTTATTTCCTGTAAAAACCAACCAACTACATAACTTGTTAGTGACTGGTTAAATGCAATACAAAAATGCAATGAAATGTGAGATGATTCGACTAATCTTAGGGCAAAATTTGGGGTATTACACATACGTTCTTTTATGAGTTTGTAACCTCATCTCTTTCAAATTTTCAACGCCTCCAAACGATTTCTCCAAGATTTCCCATGCTTCTTTTGCCGATTCAACATCACTAACCTTTTCAAAATTTTCTGGATCAATGCATTGATGAATCATAAAGAGAGATTTATAATATTTATTCTTAAATTCTTTATGTGCAGCCTTTTCCTCATCGGTCGCGTTTTCTGCAAGCGGCGTCACTCCCTCCTTCACAAGATCCCAAAGATCTTAATATCATAAAATAATCTCCATCTGCTTGCACTAATTCTTATTCTTCAGAGTTGGGAGACTCGTCAAAAAACTCCTATTAGGATGATTCATTGTGTTATACTTCCCAAGAATCACACACTCAGTGCACTAGATACCAGAGATGTTAGAATTACACCAAACCTATAGAGAATTTCGAAACAATCTTGATGAACAAGAAGAATCAATCACACCGATTGATTTCACCTTTTGTTAATCACTTCTTCACTTTAGTGAATAAACCAATCTTGGTTGCAAGATGATTCTGCTGCACAATTGATAATGAAAGAAGAAAGAAAAAGATGAATTGGGGAAGAAAGGGAAATTAGAGTTTTGAGAAAAGAGGAAAAAGAAGAATATTTTTGCAGAATTTCTCTCTGCCTTCATACTGAAGTTCATTCAATCTTCTCTATGCAAATGTATTATTATAATGATAGGGTACCTCCCTATTTATAGGTTGAGATTACTTGCACAACAAAAAATCTCTAACTAACTTAACTAAACTAAAAACATAAAATATAGCTAAGTCAAAATTGTGTCGAGATACACTTCTTTGACATTTCGATAGTTATACTATTTATGCATGGAACATTTCGACAACAACAAACTCTATCGAAATAGTGTTTTGACACAAAGACTTACACTTTCAACAATTTATCTGCCTCTTATGAAAGGTTGCAGACTTCCTATCTAATCATATGGTAAAAAATCAGGAATATAATACATATCAGGAATCTTAAATAGTTACATATGAAACCAAATATGTTTTGATACAATAAATCCTACTAACCTTGAAAAAAATCATACGTTAATATTGGACTTCTCATTCCCTCATTCGTATTATGTATTCGCATTCACTCAATGTTTCTAAGTGTTCAAATTCTTGCTATCTCATTTTGTGGATAATGTATATTCTGTGAGGGAAATAGAGTTGATCGATGATCGATGAATGTGCAGCGCAACAATGGATCTAACTTATGGTGCGGTGGAAGAGAGGTTAGCCTGCAAGGTTAGTACTCAAATGCCAAAGTCAGTAAAAGAATAATATGAGGTGAACGAGATTTGAATTCAAAGTTCCTGAGAAATGGCATGTTCTCCCTTTTATAGTAACAACTCGCTAATCTCTTGGCGTAGAATGCAGTGATCCTTTTGATTGATCTTGGAACGAGATCATTTATATTCTTAACTATGATAACATACAAGCACCACATGTGGTACAATAGATCGTTCATCTCTTTGGACCATAATTATTAGCCTCTCTAGCCATCTGAGAACAATGCACGTAAACATGTGTATGCATTCTCCTACTATACTATGTTTAAACTCATTCCAAATAAGCTTAAAGAAAATTTGGTTTCAACATCCCCTAGTGATCGCATAATATTGTGTTTATGGCATCATGTTGGTACAAACTTTCTCATGGTTCACATAATTTTGACATGCCTTTGAAGCATAATGACTCAAAATAATTACCATATTAACTGATTCATTAACCTCACTACAACGAATAATACATTTTATGACTAAGGTTTCATCTAAGCCAATGAATAACTGAAGTTTCAATCATATGATATTTGTTTTTTTTTAAAATACTACCTATTCTCTCGGTTGTGCTCACAGCCGAGAGAAAATGTTATGATCAATCCCCATTTGAATATCTAAAATTGCATTTACACTACGCCAGAAATTACTTTTAGCAGCGCATAGAAAGACATCGCTTTTTACAAAAGCGCTGCTAAAGGGTCAGTAAAAAAAAAGAAAAAAAGTGCCTACCAAAGACAGCGCTTTTAAAAAAGCGCTGCTAAAGGGGGAGTCTAAGAAAGCGCTTTTTAAAAAGCGCTGCTAAAGGGGGACCCTAAGAAAGCGCTTTTAAAAAGCGCTGCTAAAGGGGGACCCTTAGAAAGCGCTTTTTCTATAAAGCGCTGCTATATGACATTGCTAAGACACCTTATGAAAGCGCTTTTAAAGCGCTGCTAAAGGCCTTTAAAAAGCGCTGCTATAGGTATTCATATTATACTTTTAAAATACCCTCCAGAATTTTAATAGAAATAAAACAATCACGTAGTTTCTTTTCTTCTTTCTTTCTCTGGCAAACGCACGAACGAACGAATAGAACTCTTAACCTACGTTTCCGTCCGATCATCACCTTCTTATGTCCGTTCACCGACCGTTCACCGTCCGTTTTTGAGTGCATCCATTCGTCTGCATTGCATTTCCACCATTGTTACGATATGTGAAGTTTTACTCTGCTTTTCTTGTTTTTTTTATCTTTTCACCATTGTTGGTATTTGAAGATATATAGAGATGGTTTTTTTGTTCTGATGATATAGATGGTTTTATATAGATGGTATTTGAAGATATATATATATATAGATGGTTTACTGTGTTATTGTCTCTTTGTGTTATTGAGATATAGATGGTTTAATATTATTGTTGTTGTTGTTGTTTTTATTGAAGGTTTAGTGTTATTGAGTTATTGAAGGTTTAGTGTTATTGTCTCTTTGTGTTATTGAGTTATTGTTTTTAGTGTTATTTTTCATTGAAGGTTTGATGACATGCAAGTAAATTTAATATTTGATATAGATATGATATTTGATATTTGATATTTGATATAGATAGAGGTGTAAAGTATGAGATGTAGATATGATATTTGATATTTGATATTTGATATAGATGGTTTAATATGATATTTGAGTAATTAAGGTTTGATGACATGCAAGTAAATTTAATATTTGATATATGATATTTGATGTTTTTAGTGTTATTGAGATATAGATATGATATTTGATATTTGATATTTGATATAGATGGTTTAATATGATATTTGACTTATTGTTTTTGTTGTTGTTGATGTAAAGTATGAGATATATATATATATATATGATATTTGATATTTGATATAGATGGTTTAATATGATATTTGAGTTGTTGTTTTTGTTGTTATTGTTGAGTTATTTGAGTTATTATTTGAGTTATTTGATATAGATGGTTTTTTGTTTTTGTTGTTGATATAGATGGTTTGTTGTTGTTGTTGTTGTTATTCTGAATTACAGGTATATTATGGCCAGCAACGAGGAAACATCACATGATGGAAAACAAACAACAAAAGACGTGGAAGGCGATATTAAAAGAGGAATAACGATTATGAAAAAAACCATCCGTGCGAGAGATATAGGTGTAAAGTATGATGTCCATTGGAATAAAAGAGATCAGTTGGTTGAGCCTAACGGTGTGGTGCTGACAAGTTACATTGGAGCACTTGTACGTTCGCAAGTTCCGATTACTTGCGATAACTGGAGAATTTCTGCATTACAAGCGACTAAGGATAAAATTTGGAGCGAGATTCAGGTATGATATTTGATCATTTATAATTATGTTGACAATTATATCTTTAAATTAATTATACTAACATGTTATATGTATGTGTATTTGTTTGCAGAGATCTTTTAATATTGAGGATTCTAGGAGAAAATATTGTATTCAATTGGCCGGAAAACGCTTGAGGGGATTTAGAGCGTTCTTAACGAACAGGTTTCTTAAAGATTCTGATGGAAACTTTGTAGACTCGGAGCGTCCAATGAAGTACGCTGATTTAATTTCGGCTGAAGAATGGTAGACATTTGTTGCCAAGCGAAGAACTAAAGAATTTGAAGTAAGTACAACTTATCATGAACAATGTCTAGTATATATACCTCTTCCACAAGAGTTCTGATATGACTTAAACTTGTTTTTTTTAGGTTAAGAGTGACGTAAATCGGTAACGGGCATCAAAACCTGCGTATCCATACAAAAAGGGGCGTTTGGGATATGCACGCTTAGAACAAAAAATAGTAAGTACATATAAATGCTTTAATATGATATATTCACAAAAAAATAGTAAGTATATATAATAGGATATAATGCTTTATTATTCGTCTTATTAATGCGTAGTTGGAAGAGGAGAAAAGTGATGCGACATCTCTTCCGGACCATGTTGTATGGAAGGCTGCCCGTGTGGGAAGAGATGGAGTCGTCCAGGAAGAAGTTCAACAAGTATTTGAACAATGTGTAAGTACAATATTAGCTTTGTCAGTAACTGATCAAAAGTGTATTATATATTTATATATATGCTTTTATCTATATTTCAGGAGAGTCTATCCCAGACTATAACTCCAGCTGAAGACGATGATTGCAGGAGCTTATTGAGTCGGGTGTTAAATATTCCTGAGTATTCTGGGCGCGTGAGGGGTAAGGGATTTGGTGTCACTCCATCCAAACTGTATAAGCAGCCAAAGAAAAAAAATCCAACCAATAAAGAAGTGATGGCTACATTGGAGGAAATGAAAGCTCAGATTCGTGAATTACAGAAGGACAAGGAGAGATACATGGCGGAAAGGCGCGCTCTAGAGGGTAAGGCTACTAGTGACAAAGATAGTATCGGTTGTCCGCAGAAGCTTCCAGAGGTACGTAATTGTACATATTACATTAAAATTAATTTAGCACAGTTTTCTTAATTGACACATTAACTGATCATTATTTGTTTAGGGCATTTCACCTTGTCGGCTATATTTATTGTCACCGATTTATCGCATGGTTGCCAAGGAAAAGGTGCATAACACTCTGGGAGACTTACTTCACCATAAACCGTTCCCTGCTGGAATTTTGAAAGTATCGGTTGATATTGCGTTAGAGGGGGGAGCGTTGTTGCCTATACCAGATGATGTTTCAGACGCAACAGTGGTGGGAGACGCAATAGGAGCGTATGTTACATGCCCGACAAATTTCATTTTCCTAGATGATGAGGTAGGTTGAACCTTGTAATATTCAAATGTTTTATGACCATACATGAAAGTTATTCTTACATTTACGTTTTCTTATTTACATGATGATCTTAGACTCCCTCAAAATCCAAATCAAAAGATGATAGAATTATTGTGCGCGATACCGATTCAGCTGCATCAAAGAAACAGGTACTACTACAGTTACATGATTATCTTAATATACATTAATTACTGAACTTATATATGACTTTTAGGTTCATGATCAGCAGTCGCAACAAGTCAGCAAGGGTAAGATGCCTGAAACTTACAAGGTGCCCAGCAAAAAAAAGGTCGAGCCAAAAAAAGCATCTGCTCCTCGATTTAGGATGTGCCTTGAAACACTAGTAGGAACAACAGATGTGCCTGAGGGCGGCATCCGTCAAATACCTATGCAGGAAGGTATTTTCGGTTTTGAATATCCCGAAACAATTGCTAAGGAGGATTTTGACCAGGTTTTCACACATTCTGAATTGGGTGTCAGTGTTATGCATTCCTACATCAGGTACTCCGATGCATTTTATTTAAATAATTGAACATTTTAAAATTTGCTAGTTTAACTGAATATTCTAATGTTGATTATGTTTTTTTTAGGCTCTTGTATGACAAGTTGTTGGTCCCGAATGATTTGACTTCAATGTTCGCATTCTTATCTGCTAGCTGTATCAACTCACGAACAATAGACCAGACACCAGATACAGTCAAAGAGTACACAGTCCAGAGATTTATGGGCGCGACTACAGAGAAGTTGTTCTTGTTGCAATACAATACTGGACATGGGTTAGATTTTATTCTAAATTCATTTATTATAATTGTTCGATTTTTTACATTCTATATAATATTTCCGTCTAATGATATAGTGGTTTTTTTGTTCTAATGATATAGTGGACACTGGTTGTTAGTCGCGATTAATCCGATGAAAGAAATAGTCTATTATATAGATTCATTGGATGTCGATACAAATAAATATGAAAATCTGAAGAACATGGTTGATATGTAAGTGATGAGATATACTGTTCTGAATAATTATATATCTTTATTTATTATGTGACATTGTTCTAAATATGCGTTTATATTATGTTAGAGTTATACAAATATTAAGAGCACAAAGAGATGCAACAGTGCGAAAAAGCAAGGCTAACAACATCAGTTGGATCAGAGTGGAGGTATATTTTCCCATGTTTGACTGTTATAGTGGTGTCGCTACTCGAAAAAATGCATCGTGCAACGACGGGGAGGCGAAAAGGGAAGGACAGAAGAGTCGCCACCGAACTTTATTTATCCCATGAGGGGAAAGGAAAATATCGAGAAAACCTTAGGAAAGAAATGGATAAGATGGTCTCACGACCAAGAACGGGTTCGGAAGCCGGTTATGCAAGGGGAAGGTATTAGCACCCCTCGCATCCATCGTACTCGATGGGAACCTTTTGTTTGTCGATGTGCGAATTTATTTGCTAAAATATTATGCTATAAAAGTGTGTTCCAAAGGGGGAGAGAGAGAGAGAGAGAGAGAGAGAGAGAGAGAGAGAGAGAGAGAGAGAGAGAGAGAGAGAGAGAGAGAGAGAGAGAGAGAGAGAGAGAGAGAGAGAAAGGGTTAGAAACAGGGAAAGAGAGGTAACGGGGAAGAAGAGAGAAAGAACAGACTCGGTAGGACTTCGCAGTCCTATGCCTACGTATTCTCAATAGATGTGAGAAAGTCAGAGTCGACGTAGTTCGGGGAACTACAGATATGGGGGGAATGTGCTCGCCAAGACATTGCCGTCTTGTGCCTACGTATTCTCATCTGGTATGAGAAATCAGAGCAGCCGTAGTTCGGCCTACGGGTGAAAGGTGAAAAAGGGAGCTTGCCAAGACATCGCCGTCTTGTGCCTACGTATTCTCATCTGGCATGAGAAATCAGAGCGAACATAGTTCGTGCTAATGGTGTGTTGATGTTTTTTATGGATGATGCTATCGTGCGCATTCTAGCAGTTAGGTGTTTTGCTGCTCGCTCGTTGGAGACTTAGGCGTTACCTGTTTGCGGTAGAACGGTCGTAACATATCCTTTTTGAAAGATTGATTAGTTTTCGCCACGCGAGGCAAGAAGTCACGTTTGATTGATTGGAGATTGTTTTTTAGGGGGCGAGACAGGTCCTCGGATAGTAACCCCTACGGGTAGTACCCAATTCTTTATCTCAAAGTTTTTGTTATAAAAAGGTGTGGCGAACGAGGCGTCTTCGTATTGAAAGACGAGTATCAAGACCACACACACTACAGTGAGTATCCTGACACTCGGAGAGGAAGAATACTACACTCAATCCTCTCTCTTTAGTTCAACACAAAGAGAACTTCATTCTCTTATTAAAGATGTTTTTGGTTTTGAATGGTAAGTGCTTTGCGACAGAGAACCCTACAGTAAACGTCAGCACTCGGGATAGGAGAAGGCCTACGCCTAACCACTCCACGACCATTCAAGTTTTTGTCATGAAAAGATTTGAAAATGCACTCGGTACGGGACCGAGGTTTTAGGTGAGAAAGGTTACGGAATGAAGTTGTGAAAGTGAGAGGTGGTGGACAAAGTTGCGTCTTCGTATCGAAAGACGAGTATCGAGACCACCCTCACTACAGTGGGCATCCCAACACTCGAAGAAGAAGAGGTCTACACCCAATCTTCTCTCTTTAATTCGATACCAAGAGAAATCAATTTAAAGATGGTTTGAAAATGGACTCGGTACGAGACCGAGGTTTTCGAAAAATGCACTCGGTGCGGAGCCGAGGTTTTAGGAGGAAAAGGGGTGGAAAAGTCTTCGTATTGAAAGACGAGTGTCGAAACCACCCTCACTACAGTGGGCATCTCGGCACTCGGAGAGGAAGAAAGTCTACACTTAATCCCCTCTTTTAATTCAATACAAAGATAATCGGATTTTGAAGATGGTTTGTCAATACTTTTGAATCGAGTTGGGACAAGTAATGAAGAGAGAAAAGAGGTGGTCTCAGATCCAACATTACTCATCAATAATTTGACTGGTAATGAATTACGGAGGTCTCGTCATCGACCAAAACGAAGAGAAATGGGACAAAATGCCCAATAACAAATGCGAAATAAAATTTAACTTAAAAATAGAAAACAAACTATAAAGTCCAATAAATAAAAGTTATAAACTAATATATATAAAAAAAGCTATTATAAAAATATAATATATACATAATATACTTTAAAAGAAAATATAAAAAATTCTAACCATTGCTACCCTTGACCTGATCACTTTGCTTGACGACTTGAATATAACCTCCTTGATCAGGTTAAAAAAAACCTTGATAATTCTTCTTGTTAGACACACATACCTCGATCCCCTGTGGAATGCAAAATGTTATGCAATGCTAATGCTAATGATGCAATATAACATAAGCCAAAGAGGTTGGTCAAATTTTGGGGTACAACAGTTGCCCCTATTCAAACGGCTTGGACCTGAAGGGATGAAAGGTGAACAACTTTCATACAATCAAGGTAAAAGACGGTTGAATACCCAAGAACCCGGAAATTTGATAACCGCGAAACGAGCCTCTGACATCGCCGCCAGGCACCCATATTAAGTAGAACGTTTGACCTCGCCGTCAGCTCTTAATAGCATTTAACCTCGCCGTCAGAACTCAACGTCTAAACGGTAAACCACCTGACTTCGCCGTTAATCTTCAATATGCTCTGACTTCGCCATCAAAAACTTTTTCAAAATTGTCTTCTGACTTCGCCGTCAATTCTCAAAATAATCTGACTTCGCCATCAAAAACTTTTTCAAAATTGTCTTCTGACTTTGCCGTCAATTCTCAAAATAATCTGACTTCGCCATCAATTCTCAAAATAATCTGACTTCGCCGTCAGAACTCAACGTCGTCTGATGATAGACACAATATCGAAAATCACATCGTCCAATGATAGACGGAGAGAAACTGTTAGAACACAGATTGGTTCTTAATAATTACTCTTTGTTTTGATGATAACTGTTAGGAAATTTATATTTAAGAATTATATACTCTAAAATTTGTTTGAGAGTTTTACTGCAGATTGAATTTATATCAACTCTCTAGAAGCAAATCTGCCTTGAATACAATAAGTTTTTCTGACTCTGATGCGCCAGATGCACCTCACAGAAGAATCTGCTTGCTCCTTACAGAAGATCCTGAGCGTAGTCTCCAGAAGGATCTGAAGAAAGAAGCTCCAGAACATTCTGGGTCAGAAGCATCTGAATATAATCAGAAGCATCTGAAGATAGTCAGAAGCATCTGAAGCTGAAGCATCAGAAGTATAGAAGAATATTGATTGAAGAGTTTCTCAAAGCATTAGTCTACAGAAGTTTCTGAAAGTACCTACGCTGCCAAGTACTGAAGTTCTGTGTCAAAATGCTCTGATGATCAACACGCTAGAAGCACACACGCTGCAGAAGACTCTGATACAGCTTAGTTCTGAATCTCATTAGAAGACTCTGATCCATTCAGACTCTGAAGAACTTGCTGATACTGAAGAAGTATTTTCAAGAATATATCCGTTGGAACTATTCAACGTCTCTTTCCTTATTTGTGCTAGACACACTTACACAGACATAAGGATTTTTCCGTGCCATCTATTTCAAGGAAAAGTCAGTGCATGTGAAGACAAAAAGGCTCAGACCTTTTGGGACTCTCTTTTCAACGTTCAGCTTGCATGATTCAGCTGCCTATAAAAGGAGATCTTCACTTCATTCTTCAGTGCTACACCTTTGCTGAAAAGAAATCATAATATTCTAAAAGCCTTCATTCTTATTCTTCATAGAATCTTATTATACTTAAACTTAAGAAAAAAAATCACTGTTGTGATTAAAGCTTTATAGAAGCATTAAAAACTCTTGTATTTAATTTACATTGATTGTAAAGGATATTCCTTAAGAGGATTCAGTAAGAATCAGTAGCTCTTGAGAAGACTAAGAACTGTAGTTATTAGGTGATACTATTGTAATCAGTTTGATTTAATAGTGGATTAAGTCCTTGTTGAGAAAGGCAAATCACTCTGGAAGGGTGGACTGGAGTAGTTGTTAAACGAACCAGGATAAAAATAATTGTGTGATTATTTTCAAGTATTAATTTTCCATACTTATTCAACCCCCCCCCCCCCCCCCTTCTAAGTATTATCTCACCTTCAGTTGGCATCAGAGCTCCGGTTCTGAGTGTGCTACCACTTAACAAGTGTCAGTAAAGATCCAGAGAGATATACTTTGATCAATATATTTATTTGTTATCATGGCTGATAATTCAATGTCAAATATTAACAATAAATATGAAGAGAGGGATAGAATCAGCACCAAACCTCCAATGTTTGATGGAGAAAAATTTGACTATTGGAAAGATAGAATAGAAAGTTTTTTTCTTGGGTATGATGCTGATCTGTGGGACTTGGTCATTGATGGATATGAACATCCTACTGGTGAGGATGGCAAAAAGATTGATAGAAAATCAATGACTGAAGTGCAGAAAAGAGATTTCAAGAATCACCACAAAGCCAGAACTATATTGCTTAATGCAATCTCTCATACTGAGTATGAGAAGATTACTAACAGAGATACTGCTCATGACATGTTTGAGTCACTCAAAATGACCCATGAGGGAAATTCTCAAGTTAAGGAGACAAAAGCTCTGGCTCTGATCCAGAAGTATGAGGCTTTCAAAATGGAAGACTCTGAATCTGTTGAAGCCATGTTCTCCAGATTCCAGATACTCACTGCTGGGCTGAAAGTTCTGGACAAGGGATATTCCACGTCAGATCACGTAAAGAAAATCATCAGAAGTCTGCCCATCAGATGGAGACCAATGGTGACTGCCCTGAAGATGGCCAAAGATCTGAACAAGATCTCTCTAGAAGAACTCATCAGTTCTTTGAGAAGCCATGAAATTGAGCTGGAGGAAGATGAACCCCAGAAGAAAGATAAAGTTAAATCCATAGCTTTAAAATCTAACAAAACTGCTAAAGCTTTGCAGGTCATTCAAGAAAGCTCTGAAGAATCTTCTTCTGAAGAAGAAGATGAGCTATCCATGCTGTCCAGAAGGATCAACAAACTCTGGAAGCACAAGGGAAAGAAGTTTAACAACTTCAGAAGATCTGACAACAGAAAGGAATCTTCTAGTCACAGAAGATCTGCCAAGAAAGAAGTGGTGTGCTATGAGTGCAAAGAACCTGGGCACTACAAGAATGATTGCCCTCAACTTCTGAAAGAAAAACCTAAGAAGAAGTTCAACAAGAAGAAGAAGGTTCTGATGGCAACATGGGATGACTCAGATGAGTGTGAGTCATCTTCTGAATCAGAAGAAGAATGTGCAAACGTTGCACTGATGGCCAGGACAGAGGATCAAGAGGAAGGTACCTCTGGATATGAATCTGAATCTGAATCTGATGATGATGCAGAAGAGGTAATGGATAAACTTACCAAAGAAGAACTCATTAAAGTTTTAACAGAAGTTCTTAAAATTTATAACAACATCAAACTCAAATACAAGAAGCTGAAAAGCAATCTTGAATCTGAGATTGATCTTCTGAAAACAGAACTTGTTGAGCAGAAAGAAATAAATTTAAAAATCAAAAATGACTTTGATAGAACTCAACAAGAATCTGAATCTGAGACTAAGTCATGTGAAAATATTTTAGAAAAATATGACTCTAGTTTTCAGAGGTTTCTCACTAAGAGCATAGACAGAAGCAAGATGGCTTCCATGATCTATGGTGTTAGTGGAAACAACAGAAGAGGCATTGGATATGAGTCTTCATCTGGAAGCAATCCAAAACCTGTTGACAAACTTTTCATCAGGAAGACACCTCTGTATTCTCAATTCAAATTTGGTCACTTGAATGACATTAAACACACAAGCTCTGAGAAGAGTACCTATGTGTTTAAATCAAAGGCAAGTCAGAATAAACATTATGTTGCAAAACAGAAGTTTAGACAAACCTGTAAACCAACTAACCCCAAAGGACCCAAGAAGATCTGGGTACCTAAAAACAAAATAATTCCTGTTGCAGATGTTCTTAGCAGCAAGGTCAGGACACCAATCATGGTACCTGGACTCTGGATGCTCACGACACATGACAGGAGAAAGGTCTATGTTCCAAAGCCTAGAACTTAGATCTGGAGGGGATGTGAAGTTTGGAGGAAACCAGAAGGGCAAGATCATTGGATCTGGCACTATTGGAAATGGTAAACTTCCCTCTATTACTAATGTTCTGTTAGTTGAAGGATTGAAACATAATCTATTGTCCATAAGTCAATTAAGTGACAATGGTTATGATATAATCTTTAATCAAAAATGTTGCAAAGCTGTATGTCAAAAGGATGGTTCTATCCTATTCAGTGGAAAGAGGAAACACAACATTTATAAAATTAACCTTTCAGAACTTAAAGTTCAAAATGTAAAATGCCTTTTATCTGTGAATGATGAGCAATGGGTCTGGCATAGAAGATTGGGGCATATTAATATGAGACGTATATCTCAGATTAATAAACTCAATCTGGTCAGAGGACTTCCTAAGTTGAAGTTCAACTCAGATGCTCTGTGTGAAGCATGTCAAAGAGGTAAATTTTCAAAATCTCATTTTAAATCAAAAAATGTTGTTTCTACCTCCAGACCATTGGAATTACTTCACATTGATCTGTTTGGACCAGTGAAAACTGCATCCATCAGAGGCAAGAAGTATGGGTTAGTCATTGTAGATGACTACAGCAGATGGACATGGGTAAAGTTTCTAAAACACAAGGATGAGTCTCATTCTGTGTTCTTTGACTTCTGCATTCAAGTCCAGACTGAAAAAGATTCCAAAATTATTAAAGTCAGAAGTGATCATGGTGGAGAATTTGAAAATAAACATTTTGAAAAATATTTTTCTGAAAAAGGCATTGCACATGATTTCTCCTGCCCTAGAACTCCACAACAAAATGGAGTTGTAGAGAGGAAAAATAGAACATTGCAAGAAATGGCCAGAACCATGATCAATGAGATAAATCTGGCAAAACATTTCTGGGCAGAAGCAATTAACACAGCCTGTTATATTCAGAACAGAGTGTCTGTAAGACCTCTTCTGGAAAAGACTCCCTATGAATTGTGGAGAAATAGAAAGCCAAACATTTCTTATTTTCATCCTTTTGGATGTATTTGTTTTATGCTTAATACTAAAGATAATCTGAACAAGTTTGATTTCAAAGCACAGAAGTGTTTCATGCTTTGTTATTCTGAACGCTCTAAAGGCTACAGAGTATTCAATACTGAAACACAGATTGTAGAAGAATCTATTCATGTTAGATTTGATGATAAGCTTGGCTCTGAAAAGCCAAAGCAGTTTGAAAGTTCTGCAGATAGAGAAGTGATTCTCACAGACTCTGAAGGCTCAGAGGCAGAAAAGGCAAAAATCAAAGAATCTGAAGCAACCCCAGATGCTACACCTTTGACCTCCCAACTAAACAACTTGCATATTTCTGAAAGACCAACTGTCAGAGGATCTTCTTCCAGAATCAAAGCTTCTCATCTAGAAGATGTGATAATTGGAAAGAAAGATGATCCAATAAGGACAAGATCATTTCTCAGAACTTCTGAATCTTCTCTATTTGGCTTAGTGTCAATAATAGAACCAACATCTGTAGATGAGGCTCTGGAAGATAATGAATGGATTATAGCTATGCAAGAAGAGCTGAATCAATTCACCAGAAATGAAGTTTGGGATCTGGTTCCTAGACCTAAAGGATTCAATGTTATTGGAACAAAATGGGTCTTCAGGAATAAGCTGAATGAAAAGGGAGAAGTAGAAAGAAATAAGGCAAGGCTGGTTGCTCAACGATACAGTCAGCAAGAAGGTATTGATTACACTGAGACATATGCTCCAGTGGCAAGGTTAGAATCTATACGCCTTCTTATTTCTTTTGCTGCACAAAATAACATCACTTTGTATCAGATGGATGTTAAAAGTGCCTTTCTTAATGGCATTATAGAAGAAGAAGTTTATGTCCACCAACCTCCTGGTTTTGAAAATGAAAAACTTCCAGATCATGTTTTCAAATTAAAGAAATCTCTATATGGATTAAAACAAGCTCCCAGAGCTTGGTATGAGAGATTGAGTAATTTTCTTCTGGAGAAGAATTTTATCAGAGGCAAAGTGGATACAACTTTATTCTGTAAAACCATAAAGAAAGATCTTTTAATTTGCCAAATTTATGTAGATGATATTATTTTTGGATCAACAAATATTACGCTTGGAAAGGAGTTTGCTACATGTATGCAGGCAGAATTTGAAATGAGCATGATGGGAGAACTCAGATTCTTTTTAGGAATCCAAGTTAATCAAACTCCAGAATGCACCTACATACATCAGACAAAGTATGTTAAAGAACTTCTGAAGAAATTCAACATGTCTGACAGCAAGGTGGCAAAGACTCCAATGCATCCTACTAGTTCACTTGGGAAAGAAGAGGTAAGTAAGAAAGTAGACCAGAAGCTCTACAGAGGTATGATTGGCTCTCTTCTTTATCTTACTGCTTCTAGACCTGACATATTGTTCAGTGTTTGTCTGTGTGCTAGATTCCAATCAGATCCTAGAGAATCACACTTGACAGCTGTCAAGAGGATTCTAAGGTATCTGAAAGGTACTTCTAATGTGGGTTTGTGTTACAGAAAATCTGATGATTTCAAATTAGTTGGATTCTGTGATGCTGACTATGCTGGAGACAGAGTGGAAAGAAAAAGTACTTCTGGAAGTTGTCAATTTCTAGGAAGAAATCTAATCTCCTGGTACAGCAAGAAGCAACCCACAATTGCACTTTCAACCACAGAGGCTGAATACATTGCTGCTGCTGGATGTAGCACGCAGATGCTCTGGATGAAAAGTCAACTAGAAGATTATCAAATTTTTGAGAGTAACATTTCTATCTTTTGTGATAATACTTCTGCTATATGTTTGTCCAAGAATCCCATTTTACATTCTAAGGCAAAACATATAGAAATTAAGCATCATTTCATCAGAGACTATGTTCAGAAGGGAATCATAAATTTAGCCTTTGTTGATACAGATCATCAATGGGCAGATATTTTTACAAAACCTCTTGTTGAAGATAGATTCAATTTTATTCTGAAAAATATTGGTATGGATTTTTGTCCAGAATGATATTTATCAGAAGCAAATTGTTCCAGATGCAAAAATGCTTAATTCATCTGAAGTATTTCTTCTGTTCATTTATTCTATTCTGATTAACTTTTCTGATGTGAAAATCTGAACTAATCATCTTTAGAAGATCTGAACATTGGCTAACGTTTCATTTCTTGAGAGAATTCAGAACAGCATGCAAGCAAACACGTGTCCCACAAAATCTGATGAGGTGACGTGTGGACAACTGAAAAGACGTTTGAGGTGAAATTTGAATAGTAAATATCTTGGTTTTCCCCCCAAATCTGTCAGAAGCATTTATTATTTGAAATGATTTTATTCTTTTCATTTAATGCTGCTCAAACGTGCGTTCTTTCTGTCTCTTGGTGTGCCTATGTGATTAGTATAAATACTTGATGTGTATTCACTTTCACACTTTTCACTCTCAGAATTTATATGCATTTTCATCTATTGTTCTCTCTGCATAAAAACTCAAAACCTAAGTGTTCTAAAAAGCAATCTTCAATGGCGTCTTCTTCATCAACAACTGCACAGTTTCAATCCACAATGGCTGCTGTGACTTCAGACAACCTAGGTGATGTTCCATATACTCCTCCAAAGAGAACTCTTCTCACACCAGTTGATAAACTAGAAGTTTTGTGTGAATCCATGGTTGAATTTGATTCTCTGGCTGACAATGGGTTTGATTTTCGCTCCATTGTTAGAGCTCAAGGTTGGGTGAAATACTTTGATAGACTGTTTGGACCAGTTTACCCTCTGCTTGTTAAATAATTCTGGATTCATGCATCTGTATATCCAAAGTTTATTCTATCATCTGTGCTGGGAAAGGAGATCATCATCACAGAGGATCTGATTAGAAGACTGATTGGTTATGAAGAAACAGATGGTGTTTCACATCTGCCAGCTGGGCGTGTTGATATGGATGAAGTTTATGAGGAGGTTATGACTGCTGGACAAGCCTCTAATAGATTCAAAGATCTGAAGCCTGATTACAAAATCTGGGCCAAGATCTTCATGGGATGCATACATCACAGAAAGTCAACAAATTCCTCAGATTATGTCAACAATGAACAGATCTATTTTATGTACTGCCTTAGTCAGAGCAACAAGGTAGATCTGCCTTACATATTGTTCATGCATCTGTGGAATCACATCAATGCATCTAGAGAATCTGTGAAGGAAAAAGGCCAGAAGATCAGGACTTGGATACCTTTTGGAAGGTTGCTCTCAGATCTTCTCACTGAAAATGGTTTAGTGGCTGCTCTGTATGATGCTGGTGTTACAGAAGAACTAGAGTTCATTATGGGAAAGCCTCTGAACGCTAAAAGCCTTCTGAGACTCAAGATTGTGGATGAACTTACTACTTCTCCAAAGAGGTTAAATATGTCTGATCTGAATAAGAGGATTCCAGTATCTGACTTTCCTCTATTCTTTGCTGAAGAACCTAGACACATTGTTCTGATGTATATAGAGGAATGCAAAAGGGAAGGAGTGTCTGTTCCAGCCAATGTGTTTCAACTTGTCAAGCAACCACTGCCAGATGCAGGAGAAGAAGAAGAAGTTCCACTTCAGAGGAAAAGATCTCAGCCTGTAGCAGAATCTGAACCTGTCCAGAAGAAGGCTAAGATTGCTGAGAAACCAAAGGATCTGTTAAAGAGAAATGACTCTGGAGAAGCTGCCTCTGCATCTGCTAAGAGGATTAAACTCAAAGGTACTAAAGCTTCTGTTATTTCTAAAAATGTTGTTATTAATGATTCATCTATTAAGTCTGTACCCAAACCCCCTGTCACTCAAACAACATCTGTTGCTGCCCCTAGTTCTGTCTCACCTCAGAAACAAACAACTGCTTCTGTATCAAAACCACCTCAACCTAAAATACACATCAAACACTTCACTCCACGTCCATCACCAACTGTTCCACAACCAACAGAACCACAACCAACAGAACCACAACAAACAGAACCACAACCATCAGAACTATCACAAAATTCTGATAAACAAAACTCTGATCAACCATAAACAGAAAATCAACCAAAATCTTCTGATCATCCAGAAAAACAAACCACAGAAGATCAACCACAAAAAGACTCTGTCATACCACCATCAAATACTCCATCTTCTGAACCTGTAGCACCTGTTACTTCTGAACCTACTAAAGTAACTTCTGCTCCTGTTTCATCTGAACCACCATCACAACAATCTGATATTCCTTCAGAACCAACTCATATCCCTGAGACAGAAGTTCTTGACATCACTCCATTAAAAACAGTGTTTCAAGTTTCTTCTACCTCTTGTACACCTGAAACATCTTCCAATTCATCTGAATCAGAAATTCATCCTGATTTTCTGATTAATCCATCTGACAAATATCCTATACATGAACCTGAACCTGAACCTGAATCAACCTTACCTACTAAAACTTCCATCTCAGACCCTCTGCCTCCACCTGCACCTTCATCTGAGATGATTGTTCCTACTTCCACTCCATCATCATCTGGAATATCTTGTGCCCAAGTGTCTTCTCTTTATCATAATTTATCTTATGGTTTCAAACTAAAAGATTTTTATGATAGAGTTGAGCCTTCTGAACCTTTGGAACCTCTGAAACCAAAGCTCATTCAGGCCCTTCCATCTGTAATCCTTTCATATATTCAATCTATGAACAATGAAGGATCATTAGCCACCATAGCTGCTACATCTGATAAAGCTGCTATTTCAGATCTGCATCCTGCATCTGATAACACAGTTGCATCTGATAAGCCATCAAACTCTGCATCTGTACCATACTCCAATGCATCTTTTGATGTTGTTTACCCACGCACAAGACCTCAACCAACTCTGCTTAATGCATTAAACAGATCTTTACCCCAAAAACCAGAAATTCCATTCATTCCTTATGTTCCCCCACCTCTGATTTCCATCTCAAAATCACTGATACCACCAACTCCCAAACCTAAACAAATGACTCTGGAAACCTTGCTTAAACCACCACCCAGACTTAATATTGATCATTTATTTCAAACGTTTTTGCAAGAAATACAGATGTCTTTAGGTACTGTTCAGAAGAGATGCTCTGAAACTATGGATGCAAATGAGACTGACATCATCTGGAAAGGTTTTATCAATAGATTCAACACAGTAGCTTCTAATCTGAAGAACATCTGTTCTGATGATGCAAAGCTCAGAGCTGAAAGAACTCAATTCTGGATTGTAAACAAGACTGAACCTCTGCTTTGTTTGGATGCTCCTCCTCCTCCTCCACCAGAACCAACTGCCAATGCATTGACTATGACTCTGGTAGAACCCTCTTCAGGATCTCCAGAACATATGGCAATTGACTCTGTTCAGGATACAGAACCTCCATCATCAGAGATAAAGACAGAAAATCCAGATTTGGGAGACAAGATTGCTGCTCTGGAAGCTGGTCAATCTGAAATAAGATCTTGGATGGCGAAGCAAGACAAGAAATCTGAGGACATGTCAGAGTGGATGTCTAAACAAGATGAGAAGAATGAGACAATAACTAAGTTCATGTCAAAGCAAGAGCAATCACAATCTGAGATTACAGACCTATTGAAGATGCTTTTGTCAAAACACTCTTAGATTTTTTTCCTCATATTTATGCATCTGTTGTTTTGCATCTGATTGTTCTTGTTATATTTTCTGATATGTTCCAATGTACTTTTGCTCTGTTATGATTAAATGAATCAGATTGTTATTCTCCATTGAATTATCTGTTCTTGTTCCTTTTATTTGTCTTTATTAAAAGTTTTTACTTTTTGCTTATGACAAAAAAGGGGGAGAAAATAAAGATCTGAACTATTTAATATAATTTCACTAGAATGAATCTTCAGACATATCTACTTTTTCTAATATCTAAATTGGCTATTTCAGAACATTTGATAAGAACACTCTATAAAAGAATCTCTGAGTTTCTCAGATCATTTATCTTTTATCAAACTCTGAATCTCATATCTGCAAGATAGTCTGACCCTTGATTATTGCAAAGACAAACAAGATCTGACTCTGAAGATTACTCAAGATAAAAAGGGAAGTTTTCTATTCCTTTTTCATATTTAACTCAGGGGGAGATTCATCATCTCAGGGGGAGTTATAATTCTTTATGTTCAATTAAATAAAATTTCTGATACTTTTTGTCATCATCAAAAAGGGGGAGATTGTTAGAACACAGATTGGTTCTTAATAATTACTCTTTGTTTTGATGATAACTGTTAGGAAATTTATATTTAAGAATTATATACTCTAAAATTTGTTTGAGAGTTTTACTGCAGATTGAATTTATATCAACTCTCTAGAAGCAAATCTGCCTTGAATACAAGAAGTTTTTCTGACTCTGAAGCGCCAGATGCACCTCACAGAAGAATCTGCTTGCTCCTTACAGAAGATCCTGAGCGTAGTCTCCAGAAGGATCTGAAGAAAGAAGCTCCAGAACATTCTGAGTCAGAAGCATCTGAAGATAATCAGAAGCATCTGAAGATAGTCAGAAGCATCTGAAGCTGAAGCATCAGAAGTATAGAAGAATATTGATTGAAGAGTTTCTCAAAGCATTAGTCTACAGAAGTTTCTGAAAGTACCTACGCTGCCAAGTACTGAAGTTCTGTGTCAAAATGCTCTGATGATCAACACGCTAGAAGCACACACGCTGCAGAAGACTCTGATACAACTTAGTTCTGAATCTCATTAGAAGACTCTGATCCATTCAGATTCTGAAGAACTTGCTGATACTGAAGAAGTATTTTCAAGAATATATCCGTTGGAACTATTCAACGTCTCTTTCCTTATTTGTGCTAGACACACTTACACAGACATATGGATTTTTCTGTGCCATCTATTTCAAGGAAAAGTCAGTGCATGTGAAGACAAAAAGGCTCAGACCTTTTGGGACTCTCTTTTCAACGTTCAGCTTGCATGATTCAGCTGCCTATAAAAGGAGATCTTCACTTCATTCTTCAGCGCTACACCTTTGCTGAAAAGAAATCATAATATTCTAAAAGCCTTCATTCTTATTCTTCATAGAATCTTATTGTACTTAAACTTAAGAAAAAAAATCACTGTTGTGATTAAAGCTTTATAGAAGCATTAAAAACTCTTGTATTTAATTTACATTGATTGTAAAGGATATTCCTTAAGAGGATTCAGTAAGAATCAGTAGCTCTTGAGAAGACTAAGAACTGTAGTTATTAGGTGATACTATTGTAATCAGTTTGATTTAATAGTGGATTAAGTCCTTGTTGAGAAAGGCAAATCACTCTGGAAGGGTGGACTGGAGTAGTTGTTAAACGAACTAGGATAAAAATAATTGTGTGATTATTTTCAAGTATTAATTTTCCATACTTATTCAACCCCCCCCCCGCCTTCTAAGTATTATCTCACCTTCAGAAACATCATGCCCAAATCTCACATCGTCTAATGATAGACGAGAGGAATATCAAAACCAAATCTCGCATCGTCTAATGATAGACGAGAGGAACATCATATCCAAATCTCGCATCGTCTAATGATAGACGAGAGGAATATCGAAACCAAATTCCGTATCGTCTAATGATAGACGAGAGGAATATCAAAACCAAATCTCGCATCGTCTAATGATAGACGAGAGGAACATCATATCCAAATCTCGCATCGTCTAATGATAGACGAGAGGAATATCGAAACCAAATCGCGTATCGTCTAATGATAGACGAGAGGAATATCAAAACCAAATCTCGTATCGTCTAATGATAGACGAGAGGAATATCGAAACCAAATCTCGTATCGTCTAATGATAGACGAGAGGAATATCAAAACCAAATCTCGTATCGTCTAATGATAGACGAGAGGAAAATCATATTCAAATCTCGTATCGTCTAATGATAGACGAGAGGAAAATCATATCCAAATCTCGTATCGTCTAATGATAGACGAGAGGAAAATCATATCCAAATCTCGTATCGTCTAATGATAGATGAGAGAAGACCATACCGAAGGCCAGATCAACATGCACTTGATCTTATCACCTTGTCTAAAGATAGACAGGAAGAAGACTTGTCTGAAGACCCACATCGTCTAAAGATAGACGGAAAGAAAACCATACTCACGACGTCTAATGATAGACGGAGAAAATACTTGCTGGGGAAACGCATCGTCAATAGGAACTGACGGAAAGAAAAACTGCTCGGGAATGTCATCATCAGAAGATTGATGGACAAAATCATAACCGTCATATGATCTGAAATCCGAGTAAACCGACAAGCTGTCTGAACAAAGCTGCTGGATAAATATCCCTGAACTGATTACAGAGTGATTCACGTTGCCACAGAAGGCTAATGGAAAAACTGGCTTATGCTTCGCATGCATATGCGTATGTTTGAATTTTTCTATGGCGTAATGCTCCATACAAAATGGAAATGCTATGCATTCGAGGATGAGATGCAAAAGATGATGCAAATATGATAACTATATGCAAAAAATGCAGATGCAGGCTCAGGCTGCTGGGGAAAGCTGGATCTGAAAGAATCACTCTAGCAAAATAAATGCTGAAGAGGTGAAGCCAACTCTGCTAGGAATAACCGGATGTGCTAAGTATGATTGGACTCTCTTGGGGATGGCTTACACATGCCAATGATGATTGGGCTTTTGCTGGGGAAGACAGGTGAAGGGTTACGACTTCCCGACATTCATCTTGAACCTGAAGATTGACTGCACCTGCTTGAATAGCTCTGAGTAGCTCTGAAGATATGGAGAGGAAAAGTTCCCTTATTTACTTCTGATTTTGCCCCAGCCCGTGGGATCTCTGTGGGGATGTTCCTTGAAAGGAAATCATAAATCTCTGTACCATGTTGGTATGATATGAACTGCCCCAGCATCATGAACCTCGGAGGGGTGCTTCAAATTAACTGCTTTCTGGATAAGGATAACTTTTGTGCTCTTGGGGTGACCTGCCCCAGCTTTGAAATGATTTGCCCCTGATTGGATGATTTGCAGAGAAGTGCCCCTGGCTGACTTCGAGAGATTTATCGAATCTCGACCTGATTGCCCCAGATTAACTGATCTTCGGATGGCTGATTCCTTTGATGATCATTTGATATGCCTTGCCCCTGCTCAACGGAGTACTCAGGCGTTCTGCATCTTATCTCGATCGAATTTTCCACTGTAGAAACTTTCCTGCTGTCAAGTACTTACTCGCAAGTAAAACAAATTGTTTTGCAAATGATAATATCAATGCAATGCATATGACAGTTTTGAAATCCAAGTCTGTTCACTAGAAAAAAGTTGTGATGTATAGTGAATGAATCACTTATCGGAATGTCAATATCAATACCCATAGGGTAAGAAAATCCTTTTAGGAGTCAGTTTCTACGCGATCTTTACCGAAGTATGCTTTCGAAATAAACTTGCTTCAATTAGGACTTTTGAAGGTTGTAACTTGGTTAGGTTCATGGTTTGAAAGAAAGGATGTAAGGCTCAAAGTTCTGTTTAACCCACCCACTCTCCTTAATATTCTCCAATCCTATGTTCAGCTAATTCGACACTCGCTCGCCTCTCAGAGGTTGAATGACAGGAGTGATGGTTCAGGAAACCACAAGTTTTCGGAGTGACAGTCACTCGCTTTTCGTCTTTGGTGCCTGGAGTCACACGACTTGTTTTTCATCATATTTTTACTCCCTATTTTTGCCTGGACTGACTCTTTTGAGTACATCTTCTGATTTCGAAGTCCAGCGGGATGCCCCAATTTTTACCTAAGCCACTTGTTTTCAAGTTGTCGACTTAGCGGGCTTCTGTTTTTTCTTTTCTTTTTTTTTTTTTGGAACAAATCAATGTGACACCAGCTGGTCTGATTTGTTGAAGGGATTGTGACTGTCTCACTTCTCGGCTTTTTAGGTACGATCTCTACGGGTGTGATTGATCCTCGAACGGGGGAACACTCCTTCTGTAATCTGGATGCTCGGTCAAATTAACTGACACCTACCCTGCCCCAGGTTAAGATTGAGGTTTTTTCGTTTTCAGAAAGAAACTCCTACAACTAGGCTCAAAGGGGTTGACAAGGGATTAACATCCTTATATCTCCTGTGTTTAGGGACTTGAAACAATGTCTGTACATCATCAGCATAGATTTTATTCAAAAGCATACATTCGGAAGCTTGCGTCTTTAAACTTCGTCATCCTCCCTTAAGGAATTCCGCTTAAACAAGCGTTTGACATTAATGGAAAAGCAATATTGAGTGAACACGAATGGATTTAATCAAAACATGCATATTCATTTCATTATCATTATCAATCGAAAACAAACACGTCTTACAAATGAAATTTGCAAATAAGTTCACACTTAAACAGAAAAGAAACTACAAATGCGAAGGAATAACATGATAGAGAGATTGCCAGCTTCGGGGAACTGGGTTTTTGTTCTTGACTTGCTGCTGAACCAGCCATCTTTAGAATTGCTCATCGAAATCCGTCTGGTACTCTTCTGAACATATGCTCTCGGTGAATCCCTCCATGACATTAGCTGCCGAACCCATATGACTTGACGAAGGAAGATCGTTGATCTGAATACCCTGAGGCGTGATTGAAAACCTGTTGGAGTCCAACAGAGTCTGAACCTGGCTTCTAAGCACCTTACAGTCTTCAGTTGAATGCCCCTGTGCCCCAACATGGTACTCACAGCGGGCGTTGACATCAGAATCTGAAGGATGTGGAGAAGTCTCTGGATCAGCTTTCTTCGGCACTATCAAACCACCTCTGATCAAGTCTGGCAATATCTGACTGTACGACAATGGCAACTGAGTGAAATGTCTCTCTGGCTTCCTCAATCTTCGTCGAGCGTGCTGACGCGGCTGATGACGGTATGAATGTTGACTCTGAAGGGGAGCAAATATCTGATACACAGACCTAACAGATTGCTGACTTTGAACACTCGAAACGTCTGAAAACTGAACCTGAGGTATTGGGGATTCTGGGATAGTATCATTTTCTTTTTCCCATTCCTCTTTAGAGCCGACAACTGATTCACTTTCATAAACTGAGGTATCTGAGATGTCTCAGATCTTTCCACTCTTGATTCCGCTCTCGATACGTTCTCCCGCTATCACTAAGTCAGCAAAGTTTAACGTTCCGCCACTAATCATTAAATCATAGTAATGGCCTTTCAAAGTACCCAAGAAGATGTCAACCAATTCTCTATCCTGAAGCGGTGGTTGAACACGAGCAGCAAATTCTCTCCATCTCTGCACATACCCTCTAAAGGATTCATTCTCCGCTTGAGATAATTCTTGCAACTGCATGCGGCTGGGATTCATGTCGAGATTGTAGTTGTACTGCTTCACAAAGGCATTGGCTAAATCTGACCATGATCGGATGCAACCACTTTCCAACTGCATATACCAACTCAACGATGCCCCACTCAGACTTTCCTGGAAACAGTGAATCATAAGCTTGTTATTGTGGACATGCGAGGTCATTCTTCTGCAATACATCACCAAATGCTGCTTCGGACAACTATCCCATTTGTACTTCTCAAAATTGGGCGCCTTAAACTTCGGAGGCATCACAAGACCTGGCACCAAACACATGCTCGAAGCATTCAAATTAAGAGTGTTTTGACTCATCAGGGCATCAAGCTTTTCATCCAACAGACGATACCTTCTCATAAACTCAACAGTCTGTGGGTTTTTAGGATTAATCTTTGGAACAACCCTTTGGGAATCTGGCACAGAGAAAGTGAAGTTCTGATAGTCCGAGTCATGGAGAGAAGATGAATCTCTATCTCTAACAATAGTATGCTCTTGATCTTCGACAGGAATCTGCACATGCTGAGCTTGAGCAACATTGTTCACCGGAGTCCTCTGAATATTGGCCTCTCCTCTGGTCATAGCTGTCATGGCTTCCACGAGCTGATCCAACTGATTCTTCATCATCTCAAACTCTGCCCTCGTAACAACCAAGTTCTGCTCCTCTGAGTTCATGATCTTTCCAGAAGCTAACTCAAATCCAATGTGAATGTCGGGAAATCAACTGCGGGTTGGACAAAAGACTGGTAAGCTCTCTGCTCCGGTTGAGGATGGATATGCAAAAATGAGATGCAAATGAAATGCAATGCAAAATGCTAATGCAACACACAAAGGATCAAAGTCACAAATCCTGCAACACAACACAACGAGATATCTCTCACCTCGGGTGGGCAATCTATTGGTTTATAAGAGGGTATTCCAAAGGCTTTTCAAACAAAGTCCCATGCACTAACCCTCAAAAGTTTCCCATCAGAACGACTACTCGTAAGACGGTAATTCTTTCAAAAGATGAACACAGAGTTATGTTTTAGGAACCTTCGGAATAAGGTTCTACAAAAGGTCCTCAGAGTCAAGGACTCCCAATTGGAAATAAAGACGCCGTTACGACTACACGTAAGACATCATTGTTCCAACGGGGTCTCATCTGAGCGGTGGAATTCAAACCAATTCAACGAGTCCTACGTCTCGCAAATCAGAAAGAAATCACCTCCTAATCTTAGTGTATACTCAAAAGCTCTGGTAGAAAGCTTTTATCTTCACAAACCAACCAATAAACCCAACAGGTAAAAGGAACACAACATAATAAACAGTTAAAAGCAAACAAATAAAACACGTGACAAACAAATTAGGCTTGGCTTGCTAGGTATTTCCCCAGCAGAGTCGCCAGCTGTCGCTACTCGAAAAAATGCATCGTGCAACGACGGGGAGGCGAAAAGGGAAGGACAGAAGAGTCGCCACCGAACTTTATTTATCCCATGAGGGGAAAGGAAAATATCGAGAAAACCTTAGGAAAGAAATGGATAAGATGGTCTCACGACCAAGAACGGGTTCGAAAGCCGGTTATGCAAGGGAAAGGTATTAGCACCCCTCGCATCCATCGTACTCGATGGGAACCTTTTGTTTGTTGATGTGCGAATTTATTTGCTAAAATATTATGCTATAAAAGTGTGTTCCAAAGGGAGAGAGAGAAAGGGTTAGAAACAGGGAAAGAGAGGTAACGGGGAAGAAGAGAGAAAGAACAGACTCGGTAGGACTTCGCAGTCCTATGCCTACGTATTCTCAATAGATGTGAGAAAGTCAGAGTCGACGTAGTTCGGGGAACTACAGATATGGGGGGAATGTGCTCGCCAAGACATTACCGTCTTGTGCCTACGTATTCTCATCTGGTATGAGAAATCAGAGCAGCCGTAGTTCGGCCTACGGGTGAAAGGTGAAAAAGGGAGCTCGCCAAGACATCGCCGTCTTGTGCCTACGTATTCTCATCTGGCATGAGAAATCAGAGCGAACGTAGTTCGTGCTAACGGTGTGTTGATGTTTTTTATGGATGATGCTATCGTGCGCATTCTAGCAGTTAGGTGTTTTGCTGCTCGCTCGTTGGAGACTTAGGCGTTACCTGTTTGCGGTAGAACGGTCGTAACATATCCTTTTTGAAAGATTGATTAGTTTTCGCCACGCGAGGCAAGAAGTCACGTTTGATTGATTGGAGATTGTTTTTTAGGGGGCGAGACAGGTCCTCGGATAGTAACCCCTACGGGTAGTACCCAATTCTTTATCTCAAAGTTTTTGTTATAAAAAGGTGTGGCGAACGAGGCGTCTTCGTATTGAAAGACGAGTATCAAGACCACGCACACTACAGTGAGTATCCTGACACTCGGAGAGGAAGAAGACTACACTCAATCCTCTCTCTTTAGTTCAACACAAAGAGAACTTCATTCTCTTATTAAAGATGTTTTTGGTTTTGAATGGTAAGTGTTTTGCGACAGAGAACCCTACGGTAAACGTCAGCACTCGGGATAGGAGAAGGCCTACGCCTAACCACTCCACGACCATTCAAGTTTTTGTCATGAAAAGATTTGAAAATGCACTCGGTACGGGACCGAGGTTTTAGGTGAGAAAGGTTACGGAATGAAGTTGTGAAAGTGAGAGGTGGTGGACAAAGTTGCGTCTTCGTATCGAAAGACGAGTATCGAGACCACCCTCACTACAGTGGGCATCCCAACACTCGAAGAAGAAGAGGTCTACACCCAATCTTCTCTCTTTAATTCGATACCAAGAGAAATCAATTTAAAGATGGTTTGAAAATGGACTCGGTACGAGACCGAGGTTTTCGAAAAATGCACTCGGTGCGGAGCCGAGGTTTTAGGAGGAAAAGGGGTGGAAAAGTCTTCGTATTGAAAGACGAGTGTCGAAACCACTCTCACTACAGTG
Organism: Lathyrus sativus; assembly: GCA_963859935.3. NCBI lineage: Eukaryota > Viridiplantae > Streptophyta > Magnoliopsida > Fabales > Fabaceae > Lathyrus > Lathyrus sativus. The sequence continues at coordinate 467,904,096 of OZ012739.1, forward strand.
GGCATCTCGGCACTCGGAGAGGAAGAAAGTCTACACTTAATCCCCTCTTTTAATTCAATACAAAGATAATCGGATTTTGAAGATGGTTTGTCAATACTTTTGAATCGAGTTGGGACAAGTAATGAAGAGAGAAAAGAGGTGGTCTCAGATCCAACATTACTCATCAATAATTTGACTGGTAATGAATTACGGAGGTCTCGTCATCGACCAAAACGAAGAGAAATGGGACAAAATGCCCAATAACAAATGCGAAATAAAATTTAACTTAAAAATAGAAAACAAACTATAAAGTCCAATAAATAAAAGTTATAAACTAATATATATAAAAAAAGCTATTATAAAAATATAATATATACATAATATACTTTAAAAGAAAATATAAAAAATTCTAACCATTGTTACCCTTGACCTGATCACTTTGCTTGACGACTTGAATATAACCTCCTTGATCAGGTTAAAAAAAACCTTGATAATTCTTCTTGTTAGACACACATACCTCGATCCCCTGTGGAATGCAAAATGTTATGCAATGCTAATGCTAATGATGCAATATAACATAAGCCAAAGAGGTTGGTCAAATTTTGGGGGTACAACAAGTGGTTCTACTTGATCAAACTATTTAAACTATATATCCTGATAAATGTTCTGTTGCGGTGAAATTTGGATGTCAAGCTATTGATTAACTTGAATCTTAATTCATTTACAACCGGTCTTTGATTTATCCGAAGGAAAGGTTAAAGAAAGGAAAAACCTAAAAGGGTGAGATCTAAGGTTCGAGGGTTGGTTAAATTTAGGGAAGGTATTAGCACCCTAAACTTCCGTAGTACTCTACGGGAACCTTTTGTTTATTTTTTTTATTTATTTCATTAATTATTTTGCTTTAAGGTATATACAAAGGATTGAAAATTAAAAAAGACCTAGGGGTTAATTCTAAGTTTACTCGGCAAGACATCGCATCTTGTGCCTACATATCCTTACGGGAATGGAATCAGAGTAACTGTAGTTCCCCTCAAAAGGGAGGTTAGAAACGTCTTGACTGTGGCCAATGTTTGCTCAGAGACTCCAATCTCTATGTTAAAAAAATGTTAATTAAAATTAAAATAGGGTTAAATTAGGGATTCCAACGGCGGAAAACCTTAAAACAGAGTACGACGACTCTTTTGGCCTAACACTAGGATAAAAGCAATTTTGCCCACGGCGGGACACCTAGGCTAAACAGGGTTTGATCCATTAAAGGGGTAAGGCTATTGACTCAGCGGCCAAAAGGCTGGACCTAATCCTTCGGAAGGATAAAACTGTAAAAAATGTGAAAATATGACAAATCATTATATGGAGGAATAATTAAGGTACAGAAATAAGAAAAGTAATAAAGGCAGAGGGTATAAAGAAACAAAGAAACATTTCTGAAAACATGAAGAATATGAAACGAGCATGCACATGAAATGCCCAAAGAAAGAAAAATAATAAAAGGTACATAAAATGACACGACAAACATCAAACATCAGGAGTTCCTTACGAAAAGGTTTTAATTTTTTAATATTTTAATTATAAAAAAAAAAAGTTTTAATTTTTTAATATTTTAATTATAAAAAAAAAGTTTTAATTTTTTAATATTTTAATTATAAAAAAAAGGTTTGAATTTTTTAATAAAAAATATTTAAGTTAAAATTATATAAAAAAAATTAAGTTTAAATTATAAAAAAAAGATTTTTTGGAGGAAAAGTCTTTTCAGTTTTTTTGGAAAAAGGCTTTTCAGTTTTTTGGGAACAAAAAGGTTTTTTTTTTCTTCGGAACAAAAAGGCTTTTCAGTTTTTAAAAAAGGTCTTACTAAAAAAAAGTTTTAATAATAAATAAAAAAAAGGGTTTTGATTTTAAAAAAAGGTTTTGATAAAAAAGGGTTTTGATATTAAAATCTACGGACCTAAACACACATGGAGATTAACATGGCAAAATATGCACATAAACATGAAAAAGCAAAAAGTTTAATAATTTAACGGACCTAAACACATTAACATGGCAAAATATGTACATAAACATGAAAAGGCAAAAGGTTTAGTAATTTAACCTACGAAGCGGAGGTTTGCTTCGGTAAATGTGAAAAAGGTTTGAATAAGGGAACACTGGAGAGCTCCAATCCTTCTGACGAGTTGTGGGAATGACCGCCTTTCTTCTCTGGGGATATCCTTTGTTTTTCCCTTTCTCTCTCCTCTTTTCTGAAGAAAACCTTCTGACCCCCTTTTCAACAAAGCAACACATGTATATATAGGGAACAAATTAGGGTTAACACCAAATTGTCAATAATGTCCCTAAAGCCCATTTTAAAGCCCAAACTAAATAATTAGTTAAGAAAAAATAAAATTTAAATAATTTAAAATAATTAAAATAAACTTAAAATAAAAACTAATAATCCTATTGATTCCTAAAATCAAAAATATTATAAAAAGAACAAAATTTTTTTTAATATTTTTTATTTTATGATTTTTTGGATATTTTTATGAATAATTTAGAAAAAGGTGAAAAAAATAATATTTTTAAAAAATGATTTAATTAAAATACGAAAATAATAATTAAATAATAATAAAAAACTATTTTTGTTATTTTTTAATGAAAGATAGAAAAATTTAGAGTAAAAATAATAAAAAACAAAAAGTGACAAAGATGAGATTTGAACTCTCAACCTCTCACACTCACAACTCCTTACACATGTCCTCTTGCCAATTATGCCATTTTTAATTTTTTAGAAAAAAATGCATGCCATATGATATTTACCTGCAAAAAGTCAAACGACTACACAAATTTGTTAGTAATTGATTAAATGCAATAAAAATGCAATGAAATGCGACGACAAATCTTAGGGCAAAATTTGGGGTATTACAGTTGCCCCTATTTAAATAACTTCACCGGGTGATTTGAGCAACGGAGACTTGAGAAATCATGGTGGAGGGATTTAAATACAGATAACCGAAAATTTTGCCTTTAGACGCAGTGCTATGCAATGATATGGACAAAACAAAACGAACTATAATGCTAAATATGATATGAATCTGATATGATGCGTATGATGAAAATGACAAATACACGGATACAGACGAAACAACGTCACAAGGGACGACCCATCGAGGAATTGCACTAGGGAAGAAGACATGTCATATCTGGAAGAACGTCGGATAGACACGACACAGAATTGTTGATAGGTGCCAAGTAAATTAGAAATTGTCCGCAAGGTAAGACGCGGGTAAAACACGAGCTCAGGAGAAAAACGCAAATGGGGATAAAACACCCATGATGCCAAGTAAATAAATTTTGCCCACAAGGTAAGACGCGAGTAAAACACGACCTCAGGGGAAAAAAAGTAAATGGGGGTAAAACACCATGATGTTAGGTAAACCCAGGAATATCTGGTAAACGGGGAATAAAACACCCGGGATAAAGGTACATGGGGGATAAAGCACCCAAGGATAGAAGGTAAATGGGGAGTAAAGCACCCAAGATAGACATGTAAATGGGGAGTAAAGCACCCAAGATAAAAATGTAAATGGGGAGTAAAGCACCCAAGATAAAAATGTAAATGGGGAGTAAAGCACCCAAGATAAAAATGTAAATGGGGAGTAAAGCACCCAAGATAAAAATGTAAATGGGGAGTTATGCTATGACATATGATCAAATGCAAATGCAGACATCGACGACAAGACTCGACTCTTTCGGTGAGATGACAAAACTAGAGGACTGATTCCTCAACACGGAGATCACTGTCATTCTGTTAAACTGTATCAAGTTGATAGTCACTGTAGGAATGATGAATAACTGCTTAGGGATTATGCAAGTAAACTGCCCCAGGTCAAATGAACTGATAATTGCTTCAGCTGTCTAATTCGTGGAATCGACTGTTTTGCTGTATCCTCGGAGGGCTTGCCCCAGTCTGGGTCTTGAACAATTCTCTGGATAAACCAAATCTGAGAAGATATTGCCTTGAACAAATCTTGAACTAATTCTTTGACAGGATGTAAAAGGAACTTGCCCCTGATAAGATCACTTGACCAAGTTTCTCATTGTTTGAAAATTCCTTAGAGGAAAGCCAGTTTGCAAAAAAAATATTCATACAAACATGGTAATGCAAAGTTCATGCGATTTTTGAAATCAAAATTATTTTTGAAAGATGGAAAATACATGAGTCGTTAGTCAGAACACAACGGTTCAAGACGCTCAAAGTTTAAAACAAAGGTGTACTGCCAAAATAAATGATTCACAAAGATCTTTAGGAGTCAGGTTACGCAACCTTGCTGTAGTATACTTTCAAAATAACCTTGCTTCAATTAGGTCTTTTGAGGGTTGTAATGTGGTCTGGTTCACGGTTTATGAAACAAAAGATAAAGGCTCAAAAGTTATTTGTACCCACCCAATCTACGTGATGATCTTCAATCCTATGCTCAGTTAACTCATACTATGCATTCAGGTTCCCATAAGTTAGGGATTTCATTGATCGTCGCAGTGATGATTCAGAAGTCAAAGGGACCTATGGAAAGGCAGCCACTACTCCCCTATAACATTTGATTGTTTTGACATTGAGGATTTTCAAGATAAGGATTTAAAAATCTCTTTGTATTATCCCTAAATTTTGCCTGAACTGTTTATTTTAGAGTTTACAGTCAGCGGGATGCCCCAGTTTTGCCTAAGCCTCCTTCATAGGTTTTGACTTAGCGGGCTTCTTTTGATTTTTTTTATATTATTTTTTTGTGTGAAGGAAAGTGACTGTTTGATTTTAATGATTACGGTGAACCATCATCGACCTTTTGATTAGAAAACATCTTCGACACTTGTTTGACGTGTGCGAAGGAAAATTTGTTAATGAAAGGTGTATCGTATGAACACACAACCAAGTTAACTGAGAACTACCCATCCCAAGGTTAAAATTGTGGGTTTTTTGTAACGAAAGAAACTCCAACTTCTAGGCTCGAAGGGGGTAACGAGGGATTAACTTCCTTATTTCTCCAGTGTTTGGGAATTGAAACAATGCCTTACATCATCAACAAGGTTTAATTGAAAGCATACTGACAGCAGTTATGGGTATAACATTTTCGTCATCCTCCCTCCGATCTTAGCATATCAAAATTTTGGACAAGAAGTAAACATTTGAAAAATAAAGCATAAAGATGCAAATAAATGGACGGAAATGAATTGAATCAAAAGTCGCAATGCTTATTTCATTAATGAAAGTACAAACATAATTGAAAGCAAACAACTTAAACAAAATAAGGAAAATGCAAACAACGAGAAAAAAAAGGTCCAATGACAAAGCTTCAATTTTGATGTGTTGGCAAGGGATCTGTCTGGACGCTCGGACGACTATCCGTAAAATCCAGTATTCCGGCTCTAATCAATTCACGCACCCTAGCTTTCAATGCAAAACAATGCTCCAAGTCGTGGCCTAAGGCACCCTCATGAAAAGCACACTTTAGATCAGCCCTAAACCCAACTGGAGGATTAAGAGGAGGTGGTAAAGCCTTTGTAGTGATCAGCCTTTGTCGAACTAAGTCAGGATACAGCTCTGTGTAAGTCATGGGAATAGGATCAAAGTGATCCTTGTTCCGATTCTGGTCTTGTCTGATAACTGGGCGTTGAGGAGTTTGAGCTGGCTGTGGAGCACTAACAGGTTGAGATCCCTGGCGAGGCTTCCTTGATTCAGTTATGACAGCATTGGCCTGTTCATCCTTCTTCTTATGGAAATTCCCGTAGGGTTTCTTTGCACCATTAGAAGATTCAACAACTTTGGATACTTTATCATTTTTCAAACCTTCTTCTAACCTCTGACCAATAGTCACCAAATCTGCAAAACTTGAAGAGACATTCCCGATCATCTTTTCCCAATAGAAAGGGGACAAAGTATCCATGAACAATCCAGTTAATTCCTTTTCTGCTATAGGGGGTTCAACTTGAGAAGCTAACTCTCTCCAACGCTGAGCATATTCCTTGAATGACTCTTTTTCATTTTGAGACATATTTTGTAATTGACGGCGATCGGGAGTCATATCCAGGTTGTATTTGTATTGTTTCATGAAAGCGTTAGCGAGATCTTGAAAGCAACGGACACTGTTATGCTCTAAGTTCATATACCATTTGAGAGAAACACCACTCAAACTGTCTTGAAAGCAATGGATGAGCAATTTCTGATTGTTGGTGTAGGCCGCCATCTTTCGAAAGTACATGACCAGATGAGCTCTTGGACATGAGTGACCTTTATACTTCACAAACTCAGGAGTCTTGAATTTGGCAGGCATAACGAGACCGGAGACTAGGCACATATTGTCGGCATCTATATTGAAGAAATCAGTACCCTCAACAGCTTGGAGTCTCTTATTGATGATTTGATACTGTTCACGGGTAATCTCAGGCTCAACAAAATCTTCATGGTCTTCCCCTTGAACACTAGCAACATTGTGCTCATATAGAGGATTCTCAAAGGGAGCTCGGATAGTTTGGTTAACAGTGTGGACCACAGGTCTAGTCTCGGTAAGGACGGGAGCTTGAAAAACCGGTCTGACAGTCTGACCAATTGTAGCAGACGATGCAATAGGCGGAGAGTAGTTAGGAGGTAAACCAAGCTCGGGCCAAGTAGATGGTGGCACTGGAACAAGAGGTGGATCAACATCTGAAACTTCCTGAATGACGGTCCTTTGAGGTGACTCTCCTCTGGAAATCAGTACTTGGAGCATCTCGGTGAGTTTGGTCATGCCTGATTTCAACTCATCGATCTCCATTCGGATCTCTACATTATATGCCTCTTGCTCTGACATCTTACGTCTATAATTAGCCCTGGTCTGATATCTGTGTCGAGGAATCAGCTTGACGACTCAAAGGTACACTAGAAGACGATAGGACCAAGAAGGAGAAACTGGGGGACAAATGCAATGCAAAAATGTGATGCTGATGCCATGCAATGGTTTCAAGAATTTCAACGGTCGATTGCAAATATTGCTTTTTAAGAAAGTTGGAAAAAATTTTAGACTTTAAAATGTAAGGCTTTTCGAATTTGCAAAGGACTGCTGAATTCCTTGAAACTAGAAATGATATGATGCTTTATGGATGCGAAGCACAAATACACATAAGCAAACAAAAGGTCCTAAGTTAGAGGAACAATGAATGGAGTGAAGGTCTACCCTTCCCAAAGAGGTATGTACTATAGGTTGATTGTACCTGCAGAACAAGGGTTCTAAATCAGTGCCCAAAGTCATCAGTCCATCTTTCGGATATTATCGACTTCCCGACTGACTCGAGGGTCAATAATATTCTCAAGAGAACCTCTTTTAAGTGTAGCATCGCGTAGCAACCATTGTAGGACTACTCCCATATAGTTCCCGCACTACGTCCTATATAAGGTCAAAATGGTGTAAAGGTACTACGGTTCCCAGTATCACAGACTCCAATCGATAACGGTAAAAGTTTTCACGACTACACTCGATCAACCGAACCATTTTCGAAAGTGCCTCAACTGAGCGGTGATTCTCAATTTAGCTTAGTCGGGACTCACTCCCTATAAGCCTCGTCGAATATATCAGCCATCCTATCATAAGGTCGCTCAAGTCCGGGTGTAGGACTTATCTCACAACACAGTAACTCCAAGTAAGGTACCCCAATATATACATACAAGTGAGCAAAATATATAATAAAACAAATATATAAAGAAAAATAAACAAAATAGGGATAACCCTCAATAGTTAGGACTCCCCAGTGAAGTCGCCATTTTCTGTTGCGGTGAAATTTGGATGTCAAGCTATTGATTAACTTGAATCTTAATTCATTTACAACCGGTCTTTGATTTATCCGAAGGAAAGGTTAAAGAAAGGAAAAACCTAAAAGGGAGAGATCTAAGGTTCGGGGGTTGGTTAAATTTAGGGAAGGTATTAGCACCCTAAACTTTCGTAGTACTCTACGGGAACCTTTTGTTTATTTTTTTTATTTATTTCATTAATTATTTTGCTTTAAGGTATATACAAAGGATTGAAAATTAAAAAAAGACCTAGGGGTTAATTCTAAGTTTACTCGGCAAGACATCGCATCTTGTGCCTACATATCCTTACGGGAATGGAATCAGAGTAACTCTAGTTCCCCTCAAAAGGGAGGTTAGAAACGTCTTGACTGTGGCCAAGGATTGCTCAGAGACTCCAATCTCTATGTTAAAAAAATGTTAATTAAAATTAAAATAGGGTTAAATTAGGGATTCCAACGGCGGAAAACTTTAAAACAGAGTACGACGACTCTTTTGGCCTAACACTAGGATAAAAGCAATTTTGCCCACGGCGGGACACCTAGGCTAAACAGGGTTTGATCCATTAAAGGGGTAAGGCTATTGACTCAGCGGCCAAAAGGCTGGACCTAATCCTTCGGAAGGATAAAACTGTAAAAAATGTGAAAATATGACAAATCATTATATGGAGGAATAATTAAGGTACAGAAATAAGAAAAGTAATAAAGGCAGAGGGTATAAAGAAACAAAGAAACATTTCTGAAAACATGAAGAATATGAAACGAGCATGCACATGAAATGCCCAAAGAAAGAAAAGTAATAAAAAGTACATAAAATGACACGACAAACATCAAACATCAGGAGTTCCTTACGAAAAGGTTTTAATTTTTTAATATTTTAATTATAAAAAAAAAGTTTTAATTTTTTAATATTTTAATTATAAAAAAAAAGTTTTAATTTTTTAATATTTTAATTATAAAAAAAAGGTTTTAATTTTTTAATAAAAAATATTTAAGTTAAAATTATATAAAAAAAATTAAGTTTAAATTATAAAAAAAAGATTTTTTTGGAGGAAAAGCCTTTGGAAAAAGGCTTTTCAGTTTTTTGGGAAAAGGTTTTTGGGAACAAAAAAGTTTTTTTTTTCTTCGGAACAAAAAGGCTTTTCAGTTTTTAAAAAAGGTCTTACTAAAAAAAAGGTTTTAATAATAAATAAAAAAGGGTTTTGATTTTAAAAAAAGGTTTTGATAAAAAAGGGTTTTGATATTAAAATCTACGGACCTAAACACACATGGAGATTAACATGGCAAAATATGCACATAAACATGAAAAAGCAAAAGGTTTAATAATTTAACGGACCTAAACACATTAACATGCCAAAATATGCACATAAACATGAAAAGGAAAAAGGTTTAGTAATTTAACCTACGAAGCGGAGGTTTGCTTCGGTAAATGTGAAAAAGGTTTGAATAAGGGAACACTGGAGAGCTCCAATCCTTCTGACGAGTTGTGGGAATGACCGCCTTTCTTCTCTGGGGATATCCTTTGTTTTTCCCTTTCTCTCTCCTCTTTTCTGAAGAAAACCTTCTGACCCCCTTTTCAACAAAGCAACACATGTATATATAGGGAACAAATTAGGGTTAACACCAAATTGTCAATAATGTCCCTAAAGCCCATTTTAAAGAGTAAAAATAATAAAAAACAAAAAGTGACAAAGGTGAGATTCGAACTCTCAACCTCTCACACTCACAACTCCTTACACATGTCCTCTTGCCAATTATGCCATTTTTACTTTTTTAGAAAAAAATGCATGCCATATGATATTTACCTGCAAAAAGTCAAACGACTACACAAATTTGTTAGTAATTGATTAAATGCAATAAAAATGCAATGAAATGCGACGACAAATCTTAGGGCAAAATTTGGGGTATTACATGTTCGTTTGTTTTTTCCATTTACAGTGTCCTCGTCAGCGCAATGGGATTGACTGCGGATATTTTGTATTGCGCTTTATGAAGGAAATTATTCTTTCTGGTCAAATTGAGATTCCAATCATGGTATGCATCAATTCATAAGTTATATGATTCATTTGGATAATTAACCGATATTTCATCTGAGTAATTAGTTTTAAAATTAAATCGTGCATGTTCTGTTATATTATGTAGTATTTTGATGAATTCAAGTGCGGTACTTACTCGAAGGCAAGATTGGAAGAAATTAAGGAAGAATGGTGTCAATTTATTCTTGAGTTGAGAATGGTATAATTGTATAATTCGTATCTATTTGTAAAGTTAACGGATTTGTAATTATATGTAAATTGACCGGATTTGTGATGTTGTAATTATATGTAAAGTTAACGAATTTGTTATTATGGGCAAAGTGATGAATTACAATGTATATTTACTTAAAGGCCAAAGTGTTGAATTGTGTATATAAGGCCAAAGTGTTGAAATAAAAGGCTGAATTATATAAGCAGGGAATGTAATATAAGCAGGTTTATTGAAAAATATATTAAAAAATGTGATTATTCAGAAAAAAATTCCAAATCGTGCACATTAGACAGCACTTTTATGTATAAGCGCTGCTAAAGGGGATAGAGAGAGTGCTAATAAAGCGCTGCTATAGGGGGGTCAAAGAAAGCACTTCTAAAAGCGCTGCTATAGGGGGTCAAAGAAAGCGCTTCTAAAAGCGCTACTAAAGGGGGGGGAGGGGGGATAGGCAGCGCTTTCAAAAGCGCTGCTAAAGGGGTAAAAAAGCGCTGTTAAATGTGCTGCTAAAGGGAGCCTTTAGCAGCGCTTTTTCCATAAAAAAGCGCTGCCTTTACCTTTAGCAGCGCCACTTTAGACAGCGCTTTAAAGCGCTGCTAAAGGTCATTTTTGGTATAGTGTTAAGAGAATTTTTTTATCTATGACCTATTTTATCAATTGTGCAGGCAAGTGATGAGAAAGGTTATGATCAACCCCCCTTCAAATTCCAACAACGTCATTTTAATGCATTTTATATTTTAGTTAATACCTATTCCCTCAATTATGCTGGCAACCGATGGAAAAATGGTGTTTTTGTTTGTATAACTAATGAATCTGTGTCGTCCATTTATAAACTAATAAATGTCAAGACATTGGCAATTCATCAATCACATGAAACATCAGTGATCTGCATGAAACTCACATTAACCAATATATTAAAACGTAAATACCACAATGATTTATTTTGATAGTAAAGTGTAGAGTGCTGAAATGTAAACACTGATAATAAAACCACATTGATAATGAAAGCATTGCATGAAGTAGAAATCATTCCCTAAGATAAATTGCATAGCAGAGAAATGTCTCAAGGTTACTTCCTTATTGTATCTTCTCTTGTAATTTTTAAAACTATTTTCTTTACTAGATATTGTTAAAATTTTTAATATTAGTTATGCAAAGTATAAATGTAACTTAATAATATCAATTATTGTTATTATTATTACGTGTTATCTATATAATATATTAAATCTGAAGCGGCGCATAATAACACGGTACATGTTTATATTTCTACTTCATTTATGCCACATCATCTCATAATCATATGTGACACTTCAACCCTTGACAAAGACAAAAATTCTCATTTTTAATAAAATGATATGACATGACAACCACTATTTCAACTATGTATATTCCTTTAAATTTCAAATTTAAAATAGACATGTGAATCTAAAAACTAAAATTAAAACCAAGTTTCCTTTGAAAGCATAAAAATAATGAACACTTAAAATAAATATATTTAATCTCAAAATAGTTATAGTAAAAAATGTATTAACCTAATAATTAATTACTAGCTTAGATAAATATATTATTTCTATAAATTTTATAGAAAAATATTTATATTTGTCTTGAGATAATTACTAAATTTAATATATTTTTTTAATATCGTTACTACAAGAAAAGTTGTGTCCAGCCACGTGATTTATTGAAGTGAAAATCACGTGGCAAAATATAGACTATTGCGACGTGATTTTCACGTCACTAACATATTTAATATTAAAATAATAAGAAATAATTGTAGCACATGGTCTGTCAGATTTGAAAATTAAAAAAAAAAAACCTTTGTGACGTGAAAAACTGAAAATCACGTTGCAACATGTATATTAAAAATAAAATAAATTAAATTGACAGATCTATTGAGGCGGGAAGGGGGAAATTTTTAAAAAAATTGTTGTGACGTGAATATCACGTCGTAACCATTTAGGAGGAAAAAAATCTGACGCAGTGGTGATGGTTGACTGTGCTGCAGGTTGACCGACAAAATCAATATAACCGTTGGAAAATTTGTGACGTGAATATCACGTGGCAAAGTTGTGAAGTGATAATCACGTTGCTACAGGATTAATGTGAATATTTAAATTTTAGCCATTATAGGTTGCGACCTGAGTTTCCATCTTTGTTTCTTCTTCTTCTTTGTTCTTCTTCTTCTTAATTTGTTTCTTTATTTTTCTACTCTTGTTTCTTCATTTTTCTTCTCCAAGTAATATATATTTTTCCTTAATGTGATTATTGTTGAATTTATTTTTATTAATTTCGTTTAAAATGTATTTTTATACGAGTTTAATATTTGTTTTTTTTTTGTTAAATTTGTTATTGAGAAAAGAAAACAAGAAGGAGATTGAAGTAGATAATTTTCTACAAGATTGAAGGAGTTTGAACAAGAGATATTTTTGCTATTTAATTTTTTATTTTAGTTTGATTTATAAAGTTTGGATTGTTGATAGATGTTTAATTTTCTGTATTTATTTTTTGAATATTTAAATTTTTTCTGAATTTATTTTATGTTTAAATGTTTAGATATGTTCTATTTTTAATACATTTAAATATTCTGTTTTTAATGTTTAGGAAATATCTAAATATAATATTTTGTTTTTAAAGTTATTTATATGTCAAAACAGAAATATGTATATGTTTAATCTATTTTTTAACGTTTAGAAATAGAATATTATATTTAAAAATAAAATATTAAAAAAAGAATATTAAAAATAGAAATATATTATTTTTAATATTTTATGAATAATGCTAACTTGTGTCCCAAGGGCACAAGTTAAGAAATCCACTTATAGTAAATTTGTATTAGAAAAAATAAATTAAAAATTAATTTTATATCTTAATTAAAATTTATACACAATTTCCAAGACGATATTTCTTAATTAAGTTCTTAATTTGTGTCTTTGGGCCAGAAGTTAGCATTACCCATATTTTATTTATTTTTTGTTATATTTATATTAGAAACAAAATTATATTATGTTATTATGTGTTACTAAAAACAAATTTTTATATATAGTATAAATTTATATATAAAAAACCGAATATTAAAAATTAAATATATTATTTTTAATGTTTTATATTTATTTGATTGTATTTGCATTAGAAACAATATTATATTTATATTATTATTATTTGTTATTAAAAAAAGATTTTTGTTATTATGTGTTATTAAAAACAAATTTTTATATATAGTATAAACTTATATATTTAAAACAGAATATTAAAAACCAAATATATTATTTTTAATGTTTTATTTTTATTTGGTTATATTTACATTAGAAATAATATTATATTTATATTATTATTTTTTATTAAAAAAAGATTGTTGTTATTATGTGTTATTAAAGATCTTTAACAACTTCAAATTTATTTAACACTAAGTATAAATACACATCTTTAACAACTTAAAATTTAATATCTAAATCAAAGATAACTACTAAAAAGACATGAGAATCAAATCGATTAATTATTAAGTTTTGATCTGACCTGATCAGAAGGGGATCACTGACTTGCCTCACGCCATTGGGCTGCTGCCTGTTCATCAGTGTTGAGAAGGAGGTGGGGGTATACCTGCAAGACACTCCGATACTAAAGTGAGAGGTTGGACAGAGTGACAGTAAATACAGAAAGTAGGTTGAGAATTGAATACCTAACCCTCTAGTAAAAGAGGGTATTTATGGAGAGACCCCAACACAGGAACAACGGTCATTTGAGTTGGGCTGGATGGTCAGGCCCAATTCAAGTGTCTGTTAGGGCTTACGTGGCGTAGTGAAGACCAGGACGTGGTCTTCGCCCTAGTTCAATTGTCCCGTGATCTCCGAAAAGTTGGTTGACCAGCTCTTTCGGAGGTGAACAGTTGGTTTATCACGTGTCCCCGCGAAGGGGAGCACGTGGAGAACGTGTGGAAGACACGTTCTACCCGACGGGAGCAGCCTCTGGTCAACTGGAGGGTATGTTCTACTCGACGGGAGCCTTGTGCTCGACATGGATGATAAAAGTCCCTTTGGCCTTTCCCCAAATATTATTGGGCTGGGCTTTATCATACAAGTCGGGACCCAGACCAGAACAAGTTTGATGCGTATTATTTTTATAAAATTTATAGATATTATTTTTATTTTTCTTGTAATTATTTTTTAATTATAAATATTAAATAATATAAATTTTATAATATATTTTCAATATAATGTCTCAAAATAATTTTAAATTATTGCAATTCTACATTTTTTTCATATTATGTCGGGCAAATAAACTAAAGACAATGATTGTTGATTTTTCACATATAAGACAATTGAGATTGTAATTTGCTTTTTATTTTTATAATAATTATTATAGTAAATATAATATAAAAAATATTTTTTTTTTATAATGAACTCTCATATTTCAACAACAAAATCACATAAATATTTTCAAATATCATTCATAACAAATTAAAATAATATTTTCTTTTAAAAATTATTAAAGTAATTAGCATTTAAAATACTTTTATTCGTCCTATAACTATTTTTTAATAATATACGCATAAATTTATAAAAAAATTTACAATTGTGTATCGTGCGGATCTTAATCTAATTTTTCTTATTATTAAAAATATTAAAACTCAATGCCAACAACTTCATTCATATTTTCTTAATATTATTAAAATTTGTTTACAAACATGGAAAAAATAATTTAACAATTAATTTTATCATAGAAGAGGAAACATCCTTAATAAAACGTTTATATGCTCTTACCATCCGTATTGAAGAATGCTTTGTAATCGTTATACCAACCAAATGAAAAAGTTTTTTAATTCACTTTCATGAAACAATCGACCTAAAAATAAAACGACGAACACTCTATTATATCATTTGTTACATCGTCGATCAAACCAAAGTAAAAAATTTATCTCATTTGGGATTAAAAAAAAAAGTTGTTCTATAAAAAGAGTAGAACATGTTTTCCCCATACTTTATAACAAAATAAGATCAAATACGTCATTTTATTGCCAACGAATGCATTATACAAGTAAGAGGCTTACCAAATTAATGAGAACAACAAGTACCAAGTTGCAAGATTCTTACCAAATAATTTTAATACCAAAGAAGATTAATAAATAAATAAATAAATAATTTATTAAACAATCAACAAATAAATAGTAATTACTAAACAATCAAATCTTATCATTTATTTTCTTATTAAATCATTAAATACATACATACGGACAAACCTTTGTAGAAGACATATATAACATTAAACATAACACAAAGTCTCAAATTAGAGGCAATTATTCAACCTCTAAAATGACTTGAAACATAACATAAAAATAGATATTACAAATTCAACATATATATAAACATATCACAATCTTATGATTGTTTGAAGATGCTATAAACCTCCAACAACATCACAATGAAAAGCCTCCTTTAGCAACCTATATAAATCATCATAAGAAGAACCACCTGGATCAGCAGCCTCAACCACTTTCTTCTTCCATTCTTGACATTTCTCTCTCATTTCCTTCCCCTTTTCACCCTTTATCATTTCTACCACAAGCTTAGTCACCTCTTCTCTCTTCACATCATCTTTAATATCCATCCCAATCCCCCAAGTGTTGCAAATAAACCTACAGTTCGTCTGTTGCTCTGCGAAGAACGGCCAACCGATCATAGGCTTACCTTCACATATACTCTCGAGCGACGAATTCCAACCGCAATGAGTTAAAAATGCACCGACCGATGAATGACCTAGTACCTCACTCTGAGGACACCAACTTGTTATGTAACCTCTATCCTTTTATATGTTTTGAAAGAAAGGATATCCTGACAACTTGTCATGGCATAATTTGGCTTTTACGTATTGGAAAAATGCATTGATTAGTATTTGTGATGGAACGTGTTAAATTCTCAAAATAATTAATCTGAAATGGAAAATGTACCGCAGTAAATCAAACATCAATTTTAATATGAATGTATGAAGAATTTGTCTTTTAAACCAAACATCGTATTTCCTTTTTCCTTTTTTGGTCATGCTACTTTAATCTTTTATGGATCTTTGTTCACTTTTTTTTCTCGAGATTGTTGCTACTCAAGAAGAATTCGAGATTCCAACACAATTTAGAAGAAGACCTTTATCCAAGCTTTCAATAGAGTGTGTGATATTCCCTATTCCCAACTTCCACAAGCTATCATTAAGAGTGATACACTATTGATAACGATTCCTGAAGAAGAATACAAAGTTAGTTTACGAAATTGCAAAAAAACCTTCATGGTAGGATTATTTGGCCTATGAGTGCAATGTTGCTTACGACTTTTGTGCTCTGTTATAAGCTTGTAAGAATTTGGAATAATGTGAAAAACTGGAGAGTTTTCTCGCTTGACAAAGGCTTTTACAAATTCACTTTTGCTAGCGCGGAGGACATGAGATGCGTTAGAGCATCAGGTACTCTGAATCTTAACCCTGGATCTCTAAAATTGTCCACCTGGTCCAAAGATTTCAATCTTTCTACACAAAATAACACCTCTTCTCAGGTTTGGGTCAGATTCTTTGGTCTTTTGTAGAAGTGTTGGAGGCCTTAAATTCTTTTTACTATTACTAGTTATGTTGGTACTTCTATTTGCAAGGTTGTCAAATTCGCGAGTCTACTCAGACTCGTTAAGGGTATGTAGACTCGACTCGTAAACTAGACTCGCAAACTCATACGAGTCTATGGAAAATTAACAATAACATTCAAAAACCTATAATTTACACATATATGACACACTCCTGTGTTCTTAAACTTATAAATACCTCGTATTTGACACAAATAAAATAACAACACGATTTGATTTTCCTTTTCCACTTTAAATTTTACATAACATAAACCAAATTATTCACCTCTTTTTTATGCAACATATTTCTTCTTCTTTTTAAGAACCTAAAAAGTAAATAATAATTCAACTCAATGTCTCTAAAAATATTAAAATCAAGTCTATAAACAAAAAAATAATAATTCATTGTCATTTCAAAGGAATTCCAATTATATTCACAACTAGAGGAGCTATAAGTTAAGCTTAGAACACAAATTACAAACCTCTTTAATTCTAGAGTCATATCTCCATAGAAATATCACCCTTCAGTAGGTAACATATTCTTCCTAAACTATTTTCTGTCACAAATCATAAACTTTCTAAACTATTTTGTCACATACAAATTGATACATGTGCATTGAGATCATTGGACAATGATGCATCACCTTTACACGAGATATCATACATGAGAAGCATCAATTTTAATCATATAAGAAAATGCTTACACAACAAAAGATTGATTCACGTTTATGAACATGAACAAAGCAAAAGACAAAACAAACTCAGGTCGTTGATGAAGGGAGGAAGAAACTTTGTTGAAACAAGAGACTAAGAGAGAGAGAGAGAGAGAGAGAGAGAGAGAGAGAGAGAGAGAGAGAGAGAGAGAGAGAGAGAGAGAGAGAGAGAAACTTTCTAATTATTGTACCAGCAAAACAAAAAGGGTGTTTTTTAAATAAAATAGAATTTTTTGGGGAATTTAGGCCTTTTTTGGTTATAAAAAAAATAAAAAAAAATTTATAAACTCGTAAACTCATTATAGACCCGCGATTTTATATGAGTTTGTGTGAGTCTACCCGAATTTACTCGAGTCTATCAAAAAAGATTCTATGTATGAGTTTACTCGTTTATGCTTCCTAGAATCATAAATGTTAGAACACAGATTGGTTCTTAATAATATCTCTATGTTTTGATGATAAATATTATGAAATTTTGTAATTAAGAATTATAGACTCTAAAATTTGCTTAAGAATGTTTTCTGCAGATATTAAAGTAAACATCACTCCAGAAGCAAATCAGATCTGAACATAAGAAATATGCAAGGCTCTGAAGCATCAGAAGCATTCCTTAGAAGATTCTGAACGTTGTCATTAGAAGATTTTGAATGCTGTCATCAGAAGATTCTGAGCGTTGCCTCCAGAAGAATTTGAAGCAAGTCAGAAGCATCTGAACCAATGAAGAATTCTGTATGAAGAGTTTTCAAGCATAGTTACTTCAGAAGACTCTGATAGTACTAACACTGCCAGTACTGTGGATCTGACTCAAAACTCTGCTCTGAACTTATACACGCTAAAAGCACACTTGCTGCAAAGACTCTGATTTAGCAAAACTCTGATCAACATCAGAAGGCTCTGATCAAATTAGACTCTGATGATTCTTGCTGTAAATTGATGAAGAAGAATTCAAAGATTATGTCCGTTGGAATATCCAAACGACTCTTTCCTTATTTATGCTAGACACAAGAACACAAACAAAAAGGATTTCTCTGTGCTTTCTTCTTCTAGGAAAGGTCACTTGATGAGAAGACAAAAAGGGCTCATACCTTTTAGTACACACTTCTCAACGTGAAAAGCTCTTGGATCATTGTGCCTATAAAAGCAAGTCTCCGCTCATCTTCTTCAGTTGACGAAACACTTGAAAAGAATTTATTATCAAAGCTCTCATACAACTCATATTCTTGCTAGAATTAATTCTTTGTTCTTAATCTTAAGTGAAAAATCACAGTTGTGATAAAGCTTTATTAGAAGCATTTTAACACTTGTATTTGTTATTACATTTGATTGTAAGAAAACCTTAAGAAGATCTAGTTAGGATCAGTAGTTCTTGAGAAGACTTTGAACAGTTGTTCTTAGTGCTTACTATTGTAATCAGTTGATTAAATAGTGGATTAAGTCCTTGATTGAGAAAGGCAAATCACTCTAGAAAGGGTGGACTGGAGTAGTTGAGTTCAACGAACCAGGATAAAAATACTTGAGTTTTTACTTCTAAGTTTTTATCTACATACTTATTCAATCCCCCTTCTAAGTATTTTTTCACCTTCAGTTGGCATCAGAGTTCCGGTTATGTGTGTGCTACCACTTCACAGTGACAGAAAAGATTCAGTGAGAAAAACTTTGATATATATTTGGTTGTTACTATGGCTGATACTTCAATATCTAACATTAACAACAAATATGAAGAAAGGGACAGAATCAGCATTAAACCCCCTATGTTTGATGGGGAGAAATTTGATTATTGGAAAGACAGGATTGAAAGTTTTTTCCTTGGTTATGATGCTGATTTATGGGATTTGGTCATAGATGGATATGTTCATCCCATTGATGGGAATGGCAAGAAAGTAGATAGAAAATCTATGACAGAAGCCCAAAAGAAGGAATTTAGAAATCACCACAAGGCTAGAACAATATTGTTAAATGCAATATCTCACACTGAGTATGAAAAGATCACAAATAGAGAAACTGCATTTGACATGTTTGAGTCCTTAAAGATGACTCATGAGGGAAACTCTCAAGTCAAGGAAACAAAGGCTCTAGCTCTAATTCAGAAGTATGAAGCTTTCAAGATGGAAGAAGTTGAATCTGTTGAAGCTATGTTCTCCAGATTTCAAATACTTACAGCTGAACTAAAGGTTCTGGATAAAGGATACTCTACTGCTGATCATGTGAAAAAGATCATCAGAAGCTTACCTACCAGATGGAGACCTATGGTGACTGCACTGAAAATGGCTAAAGATCTGAACAAGATCTCGTTGGAGGAACTAATCAGTTTACTAAGGAGTCATGAAATTGAACTTGAGGAAGATGAACCTCAAAAGAAAGGTAAATCAATTGCTTTAAAATCTAATAAATCTGCTAAAGCATTGCAGGTAATAGAGGAAAGCTCTGAAGAATCCTCATCTGAAGATGAAGATGAACTATCCAGGTTGTCTAGAAGAATAAACAAACTCTGGAAGCATAAAGGAAAGAAGTTCAGAAACTTCAAGAAGCCTGACCAAAGAAAAGAATCTTCTGGACACAGAAGATCTGGCAAAAAGGAGGTTGTCTGCTATGAATGTAAAGAACCTGGACATTACAAAAATGAATGTCCAAAGTTGTTGAAAGAAAAGCCTAAAAGAAAATCTGATAAGAAGAAGAAGGTTCTAATGGACACCTGGGATGATTCAGATACATCTGAATCTGAATCTGAGTTAGAAGAGGAATGTGCCAATGTAACATTGATGGCAGACATAGAAGATCAGGAGGAAGGAATTTCAGGATCTGAATCTGACTCTGAATCTGACTCTGACGCTGAAGAGGTAATGACTAAACTCACTAAAGATGAACTTATCAAAGTGTTATCAGAAGTTCTGAAGAGCTATAACAATATTAAGCTCAAATACAAGAAGCGTCAAAGCAATCTTGTATCTGAGAATAATATTCTCAAATCAAAAGTAGCTGAGCTAAATGAAAAGAACTTAAGATTGAAAAATGATTCTGAATTAGCTCAACAAGACTCTGATTCTGAAACTGAGTCTGAATGCAAAAATATTTTGGAAAAATATGATTACAGCTTTCAGAAGTTTCTTGCTAAAAGCATAGACAGAAGCAAAATGGCTTCTATGATCTATGGAGTTAGCAGAAATAACAGAAAAGGAATTGAATATAAATCTTCCTCTGGAAAGGATTTAAATCCAAAACCTGTTGATAAAATTATCATCAAGAAAACTCCTTTATATTCCCACTTTAAATTTGGTCACTTGAATGATATTGAACACACTCGTTCTGAAAAGAACATTCATGTGTTTAAATCTAAGGCTAGTTAGAATAAACCTTATGTTGAAAAACAGAAGTTTAGACAAACCTTCAGAACAACTAACCCAAAAGGACCCAAGAAGATCTGGGTACCTAAAAGCAAAATAATTCCTGTTGCAGATGTTCTTAGCAGCAAGGTCAGGACGCCAATCATGGTACCTGGACTCTGGATGCTCGCGACACATGACAGGAGAAAGGTCTATGTTCCAAAGTCTAGAGCTTAGATCTAGAGGTGATGTGAAATTTGGAGGGAATCAGAAGGGCAAGATCATTGGATCTGGCACTATTGGAAATGGTAAACTTCCCTCTATTACTAATGTTTTACTTGTAGAAGGATTAAAGCATAATCTATTGTCCATAAGTCAATTAAGTGACAATGGTTATGACATAACCTTTAATCAAAAATGTTGTAAAGCTATTAGTCAAAAGGATGGCTCAATCCTATTTAGTGGAAAGAGGAAGAACAACATTTATAAAATAAACCTTTCAGAACTTAAGGTACAGAATGTTAAATGTCTCTTGTCTATTAATGAGGAGCAATGGGTCTGACACAGAAGATTGGGACATATTAATATGAGACGTATATCTCAGATTAATAAACTTAATCTTGTCAGAGGACTTCCTAATCTGAAGTTCACTTCAGATGCTCTTTGTGAAGCATGTCAAAAAGGGAAGTTTTCAAAATCATCTTTTAAATCAAAAAATGTTGTTTATACTTCCAGACCACTAGAATTACTTCATATTGATCTGTTTGGACCAGTAAAAACTGCATCCATCAGAGGCAAGAAGTATGGATTAGTCATTGTTGATGAGTATAGTAGATGGACATGGGTAAAGTTCTTAAAACACAAGGATGAGTCACATTCTGTGTCCTTTGACTTCTGCAAACAAGTCCAGAATGAAAAAGATTTCAAAATTATAAAAGTCAGAAGTGATCATGGTGGTGAATTTGAAAACAAATATTTTGAAAAATATTTTAATGAAAATGGCATTGCTCATGATTTTTCCTGTCCTAGAACTCCACAACAAAATGGAGTTGTAGAGAGGAAAAATAGAACTCTGCAAGAAATGGCCAGAACCAAGATCAATGAGACTAATCTGGCAAAGCACTTTTGGGCAGAAGCAATCAACACAACCTGTTACATTCAGAACAGAGTGTCTGTAAGACCTCTTCTGGAGAAGACTCCCTATGAACTGTAGAAGAACAGAAAGCCCAACATTTCATATTTTCATCCTTTTGGATGTATTTGCTATATGTTGAATACTAAAGAAAATCTGAACAAGTTTGATTCTAAAGCACAGAAGTGTTTCATGCTTGGATATTCTGAATGCTCTAAAGGCTACAGAGTATACAATACTGAAACACAGATTGTGGAAGAGTCTATTCATGTTAGATTTGATGATAAGCTTGGCATTAAAAAGCCAAAGCAATTTGAAAACTCTGCAGATAGAGAAGTAGTCTCCACAGACTCTGAAGGCTCAGAGGCAGACAAAGCTCAAGTGAAGGAACCAGAAGCAACACCAGATGTAATTCCTTTGACTTCTCAGATGAACAACTTAAACATTTCTGAAGAATCAACTGTTAGAGGATCATCTTCCAGAATCAAAGCTTCTCATCCAGAGAATGTTATCATTGGAAAGAAGGATGACCCTATCAGAACAAGATCCTTCCTCAAATCATCTGAAGCATCATTATTTGGATTGGTGTCAGTAATTGAACCAACTTCTGTAGATGAAGCTCTGCAAGACAATGATTGGGTTATTGCCATGCAAGAAGAGCTAAATTAGTTCACCAGAAATGATGTGTGGGATTTAGTTCCAAGACCAAAAGGATTCAACATAATTGGAACTAAATGGGTCTTCAGAAATAAGCTTAATGAGAAAGGAGAAGTTAAAAGAAATAAGGCAAGGCTTGTTGCTCAAGGGTACAGTCAATAAGAAGGTATTGATTACACTGAAACTTATGCTCCAGTGGCAAGGTTAGAATCTATACGCCTTCTTATTTCATTTGCTGCACAATATAACATCACTCTATATCAGATGGATGTTAAAAGTGCCTTTCTAAATGGTATTATAGAAGAAGAAGTTTATGTTCACCAGCCTCCTGGTTTTGAGAGTGAAAAATTCCCAGAACATGTTTTCAAACTAAAGAAATCTCTGTATGGTTTAAAACAAGCTCCCAGGGCTTGGTATGAGAGATTAAGAAATTTTCTTCTGGAGAAAAATTTCATCAGAGGCAAAGTGGACACAACACTCTTTTGTAAATCATTTAAGAAAGATCTTCTAATTTGTCAAATATATGTGGATGATATCATATTTGGATCTACCAATACTATGCTGGGAAAGGAGTTTGCTCAATGTATGCAGGAAGAATTTGAAATGAGCATGATGGGAGAATTGAGATTCTTTCTGGGAATTCAAGTCAACCAAACTCCAGAGTACACTTACATTCATCAGACCAAATATGTTAAAGAACTTCTGAAGAAATTTAACATGACTGATAGTAAGATGGCAAAGACTCCCATGCATCCAACTAGTTCACTAGGCAAGGAAGAGGTAAGTAAGAAAGTAGATCAGAAACTCTACAGAGGTATGATATGATCTCTTCTCTACTTAACTGCTTCTAGACCTGACATTTTATTCAGTGTATGCTTGCGTGCTAGATTCCAATCAGATCCTAGAGAATCACATTTAATAGCTGTTAAGAGGATTCTAAGGTATCTGAAAGGTACTTCTAATGTGGGTTTGTGTTACAGAAAATCTGATGATTTCAAATTAGTTGGATTCTGTGATGCTGATTACGCTGGAGACAGAGTGGAAAGAAAAAGTACTTCTGGAAGTTGTCAATTTCTAGGAAGAAATTTAATCTCTTGGTATAGCAAGAAACAACCCACAATTGCACTATCAACTACAGAGGCAGAATATATTGCTGCTGCTGGATGTAGCACGCAGATGCTCTGGATGAAAAGTCAGCTAGAAGACTATTAGATATTTGAAAGTAATATTTCTATATTCTGTGGTAATACTTCTGCTATATGTTTGTCTAAAAACCCCATCTTACACTCTAAGGCAAAACATATAGAAATTAAGCATCATTTCATCAGAGACTATGTTCAGAAGGGAATTATAAACTTAGCCTTTGTTGATACAGATCATCAATGGGCAGATATTTTCACAAAACCCCTTGTTGAAGATAGATTCAAATTTATTCTGAAAAATATTGGTATGGATTTGTGTCCAGAATAATATTTGTCAGAAGCAAATTTTACAGATGATAAATGTTTATCACTCTGAAGTATTTCATTATGTTGCTTATTAGATTTATGTTTATTTGTGTGTATCTGAACTAACCAATCTCAGAGGATCTGAACGTTGGTTAACGTTTCATTTCTCAAGAGAATTCAGAAGCACATGCAAGCAAACACGTGTCACTCTAAATCTGTAAAGATGGCGTGTACACTACTGAAGAGACGTTTGAGGTATCGTTTGAATAGTGAAAATCTTGATTTTCCCCCCAACTTGTCAGAATCAATTAATGCTTGAAATGATTTTTATTTTCTTTCATTAATTGACATTAATTGCTATGTGTGAACGTGCTTTGATTGTCTGTTTATATGCCTAATTGTTTTCTATAAATACCACATTTCTCACCACTTTCACACTTTTCACAACTCAAGCAAGTTTATGCATTTCTGTCTTCTTTTCTCTCTTCACAAAAACCCTAAACCCTTGTCAAAATCATCTTCAATGGCAACCTCATCTTCTACAGTAGCACAGTTTCAATCAACCATGGCTGCAGTTACTTCTGCAAATATGGGTGTGGTTCCATACACGACACCTAAAAGGAATTTGTTAACTCCTGTTGACAAACTTGAAGTTCTCTATGAATCAATGGTGGAATTTGATTCATTAGCTGAAAATGGATTTGAATTTCGTTCAATAGTTGATGCTCAAGGCTGGGTAAAATACTTTGACAGATTATTTGGACCAGTTTACCCTCATCTAGTGAAAGAATTCTGGATACATGCTTCTGTATACCCCAAATTCATCTTGTCTTCTGTTCTGGGTAAGGAGATTATAATTACAGAAGATCTAATCAGGAAACTCATAGGATATGAGGAGACTGATGGAGTATCTCATCTGCCAGCTGGGTGTGTAGACATGAAAGAAGTTTATGAGGAAGTCATGATTGCTGGACAGGCCTCTAACAAGTTTAAAGATCTGAAGCCTGACTACAAGATCTGGGCAAAGATTTTCATGGGATGAATTCATCACAGAAAATCTACAAACTCTCCAGATTACGTGAACAATGAACAACTCTACTTCATGTACTGTTTAAGTCAGAGCACCAAGGTAGATCTTTCTTACATTCTATTCATGCACTTATGGAATCATATTAATGCTTCAAGAGAATCTGTAAAAGATAAGGGTCAAAAGATTAGAACATGGATTCCCTTTGGAAGGTTAATTTCAGATATTCTGACAGAAAATGGACTGGTGACTGCTCTGTATGCTGCTGGAGTCAAGGAGGAACTTGAATCTATTATTGGGAAACCTCTGAATGCCAAGAGTCTTCAGAGACTAAAAATTGTAGAGGAACTCACATCAGCACCCAAGAAGCTGAATATTTCTGAACTTAGTCAGAAGCGAATCCCAGTTGAAGACTACCCATTGTTCTATGCTGAAGAACCAAGGGAAATAATTATAAGGTATATTGATTCTTGCAAGGCAGATGGAACCCCAGTTCCTGCAGATATTCTGAAAAGAGCAAGGGAACCAATGCCTGATGGAGGAAATGAGAACACAAGGAAAAGAGGTCAATCAGAAGCAGAAGCAGTGACTGTTCAGAAGAAGCCCAAAGTTGCTGACAAGCCTCAGAAGCTGATCAAGAGGAAAGCATCTGGAGACGCTCCCTCTGTTCCCACAAAGCGTATCAAGATTAAAGGTACCAAATCTTCTGTATCCTCTTTCAATAAAACTGTTTTAAATGAATAAACATTAAATGCTATTCCAAAACCACCTCCTACTCAGAAACAATTTGTTCCTGCTCCACCTCATATTTCTGAACCATTAAAAATTCCTTCCCCACAAAAATCATCTGATCCTGTTTCCACCACTCCTGTAAAACCTTCTACTATTCAATCATCTGCACCAACACCAACAACAAAACCAGCAAATCAAACTCCACCACCTATAACAAAACCAACAGAATAATCTGAACAACAACAACAACAACCAGAAAAACAATCTGAACAACAACAACAACCAGAAAAACAATCACAACCAGAAAAACCTCAACCAAACAGATCTGAACATATTGCATCTGCACAAGTTCTTTCTGAACCTATACAATCTAATCAAGTGACATCTGATCCACCTACCTCTGATCCACCTACA
Organism: Lathyrus sativus; assembly: GCA_963859935.3. Lineage (NCBI taxonomy): Eukaryota > Viridiplantae > Streptophyta > Magnoliopsida > Fabales > Fabaceae > Lathyrus > Lathyrus sativus. Next base: position 467,930,137 of record OZ012739.1, read on the forward strand.
TCTGCTCCACCTACATCAGAACCACCTACATCTGTACCTCCATCAAAACTTTCTGAGATTCCATCAGAATCAACCAACCCATCTGAAACCAATATCCCTGAGACAGAGGTTCTAAACGTTACACCTCTTAAAACTGTTTTTGAAGTATCCTCCACGTCTTACACTCCAACCACATCCTCAAATTCATCAGAATCTGATATACACCCAGATTTTCTGATATATCCCTCTCACAGAAACTCTGAAGTAAACCAACCAGAACCACCTGTTTCTTCTGAAATTCTCATTCCCAATCCTACCCCAACACCTAAGTCAAGGACATCTGAGTGTGTACCCTCTGCTTCGTGTAAACTGTTTTCATCTAACAAACTTCCCTCTGGTTTCAAATTCAAAAATTTCTACACCAGAATTGAACCATCTGACACTATCACTCCTTTTAAACCCAAACTTACCATCATTCTACCATCTGTTCTTCAAACGTACATTAAAGAACTGCCATAAAAAATTTCATCAGAACCTATTTTATCTGATAAATCTGCATTCACTCCTTACTCTGATACCCCATTTGATGTTGTTTCCTATGCATCAAATGCAAAACAATATCTGTTGAATGCTTTAACCAGATTAAAACCTGACAATTCATTTGATCCTCCATTCATACCATTTTACCCTAGTCCTCTGATCACCATTCAAAAATCCATCTTTCCACCTTCTCCCCAACCCAAGCCAATCACATTGGAAACTTTTCTAAACCCAAAACCTAGGCTGAATGTTGATTATTTATTTACAAGTTTTTTGAAAGAAATAGAGATGTATTTAGGCTCTGTTCAGAGGAAGTGTTCATCAAAAATGGATGCAAATGAATCTGATGCCATTTGGAATGGCTTCATAAACAGATTCAATATTGTAGCATCAAATCTGAAGAACGTCTGTTCTGATGATGCGAAGCTCAGATTTGTTGAAACTGCTAGAAGTTTGTTCTGGACTGTTAAAAGATCTGCACCATTGCTTCTTAAGGATGCTCCTTCATCATCTGAAGTCTGTGATACAGAAGTAAACGTTGAATATACATCTGAAGACAACTCTTTGGCTATGACTCTGGTAGAACATCCCTCTGGATCTGCTGCTCCTGACTCCAAAGCCCCTATGGAAATTGACTCTGTTCATGCTTCAGAATCTGTCCCACCTTCTTCATCTAAGATCAAGAAAGAGTATCCAGATCTTGAAGATAAGATTGCAGTTCTGGAAGCTGGTCAATCAGAGATTACGTCATGGATGGCTAAGCAAGATAAGAAGTCTGAAGACATGGCTCAGTGGATGTCCAAACAAGATCAGAAGAATGAAACCATGGCTAAGTGGATGTCAAAACAAGAACAGTCCTCTTCAGAGATCACGGATCTGTTGAAGATGATTTTGTCAAAACAATCTTTGTTTATTTTTTTCTAATGTTTGCATCTAATGTTTGCACATGTACTTGAATATTTTCTGATGTTTGTACTTTTGCTCTGAATGAATGAATGTTTCAATGTTTTCTCTACATGATTTATCTCGTTTGTTTTTCCTTTTATTTGTCTTTTCAAAGTTCTTACTTTTTGCTTATGACAAAAAAGGGGGAGAAAATAGATCTGAACTGTTTAATTAAACTTTACCAGAATGAAACTTCAGACATATCAATTTTATCTAACATAAAATCTGAGTGTTTCAGAACATTTGATATATCTGATATACTCTTTAAAAGAAACTCAGTGACTTCCAGATCATATTCAATTTATCTGACTCTGACTCTGAAATATGCAAGAAACTCTGACTCTCAAATGTTTAGAACAATCAAGCTCTAACTCTGAAAAATACTCAAGACAAAAAGGGAAGTTTCTATTCCTTATTAATATTTAATTCAGGGGGAGATTCATCATCTCAGGGGGAGTTATAATTATTCTCTTTTCAATTAAACAAAATTTCTGATGTTTTTTGTCATCATCAAGAAGGGGGAGATTGTTAGAACACAGATTGGTTCTTAATAATATCTCTATGTTTTGATGATAACTATTATGAAATTTTATAATTAAGAATTATAGACTCTAAAATTTGCTTAAGAATGTTTGTTGCAGATATTAAAGTAAATATCACTCCAGAAGCAAATCAGATCTGAACATAAGAAATATGCAAGGCTCTGAAGCATCAGAAGCATTCCTTAGAAGATTCTGAACGCTGTCATTAGAAGATTCTGAACGCTGTCATCAGAAGATTCTAAGCGTTGCCTCCAGAAGAATCTGAAGCAAGTCAGAAGCATCTGAACCAATGTAGAATTCTGTATGAAGAGTTTTCAAGCATAGTTACTTCAGAAGACTCTGATAGTACTAACACTGCCAGTACTGAGGATCTGACTCAAAACTCTGCTTTGAACTTATACATGCTAAAAGCACACTTGCTGCAAAGACTCTGATTCAGCAAAACTCTGATCAACATCAGAAGGCTCTGATCAAATTAGACTCTGATGATTCTTGCTGAAAATTGTTGAAGAAGAATTCAAAGATTATGTCTGTTGGAATATCCAAATGACTCTTTCCTTATTTATGCTAGACACAAGAATACAGACAAAAAGGATTTCTCTGTGCTTTCTTCTTCTAGGAAAGGTCACTTGATGAGAAGACAAAAAGGGCTCATACCTTTTAGTACACACTTCTCAACGTGAAAAGCTCTTGGATTATTGTGCCTATAAAAGCAAGTCTCCACTCATCTTCTTCAGTTGACGAAACACTTGAAAAGAATTTATTATCAAAGCTCTCATACAACTCATATTCTTGCTAGAATTAATTCTTTGTTCTTAATCTTAAGTGAAAAATCACAGTTGTGATAAAGCTTTATTAGAAGCATTTTAACACTTGTATTTGTTATTACATTTGATTGTAAGAAAACCTTAAGAAGATCTAGTTAGGATCAGTAGTTCTTGAGAAGACTTTGAACAGTTGTTCTTAGTGATTACTATTGTAATCAGTTGATTAAATAGTGGATTAAGTCCTTGATTGAGAAAGGCAAATCACTCTAGAAAGGGTGGACTGGAGTAGTTGAGTTCAACGAACCAGGATAAAAATACTTGAATTTTTACTTCTAAGTTTTTATCTACATACTTATTCAACCCCCCTTCTAAGTATTTTCTCACCTTCAATAAACTCGTACGAGTTTACGAGTCTACCCGCGAGTTTTACAACCATGCCTATTTTTATAGACACATCTTTTTCTAAGCCTAGAATTGATCGCACATTTTGGCATTTCGTTAGAGTTCTTGTTGAACTGGATATCGTTAGTCCCCTAAACTATAATGTATTAGTTGAGAGAGAGGGATTTGCTTCTTTTTTTGCAGATATTGAATACGAAAGTATGTCAGATTTTTGTTCACATTGTAGGAAATTGGGTCACTGTGTGCAAAGCTGTAAAGTTTTAAATAAATCTCTGCACAGTTCTTCCTTTGTGCAGAAAGAAACCACTGATAAAAGAAATCTAGTTGTGGTTAATTATGTCTTAGATGCTGATAAAGTTGATACACATGTTGTGGTTGCATACAATGAACAGTTTGCTATTCTAGAGGTTCCTCGGGCTCCTCCCAATTTTGTGTCTCAACCTTTTGCGTAGTCAAATTCTTCTTTGGATTGTATGGCTGCAACATTAGAAGATCGACATATTATTCAATTTGCTGATGATATTGACAATGTGGTGTTGAATGATACAAATTTTTTAAGAAATTCATGGGTTGCCCTTGAGGGGGAGGCTGGAAACTCTCAACGTGTTATGCACAATAATGAAAAAGGGGCTTTTTCTGTTGCAATTTCAAATTTGAAGAAGAAACAACCTCATTCGAGTTCAAAATAGAAATATGGTACAACGTCTCAAGCAGGACCCAAAAAGTCTTCTTTATGAAGACTCTATGTTGGAATATTAGGGGAATAACTAATCCCCCATCAAGATTATCTCTTAAGAGACTGTTAAAAGTTCACAATCTGGATTTTCTACTGGTTGTTGAACCGAAAACTTTGTTTGACAAAATTCTGGATAATTGGTTTCTTAAGCTTGGTTTTAAGTTCTTTGCTTTCAATAATTCCTTGTGGTGCTTTTGCAAGGCTGATATAATTCTTAATATTATTGATTCCTTTGATCAATTTTTGGCTTTTTCATTTGTTTTGGATCACAAGTTGTTGACTACTACAACAATTTATGCGTCTAATAATTTATACAAGAGAAAAGAGCTATGGAAGGGTCTTTCTGAGTTACAAATTCCTCATCTTATCCCTTGGAATTTCATTGGTGATTTCAATGCGATTTTGGGAGCTCATAAACATAATGGTCTTGATGATCTGGATAAAGGTTCTACTGACGATTATCAGGCTTTGACATATTTGAATAAGCTTTTTTACCTCCCTAGTCAAGGAGATTTTTTCACTTGGTCCAACAAAAGGGCTCTTCCTAATTTGATAGAACGATGGTTGGACCGAGGAATTGTGAATTTGTCGTGGTTGAACTATTGTGTTAGTACTCCTGTTTGCATTCTTACTAAGCTGAATTTTGAGCATTTCCTCATCCTGCTTGAGTTTTGTATTCATCCTATTAAGTTAGTGAGTCATTTCTGATTTTTGAAAACGTGGAGTTTGCGTAAGGATTGCAGTAGAACTATTAAAGCTTGCTGGAATGATCAGGTCGTTGGTTGTCTGATGTGGGTTCTTTGCAGGAAGCTTTAATAGCTGAAAAAATCCCTTAAAGGTTGGAACCAATCCACCTTTGGAAATGTGACACAGAACATTTTGCTTGCGGAAGAGAATTTGGATAAAATTAAGTGTTCCAATTCTTGCTATCTCATTTTATGGATAATGTATATTCTGTGAGGGAAATAGAGTTGATCGGTGATCGATGAATGTGGAGCGCAACAATGGATCTAACTTCTGGTGCGGTAGAAGAGGGGCTAGCCTGCAAGGTTAGCACTCAAATGCAAAAGTCAATAAAGGAATAATATGAGGTGAACGAGATTTAAATTCAAATTGTTCCTGAGAAATGGCGTGTTCTCCCTTTTATAGTAACAACTCGCTAATCTCTTGGCGTAGAATGCATTGATCCTTCTGATTGATCTTGGATCGAGATCACTTATATTCTCGACTATGATAACATACAAGCACCACATGTGGTACAATGTATCGTTCATCTCTCTGAACCATAATTACTAGGCCCTCTAGCCATCTGAGAACAATGCACGTAAACATGTATATGTATTCTCCTATCATACTATGTTTAAATTCATTCTAAATAAGCTTAAAGAAAATTTGGTTTCAACATCCCCTAGTGATCACAATATAATGTGTTTATGGCATCATGTTGGTACAAACTTGCTCATGGTTCACATAATTTTGACATGCCTTTGAAGCATAATGACTCAAAAGAATTACCATATTGACTGATTCATTAACCTCACTACAACGAATAATACATTTTATGACTAAACTTTCATCTAAGCCAACGAATAACCGAAGTGTCAATCATATGCTATTTGAATTTTTTTTTAAATACTACCTATTCTCTCTGTTGTGCTAACCATAGAGAGAAAATGTTATGATCAATCCCCATTTGAATATCTAAAATTGCATTTAAGAGCCTTTTTTTTTATCTATGACCTATTTCATCAATTGTGTTGGCAAGTGAGGAGAAAGGTTATGATCAACCCTCCTTCAAATTCCAACAAAGTCATTTTAATGCATTTTATATTTTAGTTAATCCTATTCCCTCAATTGTGCTAGCAACCGATGGAAAAATGGTGTTTTTGTTTGTATCACTAATGAATCTTTGTCGTCCATTTATAAACTAACAAATGTCAAGACATTGGCAATTCATCAATCACATGAAACATCAGTGATCTGCATGAAACTCACATTAACCAATATATTAAAATGTAAATACCATAACAATTTATCTTGATAGTAAAGTGTAGAGTGCTGAAATGCAAACACCGATAATAAAACCACATTGATAATGAAAGCATTGCATGAAGTAGAAACCATTCCCTGAGATAAATTGCAGAGTAGAGAAATGTCTCAAGGTTACTTCCTTATTGTATCTTCTCTTGTAATTTTTAAAATTATTTTCTTTAGTAGATATTGTTAAATTTTTTAATATTAGTTATGCAAGTATAAATATAACTTAATAATGTCAATTATTGTTATTATTAATATGTGTTATCTATATAATATATTAAATTTGAGGCGGCGCATAATAATATGATACATGTTTATATTTCTACTTCATTTATGTCACATTATCCCATAATTATATGTGGCACTTAGAGCCTTGACAAAGACAATAATTCTCATTTTTAATAAAATGATATGACATGACAATCACTATTTCAACTATGTATATTCCTTTAAATTTCAAATTTCAAATAGACATGTGAAACTAAAAACTAAAATTAAAACCAAGTTTCCTTTGAAAGCATAAAAATAATGAACATTTAAAATAAATATATTTAATCTCAAAATAGTTATAGTAAAAAATGTATTAACTTAATTATTAATTACTGACTTAGATAAATATATTATTTCTATAAATTTTTAAAGAAAAATATTTATATTTGTCTTGAGATAATTACTTAATTTAATATATTTTTTTAATATCATGTCTTTAAAATAATTTTAATTTCTTTCAATTTTAAAATATTAAATGGTATAATATTTTTCATCATTTTGTTTATAGTATTTGGTTGTTGATTTTAATGTTTGATTTTCATATCACATTGAAAAAATTTAAAAGGATATAATACATATATGAATTTCTTGAATATTGATCACTTACTTGAGATCCAACTCATTAAAATAATTTATTCTTATTTTAAGAAAGTACTTTTAATAAAATAAATTTCATATTTATTTTGAACAAAATATTTTAACAACATAAGAATTACTTCAACAAAGTATATCATCTCGAATTTCAAAAATATATTATAATATATATGGTATAGTTTTTTCAAAAAAAACTCATATTTTAATTTATATCAACCATAAAATTAGTTAAATTTTTATATTTCCATTAATTAAATTAAAATAACTATTTTAAAAAAATTAAGCCTAAAACTTGACAAAATAAATATAAATTGTATGGAGCTAATAAAATTTTATTTGATAATTTACAAATAAACTTTTAATTTTGTTTAACACTAAGAATAAATACACATCTTTAACAACTTAAAATTTAATATCTAAATCAAAGATAACTACTAAAAAGACATGAGAATCAAATCGATTAATTATTAAATTTGATGCGTATTATTTTTATTAAATTTATAGATTTTATTTTTATTTTTCTTGCAATTATTTTTTAATTATAAATATTAAATAATATAAATTTTATAATATATTTTCAATATAATATCTCAAAATAATTTTAAATTATTGCAATTCTACATTTTTTTTTCATATTATGTCGGGCAAATAAACTAAAGACATAATGATAGTTGATTTTTCACATATAAGACAATTGAGATTGTAATTTTCTTTTTCTTTTTATAATAAATACTATAGTAAATATAATTTAAAAAAAAAAGATAATTTTTTATAATGAACTCTCATATTTCAACAACAAAATTACATAAATATTTTCAAATATCATTCGTAACAAATTAAAATAATTTTTTAAAAAAAATTATTAAAATAATTAGCATTTAAAATACTTTTATTCGTGCTATAATTATTTTTTAACAATATACATATAAATTTAACAAAAAAATTAAATTACAACTGGATATCGCGCAGATCTTAATCTAATTTTTCTTATTGTTAAAAATATTAAAACTCAATGCCAACAACTTCATTCATATTTTCTTAATATTATTAAAAAAATTTACAAACATGAAAAAAAATAATTTAATAATTAATTTTATCAGAGAAGAGGAAACAACCTTAATAAAACGTTTATATGCTCTTACCATCTGTATTGAAGAATGCTTTGTAATTGTTATACCAACCAAATGGAAAAGTTTTTTAATTCGCTTTCATGAAAGAATACCTGAAAATAAAACGACGAACACTCTATTATATCATTTGTTACATCGTTGATCAAATCAAAGTAAAAACTTTATCTCATTTGAGATTAAAAAAAAGTTGTTCTATAAAAAGAGCGGAACATGTTTTCCCTGTACTTTATAACAAAATAAGATTAAATAAAGAAATGTCGACATCATTTTATTTCTTTCTTTTTTTTTAAGAACTTTCTCATAAAATAACTGCTAGGTCCATCTCAGATTGCCAGCGAATGCATTCATTCAAAACCTAAAAGTCAAACAAACTCATTACAAATCGTGGACATATGCATGTTTTCTGTTCTGGACTGAACCGATGCTTAACCCACACTCGAGGAGGGCCCAAACCCCACTGAATTTGGGCCCAATAAGACCTCACAGACGGGTAGAAGATCTGTCGAGCACAACATCCTCTCCCGTCGGGCACAGGCTAACAGTCGTTGGGCAGGACCCTCGTAGCTGTCCGACTAGCCTCCTTCTCCCCCGCGGACGGGCAGAGTCCAGCCTGCCCCGGGAACTCCTCAGACCTCTCCCACGTTCTCTACGTGTCCCCTACGCAGAGACACGTTATTGAGTAACTACCAGTGTCCTGATGATTCGGTCCTCCACCTTCCGAATAGCACGAAACAGTTACACTAGGGAGAAGACCACGTGCTAGTCTTCACGACGCCACGTCAACCCTAGTAGTTACCAACGTTGGGCCTGACAGCCCAGCCCAACGCATGGTAGCCGTTGGCCCTGCGTTGGGGGTTCATTATAAATACCCTCTTCCACTAGAGGGTTAGGTAACTTAACTTTCTTATTGTTCTCTCTGTACTTGTTATCACTATGCTCGTCGCTTACTTTGGCATCGGAGTGTGTTTTAGGTACACCCCCCCCCTCTGTCCATCAAGTCAACCATTCGACAACTCAGACGCGTGACAGTTCAACGATCTCTCTGGTCAGGTACGATCACTTTCAAAATGAAAAGTCAAATTAAATTCCTTTATATTTTTATAAAACAAATACCAAAGCAGAGTCTGACCAAATAGTGCTATATATGGACACACACACACACACACACACACACACACACACACACACGCACACGCACACGCACACGCACACGCACACGCACACGCACACGCACACGCACACGCACACGCACACACGCACACACACACACACACACACACACACACACACACACACACACACACACACACACACACACACACACACACACACACACACACACACACACACACACACACACACACACACACACATGCATGTTTTCTGTTCTGGACTGAACCGATGCTTAACCCACACTCGAGGAGGGCCCAAACCCCACTGAATTATATATATGTATATATATATACATATATATATGTATATATATATATATATATATATATATATATATATATATATATATATATATATATATATATATATATATATATATATATATATATATATATATATATATATATATAATACCAAAGAAGATTAATAAGTAAATAAATAATTTATTAAACAATCAACAAATAAATAGTAATTATTAAATAATCAGATCTTATCATTTATTTTCTTACCAAATCATCAAATACATACACACATACAAACATTTATAGAAGACATATATAACATTAAACATATCATAGACTCTCAAATTAGAGGCAATTATTTAACCTCTAAAATGACCTCAAACATAACATAAAAATAGATATTACAAATTCAACATATATATAAACATATCACAATCTTATGATTATTTGAAGATGCTATAAACCTCAAACAACATCATAATGAAAAACCTCCTTGAGCAACCTATAGAAATCATCATAAGAAGAACCACCTGGATCAGCAGCGTCAACCACTTTCTTCTTCCATTCTTGACATTTCTCTCTCATTTCCTTTCCCTTTTCACCCTTTATCATTTCCACCACAAGCTCAGTCACCTCTTCTCTCTTCACATCATCCTTAATATCCATCCCAATCCCCCAAGTGTTGCAAATAAACCTACAATTCGTTTGTTGTTCTGCGAAGAACGGCCAACCGATCATAGGCTTACCTCCACATATACTCTCGAGCGACGAATTCCAACCACAATGAGTTAAAAATGCACCGACCGATGAATGACCTAGTACCTCACTTTGAGGACACCAACTTGTTATGTAACCTCTATCCTTAACCTCATCCAAAAACTCTTGTGGCAATGGTGTTGACTTTCCTTTTCCTTTTACCAAATCAGGTCTCTTAATCCACAAAAACGGTAACTTACTGTTTGCTAATCCCCATGCAAACTCATGCAAGTGTTTTTCACTCATGACGGTTATGCTTCCGTAGTTAACATATATAACCGAGTTAGGTTCCCATTGGTCTAACCATTTAAGACATGTTACATCGTTTTTCCAAAGATTTGAACCGTGGATTTTGAAACCGTTTTCTCTACCAGGAAAATGGTTACCTAGAAACTCAAGTGGGCCTATGTTATATATGTTGGGATTTATGGCCATGAGATAATCAAGAACTTCTTTTTCTAGTTCGTGGGCTGTGTTGATTATGACTGAGGATGATAGTTTCATGCATGTTTGAGATTCGAAACCAAAGCAAGTGAAACTTATATCATCTAATGTTGTTGTTCTAACGAAACTTGGAAGATCTCTCATTCGAATATCTTTCATTCCTTCGATCCATTCAAGAGTTTTGTCCAAAGACCCATCAGTGATATAGCTTTCATCTGAAGAAAAAAAAAACACACACTTAATAATCATATATAATAAGAAAATATACATATCAATTGCACTATTAATTTTTATTGACACATGTACAAAGTATCAAATAAATTTTATGCTTTTTTAGTGATTTAGAGACTAAATCAAAATAATTTATAACATTTTATATATTTTTATAAATTTTTAAGATATCAAATAAAATTTATATATATATATATATATATATATATATATATATATATATATATATATATATATATATATATATATATATATATATATATATATATATATATATATATATATATATATATATATATATATATATATATATATATATATATATATATATATATATATATATATATATATATATATATTTATTTATTTGTTTAATCTTTTATTATAAATATGATTTATGTAAGTTTATTGATAAGTATATATTTTAATAAACAGTTTATTGTAAAGTTGTTTATCTAACAGGTTATGTCTGAATATAGTAAACCAAATTGTTTAGAAAATGAAATAGTAACCTTTAAATGGAAGAATATTTCTTTTGACAAGCTCATCAAACTGCAAATAACCCAACAAGCCACAAGCAGAAGCAGTCCAAAACTGTTGATCTGCAAGACCCAAATCTTTGGCAACTTTTCTAGCAAAGCCCATAAGTCCATCATACATAATGGAAGTGACTTGAGGAACATTTGCAGAGCTATTAAGTTTCTTAACAAGCTCTTTCAATGGAGCATAACAATGTTTTCTAGTTCCATCACACAATGCAGCAATGTTTTGTGTAGAATCTTTGTCAGATTCGGGCAAACCATCTGGTATAGTTTCGAACTGAAAATCTGGCTCACCTTTCACAAAGTTCTCACCTAGAGAACTAATCAAACGTCTGTGGTTGAACTCGGTGTTCACAAAGGTTATGTGGAAACCAATGCTTCTGAGGATTTTGGCTAGTTGCATGAAAGGGTTTACATGACCTTGTGCTGGGAATGGAACACAAACAACGTGAGGTTTTTGTGGGTAGGACACTACTGTTAACACCATGTTTCTTACGAGTAGATTAATGGGACTTTAGGTGAAGGAAATATTGTAGGATTTCGTTGTACAGCTCTTGCTTTCCATAGCTTCTCTTATATAATGCAAAGAATCAACTGTAGCAATTTTTTTAATATTTACGATATTGCCACCGTATTTATAATTTCATATTTTACGTAAATATCTGATGAAAAAATATTTTTTCTAGTAGTGAAAGTTTACAGGTGTTCATTGAATATCATAGCCCTCCCAATGATTATAGGTTTTTTATTTAATGACATTTTAAGAATGATAAAAATTTATGAGCTATTATTTAAATATGATATAATCGGGAAAAATTATAAATTATGTACGATAGTTCACATCGTATGTTCTCAAAGTTGTTTATATATATCTTATTTAGAAAATTCAAATGGTTTAAAATTATTTTAAAATCAATTATACATTTTTACGATTCCTTTTGACTCTTTTAAACATTAAATAAAACATACACTAAAATTTTCTACTTTAAATTAATTAGTTTATCAAGTAGTCATAATACTCTAGTCAAAGTTAAAATTTTGTAATTTTAATCTTCTATATTATAAGACGTACGTGTTAGGATTTATCGACATCTAAGATTAAATTTAACATATTTATACTTTTGTGAAAGATATATTATAATGGTGATGATGATAGATGTTTACATTTTTAAAAATAAAAATAGACATTTGCTAGTTTATGTTTTAATAACTAATATTTGCATCTATTTTAAATAATATATTAAAAATTAAAAATAAACATTTGTTAAATTTTATAGGTATTAATTTTTAGATTTTTTCAATCTTTAATCCGGTCATTTAACACAAATTTTTTAATAGTGTTTAACGTCTCTCAATTTAAATATCCATTTAAATATCTAGTTAATTGATTTGATAAGGATACATGACTAAAGTTAGCAAATAAAAAGCATTCGAGGCTTACATTTAAAAGTTGGATAGGAATATATGTTATTCTACTTAAATATATGTTTATTTTAGGTGTAATACATGTTTTATTTTTGAGGTTTTAAATTAATTAATATAATAAAATAAAAAATATAAAAAATTATTTTAAACTTAAGAATTTTTTTTTAATAAATTTAATGGACATACACTAGCAATATAGCATCCAATAAATAATTAATAATATCATATAATCAAAACAATTTTAAAATATAAGCGTGACTTGATAAAATATACGTCAATGATTGATTGTCGGTATAAAATTATTTTATATTTAGAACATATTTTTATTTTAATTAATCTAATTTATATGATGGTTTATTTTTATTTTATAGAAAATATTAAAATATGTAAAATATTAATATATATTAAACAACTAAAAATTTAATAAATTTATAATTTAATATAAAATATTATATATATATATATATATATATATATATATATATATATATATATATATATATATATATATATATATATATATATATATATATATATATATATATATATATTCAAATAAATAGATCTCATATAACAAATATTATTGTCTATATTCCATTCTTTTAATTATATAATCTTTAATAAGAGTTTTAAATTTTTAATTTAAAAAAATAAATAAAAGATGTATTAATCTAAGTTTATTCTGTCATATTGTATTAATAATTTAAAATGATTTGAATGATTTAAAACATTAGTGATTTTTAATTGGATTATCGTGTAAATTTTTTAAATAGATTGTGTATGTCCATTAATCTGTTTTAAAAAATGTGACAATTTATTTATTTTATTATTTTCGGTAGTATATCTTGAACTAATTATTTAATATACTAAATTTTATTATATTTAATTATTTATTACATTAGTTAAATTTAAAAGATTTTTAAGACAATTTACCTTTAACATTTTTTTATTGAGTAGATAAAAACATTTCAAAATAAAAGTATGATACGACGATAAGAAACGACATAGATTATATTGCATACTTGTAGTTTTGTCTCCTTTGTTGCAACTTGTATACATCATGATAATATTTTTTTTATCGAAGTGAAAAACATTCTGTCAAACCGTTTATAAATTAATTTGCTTGAAACAGTATTGACGTTGCTATTTTGAATTATGATCACTTAAAAAATAGGACTCTAATTTGGCTTTTCTTTATCTTGTCAAACAGAGAGAAGCTTTTTTTTATATGTTTTGAAAGAAAGGATAAACTTACAACTTGTCATGGGACAATTTGTCTTTTACAAAAAAATTGATTGATAGCTATTTATGATGGGACGTGTTAAATTATTTTCCAACGCAGTAAATCAAACACCAATTTTTAATATGAATGTAGGAAGAATTGTCTTTTGAACTCTGGGTTTGAACTAAGTGCCGGTGACCGGAATCGTATTTTCTTTTTCTTTTTTGATCATGCTAGTTTAATCTTTCATGGATCTTTATCACTGTTTTTTGTTCGAGATTGTTACTACTCAACAATCCAAGATTCTAACACAATTTAAAAGAAGATCTTTATCCAAGCTCTCAATGGGGTGTGTGATATCCCCATTTCTCAGCTTCAACAAGCTATCATCTAGGGTGATTGGCTATCGATAACGATTCCTAAGAATATAAAGCTGGGTTACAAGATTGCAAGAAAAATTTCATGGAAGCATTCTCTGGCCTATGAGTGCAATGTCGCTTACAGTTTCTGCGCTCCGTTTTAAGCTTGTAAAAATTTGGAATGATGTGAAAAACTGGAGAGTTCTCTCGCTTGGCAAAGGCTATTACAAATCCACTTTTGCTAGCGCGGAGGACATGAGATGTGTTAGAGAATCAGGTACTCTGAATCTTAACCCTGGATCTCTGAAATTGTTCGCCTGGTCCAAGGATTTCAATCTTTCTACACAGAGTAACACCTCTTCTCAGGTTTGGGCCAGATTTTTTGGTCTTTCGCAGGAGTATTGGAGGCCTCAAATTCTTTTTACTATTACTAGTTATGTTGGTAATCCTATTTGTATAGACACATCTTTTTTTAAGCTTAGAATTGATCGCACATTTTGGCATTTGGTTAGAGTTCTTGTTGATCTGGATATCGTCAACCCCTAAACTGTAATGTGTTGGTTGAGAGATAGGGATTTGTTTTTTATTTTATTTTATTTTTGGAGATATTGAATACGAAAATATGTCGGATTTTTGTTCACATTGCAGGAAATTGGGTCACTGTGTGCAGAACTGTAAAGTTTTAAACAAATCTCTGAATAATTCTTCTTTTGTGCAGAAAGAAACCACTGATAAAAGAAATGTAGTTATGGTCAATTATGTCTTAGATGCTGATAAAGTTGATACACATGTTGTGGTTTCATACAATGAACAATTTGCTATTCTAGAGGTTCCTCGGGATCCTCCCAACTTTGTGTCTCAACCTTTTGTGTAGTCAAATTCTTCTTCGGATTGTGTGGCTGCAACACTGGAAGATCGACAGATTGTTCAATTTTCTGATGATATTGACAATGTGGTGTTGAATGATAAACTTTTTAAAAGAAATTCATGGGTTGCCCTTGAGGAGGAAGCTGGAAACTCTCAACCTATTATGCGCAATATGAAAAAGGGGCTTTTTCTGTTGCAATTTCAAATTTGAAGAAGAAACAACCTCATTCGAGTTCAAAATAGAAATATGGTACAAGGTCTCAAGCAAGACCCAAAAAGCCTTCTTTATAAAGACTCTATGTTGGAATATTAGGGGAATAGTTAATCCCCCATTGAAGCTAGCGGAATTATACTTGAGTGAATCGCACACTCAAATATACAATAAAGTCGCCACCGAACTTTATTTAGTCCCAAAGGACAGGGAAAATATTGAGAAAACCCAAGGGAAGATAAAACGGGAAAGGGGTCGGTTATGCGAAAGGAAGGTACTAGCACCTTAAGCATCTGTCGTACCCGACGAGAACCATTTCTCTTGCTTCTAGGCTTGGATGAGTTATCTATCTAAAGGAGCTGCTTAACAGACATAATGTGATTAACCAAAAAGAATGAGTGATTAACCAAAAGAAGGTGATTAACTCAAAAGAAACTCAACATCTTAACAGGCGGTTTGTGGTTAACTGAGAAGAAGAGTGATTGGTTCAAACAGGCGGGCTGTGATTAACCAAAAGGCGGATGATTTACCAAGAGAAGGTGATTAACCCAAAGAAAAACTGGTTTTAACGGGCAGACCGTGATCAACCAAAGAACGGGTGATTAGCCGGAAGAAGGCGATTAACCCAAAGAAAATTCAGTATTAATAGACGGACTGTGATTAACTGAGAAAAAGATGAGTGGTGTTTAACTGACAGACAATGATTAATCAAACACGAAGAAGAGAGAACCAAGAGAAGATTGTGAACTCTGATGGGGATTAAGTTTTAACAGGATGACCGTGTAAACCAAAGAAGAAAGATTGACTTCGCTAGGGAAGAAGAGAATTGGCTTTATCCAAAGAAAGGTTGAATAGCCAGAAAAGAGTGTTGTATTGAAAGGAGGAAGTTACTTCCAAAGAGGAGATAAGGGTGCAAGTGATCAAGGATCGACTCGACTGGAGAAAGCAGGGGTACCACGGTAAGGATATAGAGGAGACTATTCCAGGTACATAGTCATTCGTTCCCTACCCAAAATAGTCAGAATGAGTGTAGGAATTCTCCATTCTCATTCCTTCTCTAACACCAAAGTGCGGTGCGAGAAACGAAACGAGCAACACAATATTGCCAAGTTTGTACAGTGCTCCAATGCATTGTGAATCTTCAACTCCATGGGGAAAATAGAGGACAAAGCTCTAGAAGAACTAAAGGAAAAGGAAAAAAGAAGGATCGACTAATTGAAACGAAGTTTCGATTAATCAACAAAAGGGAAAGATGCTAAAAAATTTCTAAAGGGATGAAAAATCATTAAAGCAAAGGATGAGTTATTGATTATACAATATTAAGTTTATTCCCATGAGGAACAAACTCAACGCAAACATGAATGGAAGCGTAAAACAGTACCAAATGCAATTAGTATGCATCACAAATCATGTAGCATGGGATCAAAGAATGTGCAAGAAAGATCATGATCATATAATGTCAAAAATGCAAATAAATCGAGAATCGAAAAATTGCACATTGAAAGTTTGGATACATGCTTCAATAAAAAGGTGAATAAATCTTAAAACATCCACAAATATCAAGCATATGAAGCCGTGAAAGTTACATGAGGAAAGGATAACAAACAAGCTTGAAAATAGGCAAAAATAGCATTCTGCCACTGAAGTAACTGGTTACTCTATATCAGGTAACCGGTTACTTACTTAAAATTGCAAAAACAGGTAAAAATTGCATAGAGTAACCGGTTTCTCTGTTTTGCCTAGAAAGTGAGTAACCGGTTACCACTGTGACAGTGGCAAAACCAGCTTTTTGAAAAATCATTTTCAGCAACCAAAAGACTTATCTGAACCTCCATATGCCATGATTAACACTTGAAAGCATTAAACATGAAGATCAAAGGTCAAACAATCACATGATCAATCAACACTAAAAAAATGATCCAACTACATCGTAAACGCGCGAAAGTGATCGAAACAGTAAATCAACTGCGAATTACCAACCTACAAGGCGGAGAGTTGCCTTGGTAATTGTTGCTATTTATATGTGATGTGAATTAAGAAAAGAAACCCAGAGAATTCCAAGCTTGAGATCCAACCGTAGCGAAACCGATAAAAATACGAGAAATGCTCTGAATACCGATTTGCACCGAAGAAGCTTGAGATGATTACTTGAATTGAAGAAGAATCTACTATAAATCCAGAAATCCAAGCAATAATATGGTTGAATGAGGTTTAGCTCAAGAGAATAACAATTTCAATGTGAAGATTGTTACACTCAGATGGTGGAAATTGAGCTTTTGTGAGGGTTTTTGAGAGAGGATTAAGATGAAGGTGAAAATGTTGTAGAAAATTCAGAGATAATGTGAGAGAATTGAGAGTGAAGAATGTAGAAATTTAGAAAAAATGATTGATAATGGTTCTCCCTTGTAAAATGGTGGTGATTTGCTTATATAGAGTTTTTCTTCGGAGTCGCTAGGTTCAGAGTGAGCTTTGGATGCAACCTTGGAACTAGCCTTGAAGTTAGTTAGCCTCAACTCACTGAGTTGGAGGTTAAATCAGTTAATTAGGTAGTTAACTCGGTAAGCATCCCAATGCAAGCTTGAATCTAAGGGCTCACATGCTTGAGAATGAAGCAGCATGGCGGTCTTAATCCAAATTGATGTATTGAAGCAAATGCCTTGAAGTGTTTAGAAGGGTCTTGAATTATCTAGAAATGTCTAGAATGTTCCACACAATGCTAGAAAAATGTAGACACCCAAAAGTAGAGTGAAAGTTGCTGTCACAAAAAATGCAGTAAAAACTGCATTTTTACGCAGAGTGGCCGGTTACTCTATTTTGCCTAAAAAATGGGTAACCGGTTACTTCAGGAAAAATTTGCATATTTTCTTGAAAAATAGTTTTGTGGCCACGGATCCGATTTTCGATATTTTGCTTTGATGAATAAGCATAGAAACACTCATTTTATGCTTGTTTTGGTGATGTGATATTTTTGAGAGGGTGTGATTGATCGGGCTTGTAAAACCTGAATATTCCTGCAACAACAACAAAATCACATAGACAAAGTGTGAATGCATATGCCAATGATGCAAATGCAAATGCTTATACAAAAGGCAAGAAAGAGGTCAAATTTCGGGTTAAGACACTCATCAAGATTATCTTTTAAAAGACTGTTAAAAGTTCACAATTTGGATTTTCTACTTGTTGAATCGAAAACTTTGTTTGAAAAAATTTCGGATAATTGGTTTCTTAAGCTTGGTTTTAAGTTATTTGCTTTCAATAAATCCTTGTGGTGCTTTTGCAAGGTTGATATAATTCCTAATATTATTGATTCCTCTGATCAATTTGTGGCTTTTTCCTTTGTTTTGGATCACAAGTTGTTGACTACTGCAGTGATTTATGCGTCTAATAATTTATACAAGAGAAAAGAGCTATGGAAGGGTCTTTTTGAGTTATAAATTCTGCATCCTATCCCTTGGAATTTCATTGGTGATTTCAATGAGATTTTGGGAGCTCATGAACATAGTGGTCTTAATGATCTAGCTAAAGGTCCTATTGTCGATTATCAGGATTGGACATATTTGAATAAGCTTTTTTACCTCCCTAGTCAAGGAGATTTTTTCACTTGGTCCAACAAAAAGGCTCTTCCTTATTTCATAGAACGATGGTTGGACCGAGGAATTGTGAATTTATCTTGGCTGAACTATTGTGTTAGTACTCCTGTTTGCATTCTTATTAAGCTGAATTTTGAGCATTTCCCCATCCTGCTTGAGTTTTGTATTCATCCTATTAAGTTAGTGAGTTATTTCCTAATTTTTGAAAACGCGGAGTTTGCATAAGGATTGCAGTAGAACTATTAAAGCTTGCTGGAATGATTAGGTCGTTGGTTATCTGATGTGGGTTATTTGCAGGAAGTTTCATTTACTGAAAAAAATCCTTCAAAGGTTGGAACCGATCCACCTTTGGAAATGTGACGCATAACATTTTTCTTGCGGAAGAGAATTTGGATAAAATTCAGGTTCATAATCAGATTTCAGGGTGGGATGAATCTTTACTCAAGCAAGAATTAGAGGCTGAAGATGCTCTCAATCTTACTCTGAACATGGAGGAATCATTCTGGAAGGAAAAACCGAGACTTAATTGGCACCTTAAAGGAGACCTAAATACTGCACTTTTTCATTAGGTTTCTAAAATATGGAATTCCCTCAAGCTTATTTCTATGCTAAAGCAAGGTGATGACACGTTTTCAATTTCAGAGAACATTGCCTCGCACGCTGTGGATTTTTATCAAGAACTGTTTGCTGCTAACATTTCTATTTTGCAGGACTTCTCTTTAGTGGAAAGATCTATTCCCTTTTTGTTGACTTGAAATGAATGCTTTGCTTACTTTGTTGCCTTCGTCGGATGAGATCACAGTTGCAGTATTTTCTCTTAATCCTGACTATGCGCCTGGTCCAAACGATTTTGGTTTAACTTTGTTTCAAAGCTATTGGGAGATTATTAAGGAGGATGTTTCGGCTTCTGTTCTTCAATTCTTTTCTACTAGGTGGATTCTTAAGGGTTTTAATTTTAATTCCTTAGTGCGTATTCCTAAATGCACTGGTGTGGATTACTAGGATCAGTTTCATCTCATTACTCTCTCTAACTTAAAACTCAAGATCACTTCCAAAATTATTGCGGCAAGACTTACACTGTTAATGCCCTATTTAGTCTCTCATGAATAATGAGCATTCATACAAGGTAGGAATATAAAAGATTGTATAGCATTGGCCTCGAATCGTTTAATTTACTTGATTCTAAATCTTGGTGTGGGAATGTGGCGCTCAAGGTGGATATTACTAAGGCTTTCGACACGCTTAATTGGCAATTCCTTCTTAAAGTTCTGCAGCAGTTTGGTTTTAAAAACATATTATGTAATTGGATAACAAGTATTATCTAATCTACCCAGGTTTCTATATTTTTCAATGGACCTCTCCATGGCTTTTTTAATTGTACTAGAGGGGTCCATCAAGGGGACCCACTCTCTCCTATTCTTTTTTGTCTCTCCAAAGTGGTCCTTAGCAGAAGTATTGGTCTTTTGTTCGAGTCTGGATCTCTGGTTGTTATGAAGGGTCCAAAGAATACTTTGGTTCCATATCATATTTTATATGCAAATGATGTTGTAATTTTTTGCAAGGGTAGTGTGTCGAACATTAAACTTCTCAGGTCTGTTTTCATGGATTACAATGCGGTTTCAGGGCAATATTTTAATTGTGAGAAATCTTCAACTTTTGGAGGAGCTATTGTTGCACCCCAAAATTTGCCCTCACAATACAAGACTTTGTGTTCTAAGAAGGTTCACAAGGTTCACAAGTTCTCCAACAACTTGCATAACCTTTCATGAAGTTCATAAAGTCCACAAGCTACTTTATGAAGGTTCACAAGGTTCACAAGATTCACAATGTTTACAAAGCTTTCCTAAGGGTCATGGGGCCTACAAAGCCACTTCATGATGTTCATAAGGTTCACAAGCTTCACAATACCTCCCATGAGTATCACAAGATATCTTATGAAGATTCACAAGGTTCACAAAGTTCACAATTGGTCAGAAGAGTTGACAATTCCCTCAGACAATGCACCTCCTAAGCAGTGCATCCAAAACTAGGGTTTTGACTTTAATCAGGCTAAATGGACTTCCAAGACTTCAAGTGAGCTTTATAACATCTTATATGTGTATAAGAACCCCCATGTCAAGTTTCAAGACTTTTCTCAAAAGTTTGCTCAGTCAGATGATCAGATAAGTCAAAAGCAGTCAATGCAGTTAAAAAGTCAAACTGAGGTCAACTGTGGTCAAACCAAAGTCAAACTTCATGATTTTTTTTGCCAACATCAAAGAGAGATTTGATTCCAGGGGTATTTTGGTCATTTTACACAAATTCTACCAATTCCTTGAAGATGGGCTGTTATTAAAATTCTGAGGCGTTTGATACATTTATCTATCACCAGGTCTGATCATATCAAGATCTTGGCATTTGGTCAGTAGAATTTAATTACGAGTAGTGTTACTGTTGATGCTGAAACTGTTGTGATTACGGTGCCCATATGTGTTGGTTATGAAGTGGTTTGGTTAACATTTTAATCGGATGAGATTAGAATTACAAATATCACTTGGGAGTGTTTATGTTTTATGACTATGTTAATGAATTTAAATGCTTGTGGATTTATTCACAATTGTTTATATTTTTTTTTTAACTAGGAATAAAATATAAATAAATTCAAAGTGTTGAGAATTTTATTTCATAAAGATTGCATTATACAAAAGGGAGATTGTTTCACATTTTTGCTGTTACAAGGAATTACATTAAACCTAAAAATCCTAAGTCCTAAAAATGATAAGTGTCTTCATGTTGACCCTTGAGCTTCGCCGCAAATCTCGGCTAACCTGCACATCAAAGCAAAACAAACAATATAGAAAAAAGGGTTAGGAGTTTTTTCGACACTCTCAGAACAATGTCATCATCGAGTGTCGGGAGTGGCACAACCGAAGCTGCGTCCTACCCCCGTTACCGATCCGCGCCGTAGGCGTCAGATCAGGTAATACATGTTCTTATCAAAATGGGACATCCGAGAGATAGAAAAATATAAATGAAGTGGGACTGATTCGTTTCGCCGCGATTGGATTTCCAAACTGATATGAGAGTAAGGCAGTATAGTCAAGCTGGATTCAGACCCGGATGTCGGCAGGTCTAATCACTTTGTGCTCATTTTTTTCCAAACCTGAATTCCCAAAATTGCATCAGCTCTGAAGCCACAATTACACCAAAACAGACTTAGTTCCACAACACAATTCACATCATGAAAAGCGACATAACTGAGTCAGGTGAAATCACAAACTGCACCAACATGAGCTCATAAGTATCATAAAAGAAAAATCAGACAATGCAGCAGCAAGACAGGAATAACCAGAGATCAAACCAATATCAGAACTACATCAGTTCACAAACCCAGAAATCATGTTCTGAACCAAATTCAAACAGCCGTGAATGAACAAGCAAAGAACACAACATAGAATATCAGAAGCAATCGTCGCAACATAGTTAAAGGAAACCGAGGCATCATCGATTCCCTCATCAGGTTCAGACTCATAGGTCATCATCACCGCGTCGGACCTCCCTCGACGGCATTAATCTAGAAATATCTGAACTTCAAGGCCTTTCTGAAAGAAGAAGAAAAAAGTTAATTTGGTTCAAAACAGAGGTCCAAATCCGGAAATCAAAAGCAAATATCCAATGAAATCCAAGTTCGAATATGGATACAAACAAAACTGTTCTCAAACTGTCATCAAACAAAATCCATATCCAAGTGAATCTGGAAAAGGAAAGTACAAAATTGATTCAAAATCCAATTCAGAGATAAATCCAAACCGAATCAGTAAGCCATCATAAAACAATATCTAATCAAGGAGTTCTGAAAAAGGAAAATCCTAATCAAAATCATATCAGAAAAGGAAATCTGGATTTGCATCGGATTAAATCACAAAATCAAATCTCATAGCACTAAATATAACGAAAATCACAAGGCCCAAAAGAGAATCAGAAAGTATATAAAAAGAACAGTCTCACCGCGTCACAAAAACCCTAGAGGGAGAAGAGAGAGCGAAGAACAACGCGAACGGAGGCCGCGAGGAGAGAAGACCGAAAATTGTCACAAAGAGGAACTCGCGAACTAACCCACAGAGGGTGGTTCACCGGCGCCGCCTCAACGACGAGCAAACCCCCCTCAAGCTCAGATTATTGACATCATCATCGCTTTTGTCAAACTTCCACAACCACCGTCATCGCAACCAAAAACGTAAGCCACATATGTATAGAAACTTCATACTTGATGGTTTAATGTTTATATTTCAGGGTCTTGACGCGGAACGAGAGGAGAACGAGAGATAAAACGTGAGGAAGCGAAGGAGATGAATGAGAACAAGAGGAAAGGAAGCTCAGCGCCGCGAGTTGAGAAGGGGATGGACAAACCCTAAGTCCATGATGCGTTGTGTGTATTGGGTCGGGGCACCACCGGCCCAACCATATGTATTGTTTATTGTGTTGTGTTTTTTTTTTATTATAATCTTTTAACTTAGGTAATAAAAATATAATAAAAAATGTGAATAAAAAAAAACCCTTTTAATGAGCAATAATTTTAAAACTACTTTTTTTTTATAATAAAAAACCTTTTTTTAAAAAAATAAAATAAAATAAAACTCTTTTTTAATTAAATTAAACTTTTTGGTAATTAAGTAAAACTTTCTTTTATTAAATAAATTAAAACTCTTTTCAAAATTAAAACCATTATTCCTTTTGCAAATTTAATTTAGTCTATCTTTTATATTAAGAGCTTGCATATAAATATCATAGATAAACAATAAAAGTCCCAAAAAAATCTCTCAAAATTCTCGTTTGATCCTAACCACTAACCTTGTCTGTTCGTTTTGCAGTTCGTCATGTGACCCTTTATTTAGTTATTCATATTTTATTCAAATTTTCATTACTGTTGTATCTGTTTCCCATATGTAACCTCGCGAACCAATAATCGCGTTTACTTTTTCGCATTTTATTTCTGCTTGCATGATTTAAATTTCCAACACTTTCATCACTATTATTCTGTCACATTACACTCATCCGAAGGTTAGGTCTAGCTTTTGGTCGCCGCGCCAATAGTCCTCAACTTCAAACCCTTTCACCTTACAAACCCTAAATTTTCATACATGTCTCGCCGTGGACAAAATTACAATTTTACCCCTAGCATTAGGTCAAAGAGCCGCCGCGCTCATTTTAGGGTTTCCCGCCGTGGAATCCCTAATTTAACCCTAATTACAACTTAACATTTCAACGTAGAAATTTGGAGTTCCTACACTCCGCGTAAGCGTGTCCTTAAGGCGCGTTTATTCCCCTTGAGACCTTGACCACTGTCAAGAGATCTCTAACCTCCCTTTTGAGGGGAACTACGATTACTCTGATTCCACTCCCGTAAGGATACGTAAGCACAAGATGCGATGTCTTGCCGAGTAAACTTAGAATTAACCCTCTTTATTATTTATTATTGCTTATTTATATTTTATTTATCTTTGCTATTTAATTATTTTGCTTATTATTTTGTAATTGTTTCTTGGATGTAAAGTTGTTTAATTATTTAATTATTATTATGGTTAGTAATTAGGGAGTGTAACAACATGTATGTAATATTAAAATAAATTTAGATCACTTTTAAATAAAGATAATTAAAATAAACACGTCACACACGTAAGTCGATTTTAATCGCCGTCTCACTTCCTAAGGATATCCCTCAAGTTGCCTACGAATAATGGTTAAGTGGGGTGTATAAAGCAAGTCCCTCAAATAGAAAAATCATCAAAGTCCCTTATGGTTGCCTTTACGAATCGAGTCCCTTTCGAAAAATGATGATGGTCCCTTATATGTGCTTATTACATCCCACAATGGCCTTCAAAGTCAAATTGTCCCTCACATATCCCTTAACATCCAAAGTAAGGACTACCTACTCCATTATAGTAGGGATAGTCTTACTAAAGGAAAGAATGAAGAATAAGAAAGACCTTTAAACATTAGGGTAGGTTACTCCTAGGTGCTTGCTCACTTCAAAACTGTTTCGCACTTAAACAAATTTTCAACAAGTTTTCAAACAAGTTCTTAACACATCCTTACATGGATTATTTATTAACTATTCTGAAAATTTTCTATTCACACACTACAATTTCAAAACAATTCAAAAGTGAGCTTAAGTACCTAAGAGCCCATGGATAACCATGGATGAAAAGGATGCTAATACCTTCCCTTTTCATAACCTACCCCCCGGACCCAAAATATTCTCTAAGGTCTTTCCTGTTCTTTTATAACCTTTCCTTATGGATAAAATAAAAGTCGGTGGCGACTCTTGCTATCCGCAACATTGTTTAAAGTCAGTTCACCGGGTTACAGCTATGTCTAGTGCTCTCCTCAATATTCTATCATCAATCTTAGGTTTTGGCATTGATACCGAATCATTTATTTATCTTGGTGTACATTTGTTCAAAGGAAGGCCTAAGTCTAAGCATATTCAACCAATTGCGGATAAGATTATCCTTAAATTTTCTTCTTAGAAAGGTTCCCTCCTTTTGTTTGCAGGTCATGTCGTGCTGGTCAAGACCTATAGCTAGGGAATGCTTATTCACTCCATGTCTATCTATGTTTGGTTGGTTTCTTTAGTTAGAAGTATTGAGAGAGCTGCTCGGAATTTTATCTAGAGTGGGGATGTGGTGAAGTGTAAAATTATTACAGTAGCCTGGAAGCATATTTGTCGACCAGTTTCGGAAGGTGGTCTTAGGTTAGATCCTTGGTCGATTTGAATGAGGCTACCAATATTAAGCTTGTTGGGTATTTTTTAACTCTGATGAACAATGGGCTTCTCTTCTTAGAAGTCGGGTTTGATTGAATAATCATTTCATAAAGTATCATATCTCCTCCTCTGTTGGGTCTAGCATCAGAGCTGTGATTTCGCTTATTTGTGATAAATCCTCTTGGATTCTTGGTAATTTTAAATCTATTAGTTTTTTGTTTGATAATTGGTGCAATGAACCTTTTCTCTTGGAGATGGGTTCGGTGTCGGTGCCTAGAGACATGTGTGTTAGTTCTTTCATTATTGATCATAAATGAGATTTTTTGAATGCTTCTATGATCATCCAAACTTCGATTTGGGACATAATTCATAATTGTTTTATTCCATTTGACCTTCATCCAAATAAAAGGATTTGTAAGCATTCTTCTTCGATGGATGTCATAACCCAAATTTTGACCCCAGATTTCATCATCATTCTAGGAATATCATGCATTGCATGCCTAACTTAACCTTGTACAAAATGTTCTTTGTTTTGTTTCATATGTGAATTAGATTTTTGAACCAAGAGAATCAAGAGGATATTTATTTGATCAGTCAATGTCTTGGATTGATCATCATCCAAAAAATCTCTCATACACTCAAGGGACCTCCATCCATCAATAATCAAGTGAAATGTGGCTTCATTACAAGTTCTTCAAGATTCAATTTCATCTGACCAAGAATTAGGGTTTTCTCAATCAAAGTCAATTGCATCTTTGACTTTTGATCAAGACATGATATCAAGCCTTAGGACATGATTCAATACATTTAAATACACCCTTAGAGTTCATTTAAAGTGTCCAAGTAGTCTAAGGGGTTGATTTCATTGAAGATCAAGAAGTGAAGATTCATCTGATAAAAAATCAACTGTTCCTCCAAATCAAGGTTTGACTTTTGAGAATTTTGGTCAACCATGGCTTCCTCAAGTCAAAAATGATGATAAAATATGGTTTGGATCATGATAAATCAATGAAAAATCAAGAAATTGAAGGTTACTTGCAAATAGGATAACCATGGAGAAATTGAAATTTTTTCAAAGTTATGGAAGACTATGATTTTTACCCAACTTGTCAAGGCCATAACTTCCAATCTAGACATCCATTTTCCTTACTCCAAAGATCAATTTGAAAAGCTCATTCCGTACCATAACTTTGTCAATTAGAAGGAATCACCAAAAAATTCTTAAATTTCAAGTTATAAGGCCATGAAGTTGGTGTTTCTTTCAAATTTGTGTTCCAACAGTTCAAATTTTTTTGAGACAGAATCTGCTTTCAAAAAGTAACCAACTTGTGAGCCAGTTTTCATCATGATCCATTTTTATTCAAGAAAAACTTAAAACGTGAAAGTTGTAGAGCATGTATGGGGCTTTCCAAAAAGTACAAGTATATTTTTTTCCAATGCATGAGGTGAGAGTTTCAAAAATGGGAAGTTAGGGTTCCAAACTTGAATTTCAAGTCATCTTCATGATAAATTCTTGGAGAAAAACCACTTCAAATCTCCAAATCCTTTAATTAAAGGTCTTTTAACTTGAAAATACTTCCATGATCATAAAATTACATAAATTTTATGTGCATTACACATTGAATTAATGCATTATCCAAGTAATCTTACCATTTGTAGATGTTTTGCAAAAAGATCATAATGCCATTCTTTTAAAGTTGCTTTTATCATAAACTAATTTGTGTGGAGCCTTGTGATGGTTTCTTCTGCAGAAGCAAGACCTATAAAAGCTTCCAACCACCCTGTCGCTACTGCAAAAAACGGCGCCGGCAATGACAGAAGAGTCGCCACCGTGCGTTATTTATCCCAAAGGAGGGAAAGGAAACGCTCAGAGAAAACCTAACGCAAAAGGGAAAGGAATGGTCATCGCAACCAAATCCTGGGTTCGAGAGTCGATTATGCAATGGGAAGGTATTAGCACCCCTCACGTCCGTCGTACTCGACGGGATCCACGCTTGTTTTCTATCTACGGGTGTGTTATCTATCTACTCTACAGGCTTAGGGACAAAAAGAAAAGAAAAGCGACTCGGCAGAACACAACAGTTTTATGCCTACGTATTCCCGTCTGGAACGAGAAATTAGAGTCAACGTAGTTCGCCTAACTACGGGAGAAAGGGGGAAGGTTGCTCGCCGAGATATCGCATCTCGTGCCTACGTACTTTCATACGGCATGAAAGATCAGAGCAAACGTAGTTCGGGCTACGGAAGATACAAGCTTGTCTGACAGTTTTTTATCTCCTTATGAAAGGGTTTTCCTGATTAAGGGTCCAAGAGGACAAAATGAGTTTGAATGTTTGTTTTCAGTCTTTTACGAAAGAACTGTTTTTTAGTTTTGTTTGCAACTTGTACTGCACTAAAGACTTGTGACCTGAGAGTGAATGCGTTGCATGTCACCCAAAGGGTACTGTTGCGCTGGAAATAGGATCACAAACTATTAATGAGTTTGAATCACAATTCAATTCACAACCGCTCTTTGATTTATCCGAAGGAAAAGGTTAAAAAGGGAAAACCTATTTTGCATCGTAAACACAATGCGGGGAAAGATCTAGGGTTCGGGGGTTGGTTAAATTTAGGGAAGGTATTAGCACCCTAAACTTCTGTAGTACTCTACAGGAACCTTTTGTTCAAATGTTTACTATTTTGCTTTATTTATTTGCTTAAGGTATATATACAAAGGATTAAAAGTGAGAAAAGAGACCTAAGGGGGTTAATTCTAAGTTTACTCGGCAAGACATCGCATCTTGTGCCTACGTATCCTTACGGGAGTGGAATCAGAGTAATCGTAGTTCCCCTCAAAAGGGAGGTTAGAGACTTCTTGACTGTGGTCAAGGTCTCAAGGGGAATAAACGTATCTTAAGGAAACGCTTACGTGGAGTGTAGAAACTCCAAATCTCTACGTTGAAATGTTAAGTTGTAATTAGGGTTAAATTAGGTTAGGGATTCCGCGGCGAGAAACCCTAAAATGAGCGCGGCGGCTCTTTGACCTAATGCTAGGGGTAAAATTGTAATCTTGCCTACGGCGAGGCATTTGTGAAAATTAGGGTTTGTAAGAGTTGTAAGGGTTTGAAGTTGAGGACTATTGACACGGCGGTCAAATGCTAGACCTAATTCCTTCGGAGTGTAAGGTGACAGAAATATTGCGATACATCAGCAAAAATTTAAATCATACATCAGCAGAAATTAAATGCGAAAAGTAAACGCGATTATTAGGTTCGCGAGATTACAAATGAGATACAGATACAAATATGAATGAAACTTAAATGAAGATTCAATACACTAGATATGAACTGCAAAAAAAATGAACACCCGTTAGTAGGCATAGTCAACCAGCTATCAGATGAATTACGAGGCAATGAAGAAAATGAGATACAAACTCGAGATCTATTATTGTTTTATTTAATATTTAATGATTTAGCTTACAAGAGAAAAAAAAAGTTTTATTTCTATGTTTTTAAAAAAGAGTTTTTCATTATTTTATTAAAAGAGTTTTTCATTTTTATATTTACAAAAGTTTTAATTTTATTTTATTTTTAAAAAAAAGGGTTTTTTTTTATTATATTAAAAAAAGTTTTATTTTAAAAGGATTAAAATGAAATTGTTATATTATTTTTTTGTTATAAGGATTATAAAATTAAAATATTAAAAAAGGTTTTTTTTTTTAAGAACATAAAACAAATAGAATTTAAAAAAACAAAACAAAGAAAAAAATAAAAAAGGGAAGAGGGTTGATGCTACGGCTTCGGTCGAATCAGAATTGCCGGGAAAGGTATACGGCAATGATGATACCGTTCTGAGCCTTCGAGGGATGGTGTCGCGGTTGCTTCTGAGGATCTTTGCGTGTGGTTTATCACCTACTCCCTTTGAGTTGTTTTAACTGCTGATGATGTTTAATTCTTTGTGTTTCAGAGTTGATACTATGGGCAATTGTGTTCAACGACGAGTGCTTAATGTTGCCTCGATACACTTATGCGATAGTGAGTTTGGGCGATGATGATCTGGGGTTATGGTGTTTGGTTAACCGAGCCATGTGTTTGTGTACTTGTTTGTTTTATGAACTGACATGTTTATATTAGATTATTCTTGCTGGTACAATCCATGCCATGATTTAATACTGCTTGCAATTCTGAACTGACGTGAATTTCAGCTCTTCCGTGCAGTTTTGGCAGGTTGATTCAATGGGCTATGATGCTAAGCTGAGCCCAGTGCTTCCAATTGTAATGTCTGTGACAGTCTTTATTGGCATGGACTGAGTCCCTTGTATTCGAGCTGGTTCTGATAATCTTTCTGAATTTACATCTTGCCTCCGTTTCTCATTCTTGTTGAGGCGCTTTAGGCATCAGAACTTGGATGTGCAGTCCGTTCATTCACTTCTGATTTTTATGATGAGAATTCACTTGTTTGGTTCAGAGCTGTTGTGAACTGACCTGCTCTCTTGCTTTGTTTTGGTATGCTGTTGAGCCGAAGGCTTTGATGCAGCGTATGATGCTGTTTGGTTTCTCTTGTTCTGTTTTGAACTTGATTTTCATTGGTGGCTATTCATACCTGCATTGGTGCGAGCCCCTTCCTGGTTTTGTTTATGCTTTGAATTCTGATGATGCTTGTGGCTTTTCAGGTGTTGGAAGTTTTGAAACCAAGGGGACTCAGACCTGCCGGCATCCGGGTCTGAGTCAGAACTTGCCTATGTTGCCTTATTCTCGTATCAGTTTGGAAATCCAATCGCGGCAAAACGAATCAGTCCCGCTTCTTTTATTTTTTCTATCTCTCGGATGTCCCGTATCGATAAGAACAGGTATTACCTGATCTGACGCCCACGGCGCGGATCGGTAACGGGGGTAGGACGCAGCTTCGGTTGTGCCACTCCCGGCACTCGATGATGACATTGTTCTGAGAGTGTCAAAAAAACTTCTAACATTTTTTTCTACACTGTTTGTTTTCTTTTTGATGTGCAGGTTAGCCGAGGATTCGTGGAGAAGTTCAAAGACAACATGAAGACATTTAGATGTTCTTAGGATTTAGGATAGATGCTTTAATGTAATCCCTTAGGATTTAGAACTTTAATGTATTTCCCTGTAACAGCACTTATAAAATATGAAGCAATCTCCACTTCTTGTATGATGACATTTTTTATGAAATAAAATTCCCAAAATTTTGAATTTATTTATATTTTATTCTTAGTTAAAAAATATAAACATTTGTGAATAAATCCACAAGTATTTAAATTCATTAACATAGGCATAAAACATAAATACTCCCAAGTGGTATTCTTATTGGTGCACTCGTCTCATTTGTAATCCTAATCTCATCATCCGATCAAAATGTTAACCAACCATTTCATAACCAAACACATATGGGCACCGTAATCACAACAGTTTCAGCATCAACAGTAACACTACTCGTAATTAAATTCCACTGACCAAATGCCAAAATCTTACTATGATCAGACCTGGTGATAGATAAATGCCTCAAAATAACAACGTATCAAATGCCTCAGAATTTTAATAACAGTCCGTCTTCAAGGAATTGGTAGAATTTGTGTAAGATGACCAAAATACCCCTGGGACCAAACCTGCAAAACAAACACCTTCATAACTTGTTAGTGGTTAGCAAATGTACATATGAGATGATATGCGAAATGACTGACTAAATATAAGGGTAAAATTTGGGGTATTACAGTTGCCCCTATTTAAATAGCTACACCGGACGATTTGAGTGAGGGATCATGGTGGAGAGATTTAAATATAGATAACCGAAAATTTTGCCCTTATATGCGACGATGCGATGCTATGGACAAAGCGGGGACCGCTTAATGCAGATGATATGAATATGATATGATGTGTATGCTGGAATGGTGGATGCGAGGCAGACGCTACGAGAAGAACACACTGGGGAAAACGACGTGCTGAGACACAGTACAAACACTGGGGAATCCTAAAATGATAGTCAACTGGTGCGAACGCGACCAATTGTCATCTTGGGAACGAGATTCTCAAATGGAGATGGCACCTGTGAGACGGCCTCCACTGGGAATCTAAAAGTAAATCTGGATCACGTACGATTGCAAAATCGATCACAGAATGCATGGAGCATTGAGCAAAGAATAACATCCAAGCTTCTGTAAACTATCTCTCGTGACATGATCAAACGGACTTTTCGGGAATCCGTAGCAAATATACAGGGTAAAAACCGGCTATATGCCAAAATAAATGGACTTTAATGGGAAATGCCCTGATAAGCTTCTCGAGGGAGAATTGTCACTTGGAAGGGACTTATGTGCCAAAATGGATAAGCACTCAAATAAAGAGGCTGCTGCTTATCTTGATAAATAAATCTTTTCGCATCTAAGGTCGACGCCTGGAATACGATTCTGATTTTTCTCTTACTGAAGGATAAATAAACTTCTTCATGCTTCAAGATCGTGCTCTCTTGCCCATGAAAAGGGTAAACTGAAATTCATCATACTTCAGAATCGTGCTCTCCTGAATATGACTCGGCTTTTTCGTGTAAATGAAACTCTTCATACTTCAGAATCGTGCTCTCCTGAATATGAAAAGGGTGAACTGAACTTCCTCATACTTCAGAATCGTGCTCTCCTGAATATGATTTGGTTGTAAATGAATTTTTCATACTTCAGAATCGTGCTCTCCTGAATATGAACATGGCTAATTGAACTTCCTCATAACTCAGAATCGTGCTCTCCTGAATATGATTCGGTTGTTTCTTGTAAATGAAATTCTTCATACTTCAGAATCGTGCTCTCCTGAATATGAAAGTGGATAATCGAACTTCCTCATAACTCAAAATCGTGCTCTCCTGAATATGATTCGGCTCTTGAAATTTCTTCATTCTTCAGAATCGTGCCCTCCTGAAAAACGGCCAATTGAACTTCCTCATAACTCAGAATCGTGCTCTCCTGAATATGATTCCGCTCCTTCTTTTACTAAAGGATAAATGAACTTCTTCATAACTTCAGAATCGTGCTCTCCTGAATATGATTCCGCTCAAACCTCCCCGTATTTCAAGATCGTGCTCTCCTGAATACGA
This sequence comes from Lathyrus sativus, assembly GCA_963859935.3. NCBI lineage: Eukaryota > Viridiplantae > Streptophyta > Magnoliopsida > Fabales > Fabaceae > Lathyrus > Lathyrus sativus. The sequence goes on from OZ012739.1 coordinate 467,962,966, forward strand.
TTTGGTTCATACCTCCTATACTTCGAGACGACAGGTAAATGGAAGCCCAACTGCTCCATGGAGATGGCCATTTGCTGCGAGTCATAACGAAGATAGGATCGACTTCTTAGGTGAGAAATGTTGTATATTGATGATGTAAGATGTAAAGTGTAAAGTGTTGTTGTAACATGTAGGATTGTAAAGATTTTCCAGGCGTGAACTGGCGTGTATCTGTAAAGGATCGTAGTTGATTTTCTTGAAAGATAGTGCAAAATAAATGCACGTCCGGGTACAGTGATAAACCTCTCAAGCGAGATAGTCGCGTATCTGTCATGGTATGGTGACAATCTTTAGATGGTGCAAAATAAATGCACGTCCGGTTGGCTCGACGACCGACATGACTGAGATTCAATCTAGGATCGAGCTAGAAAGAAGACTGGTAATCAAGACTCCATCGAGGGAATGATCTCGGAGGGTAAATATCTTATCCTGGTGAGGAAAGATAGCTGAAGTAACCGTCATCCACGAGGATCGAGCTCTGTGGGGAAACTGGAAACACATATGTATTTCATGCTCAGGGCTGACAATCTATTTGAAGAGAATGGACAAACCCAGTTACTCGGCGGTAACGACCAATGATAGAAACATAATGAACCTGTGAACGCTAACGCATATGTTGATGCATATGTTAATGTGAATGTATGTTAATGTCTATGTATGTTAATGTTTATGTATGCAAGATGTTATGAAATGAGTATGTAATGAGTATGTAATGAATATGTAATGAATATGTAATGAAATAGGCATGTGATGCTTATGCCCTTGCGTATGCTGACGAAACAGACTAGAGACGAGACGAGAGATGAAATAAACATCTCGACGGAAAGACCCTGCGTTCCCGGCAATCAATACGTCCATCCTGGGTAAGAAAGATCAATGGTAGAACCAAATCTGGTTTTAAAGTTCTGAATTCTCTGGGGAGAAGGTAATCTGCTTGGGTGCACAGTATCATGTCTTCACATGGGGAGAAGAGAACCTGAGGGATACTTTCGAGTTACCCAAGAAAAAGTTGTCAGCTTATAGTCTCTCTGGGGACTGTGTCATAGCAATGGTTTGAAAGTGTTTCTGCAATAATGATATTTCCGGGGAATGAAGAGATCCTTTCGGAATTTCCACTAGTCAAAGTAATTTATTACATTTCAAATTTGTCGTTTTTTGAAAAACAGTTTTGAAAAATCTACAATGCACCTTTCATTTTCAAATTTTAAGAATAAACGCATTTTGCATAACAATAGAAATCAAAGAGCAATGCACCAAGGAATGTAAGTAACAAGATGGTATCTTTTATTTAAAGGGCGGTAGCTCGCTGAAGGCATAGCTCCACAGATAATTATGTTTGAAATTGGCAACATGGGAAAGGTTACATTGAATCCAATGACACTTACTGACACTAATAACTAAGACTAATCCAGAATCCTGCTTTGGGCAAGGATGAAAGAACTGAAACATGGCTCTCATGCGGAAAGTGTGTTCGAGATGATCAGTGTCCTCTGATGCAATGAAATGCCTTTGTCCCTAACTTTTGCCTGGACCGCCCTCTCGGGTTTTCAATCCACCGGGACGCTCTTTTTTGCCTAAGCCGCCCTTTCGGGTTTTCAACTTAGCGAGCTTTTTATTATTATTTTTTTTTTAACCCTTACTTTTGCCTAAGTCGCCTTTTGCAGGTTTTCGACTTAGCAGGTTTTTAAGCATAATATTTTCGGACTGCATCAGAATTCACGGGATGTGCTAGTTCTTCACCGTTTATTGTCGTAAGTATCAGGGACCCTCCGGAGAAAACGGTCTTTACAACAAATGGGCCTTCATAATTGGGCATCCACTTTCCACGCATATCTTTATGTACTGGTAAGATCTTTTTGAGTACGAGCTCTCCTTGACGGAACTCACGGATACGGATCTTCTTATCAAACGCTCTTTTCATCCGTTTCTGATATAATTGCCCATGGCACATGGCTGTCAAGCGCTTCTCGTCAATGAGATTCAACTGATCCAATCTGTCCTGAACCCACTCAGCTTCCTCAAGTTCAGCTTCCATCAACACTCTTAAAGAAGGTATCTCTACTTCAATGGGGAGCACGGCGTCCATTCCATATACCAGTGAGAAAGGTGTTGCCCCTGTCGAAGTTCTCACCGAGGTTCTGTATCCATGCAAAGCAAACGGTAACATCTCATGCCAATCTTTGTAAGTCACAACCATCTTTTGCAGGATCTTCTTGATATTCTTATTCGCAGCTTCAACGGCCCCGTTCATCTTAGGACGGTACGGAGAGGAATTGTGGTGAGTGATCTTGAAACTATCACACAGCTCTTTCATAGTCTTATTATTCAGATTAGTGCCATTGTCAGTTATTATCCGGCTTGGGACTCCATAACGGCAAATGATTTCTTTCCTGATGAATCTGGCAACCACTTGCTTGGTCACGTTGGTGTAGGAGGCAGCCTCTACCCATTTGGTGAAATAATCAATGGCAACAAGGATGAAACGATGTCCATTAGAAGCTTTCGGCTCGATTGCCCCAATCATGTCAATGCCCCACATGGAGAACGGCCATGGCGAAGACAAAACATTCAACGGTGACGGAGGTACATGCATTTTATCGGCATAAATTTGGCACTTATGGCACTTTCTGGCGTATTGGATGCAGTCGGCTTCCATGGTTAACCAATAATACCCAGCCCTTAACATCTTCTTGGACATAGCATAACCATTGGCATGAGTTCCGAAGGTCCCCTCATGAATTTCCTGCAGTAACATGTCCGCTTCCCGTTTATCAACACATCTGAGCAGAACCATGTCGTGATTTCTCTTGTATAACACACCATTACTGATAAAGAATTTGGACGCCAGTCTTCTCAACGTTTTCTTGTCCAGACCAGTAGCACCATCGGGATACTCCTGCTTGACGAGATAGTTCTTGATATCATGAAACCAAGGCTTTTCATCCACCTCAACTTCTTCGACCATCTGACAATAAGCGGGCTCAACTTTGCGCTCAATATGGATAAGAGGTGCCTCATTGACGAATTTAACTTTCCATATGGATGCTAACATGGCTAAAGCATCAGCAACGTGATTCTCTGATCTAGGAACGTGCTCGAACTCTATCTCGTCGAAATACTTGATCAACTCAATAATATAGTCCTTATAAGGGACCAACTTTTCATTCTTCGTCTCCCATTTGCCTTGTACCTGGTAAATAACCAAGGCTGAGTCACCACTTACTTTAAGAAGTTTGATTCGGAGGTGAATCGCCGCTTCGAGGCCAAGAATACATGCTTCATACTCTGCGACGTTGTTAGTACACTCAAAGTCCAACCTTGCTGTAAATGGAGTGAATCCACCCTTTGGGTTCATCAAAACGGCGCCTATACCATGCCCACTGAAGTTCGAGGAGCCATCAAACATCATCTTCCACCAAAGACCTGGTTCCGGACCTTCGCTCGGATCGGGCTCTTCACAATCTCTTTTAATCAACAAAATATCCTCATCGGGAAAATCAAACTTAAGAGGTTCATACTCTTCAACTGGCTGGTCTGCAAGATAATCGGATAAAATACTACCCTTAATTGCCTTCTGGGGTACATAATGGATGTCATATTCGGATAACAACATGTGCCAACGGGCTAGCCTCCCGGTTTGAGCAGGTTTTTCAAAAATATACTTGATCCGATCCATTTTAGAAATCAACAAGGTGGTATGACAGACCATATATTGCCGAAGGCGCCTAGCGGCCCATGCCAATGCACAACAGGTTTTCTCCAATGGTGAGTATCTATTTTCGCAATCGGTAAACTTTTTGCTCAGGTAATAAATCGCATGTTCCTTTTTCCCAGTTTTATCATGTTGTCCAAGCACACAACCCATAGACTTCTCAAGAACAGTAAGGTACATAAACAACGGTCTTCCGGGCACGGGAGGAATTAGAATAGGGGGATCTTGCAAATAACCCTTAATCTTCTCGAACGCTTTCTGACAATCGGGGTTCCACTCAACTGTCTGCCCCTTGCAAAGTAACTTGAATATCGGCTCGCAAGTAGCGGTCATATTGGAGATAAACCTGGAAATATAATTCAAACGTCCCAGAAAACCTCTAACTTGCGTCTCGGTTCGCGGAGCCGGCATATCTTGAATGGCTCGGACTTTGTCAGGATCCACCTCAATCCCTCGCTGGCTAACAATGAAACCAAGCAGTTTTCCGGATCTGACACCGAAGGTACATTTAGCGGGGTTTAATTTCAACTGATATTTCCTGAGTCGTTCAAACAATTTCACCAAATGGTCTAGATGCTCCTGTTCACTCTGAGATTTGGCTATCATATCGTCCACATACACCTCGATCTCCTTGTGCATCATATCATGAAAGAGAGTGGTCATAGCGCGTTGGTAAGTTGCCCCTGCGTTCTTCAAACCGAAGGGCATGACTTTGTAGCAGAAGGTTCCCCAAGGAGTAATGAAAGTAGTCTTCTCTCGATCGTCGGGATCCATCTTGATCTGGTTATAGCCAGAGAAACCATCCATAAACGAAAACAACGCAAAACTGGCTGTATTGTCTACCAGTGTATCAATATGTGGCAGGGGGAAATCATCTTTCGGGCTTGCTTTATTCAGATCCCTGTAATCCACACACATCCTAACTTTACCATCTTTCTTGGGCACCGACACAATGTTGGCAACCCAATCTGGATATTTTGCGACTGCCAAGAAACCTGCGTCCAACTTCTTTTTAACCTCATCCCGAATTTTCAAAGCCATGTCGGGTCTCGTTCTTCGAAGCTTTTGTTTGATAGGCGGACAATCCGGCTTAAGCGGCAACTTGTGAACAACAATATCCGTGTCTAGGCCCGACATATCTTGATACGACCATGCAAACACATCAATATACTCTTTTAACAACTCAATCAACCTCGGCCTAACCTCTGTCCCAAGCATTGCACCAATCTTGACCTCTTTCTTGTTCTCATCTGTACCGAGATTAATTAAGTCCACCCGCTCTTTATACGGTTGAAGCTCTGTGTACTCGTACTCAATCAATCTTGTCAGTTCAACGGGTACTTCAAAATCTTCTTCACCCTCGTCCTCAGCTTGATTGATGGGTGCATCCCAGTCAGGAGTGTCAGTAAAGTCATTGGATCCAACAAGGTTTACGATGTCTCTGCATGATGGAAGGCTTACTTAATTAAGATGCTCAAAGATATGCAAGACAAGAAATGGAATGCTGTTTTTTTGTTTTTTTTCGGAAAAAAGGTTGCCAATTTCATTTTTAAAAGTGAAAACGAAAAACGCAAATGAAACAAAGTGGAATTGAACAAAATGCTTTTATTAATATCTTTTTAGGAATGAAAGGTGGCCCAATAAAAGCGACCCTATAGCCTTGGGCAGAGCTACGGATTTTTATTTGAAAATGTAAATGAAACTTTTAAAAACAATTACTTTGACAAGGGAAAAATAACAGGGATCTCTACGGCCTCCCAGTTGTTCAAAACTGCATCACCCTTAAACACCAGGTTGCTCAGCTCTTCATTTTCCTCACAGTCGCTGATGGCATTGACTTGGAAACCTCCGCTGACAAATACTTCTTGGATAACCTTCAGACGCCCTTCGACAGTTGTGGCAGCTCCATTCTGAGTTGGTTTGTAACCCAACCCAGAGCGATCAGTCTTGGTCTTGACATCAATTACCTCTCCCCAACCTTCAGGAATTCCCCTGTCAATTGTTGATTTGGTACTCTTCAGTGATGCGAAAGATGGATTACCCTGACCCACTGTCTCTTCGACTTCTAGCAGAACAACATTGGCGATCTCAAGTGCTTGAAAGGAGATTTCTAAAGCATTCTCATCGGCCTCGATGTAACGGAAAGAAGACAGGTTACTGACCATCAGATCCTCCTCACCGTGTATAATAACCAACTTTCCATCGATCACGAACTTCATCTTCTGATGTAAAGTTGAGGTTACCGCCCCAGCGGCATGAATCCACGGCCTTCCAAGTAAACAACTGTAGTTGGGATTAATGTCCATGACTTGAAACGTGATATTAAAAACTTGCGGACCAATCAGGATAGGAAGCTCAACCTCCCCCATTACCGACCGGCGAGAACCATCGAAAGCCTTGACGACCAAAGGAGTAGGTTTCAACACAGTCTCTTTACAAGCCAACTTATCAAGAACCCTCTTGGGTAGAACATTCAGAGAAGACCCGGTGTCCACTAGCACTCTCGCTAAATTGTCCTCCTGACATTTCACCGATATATGTAAAGCACGATTATGGTTCGGACCTTCCTTCGGTAACTCTTCATTGCTGAAACTAAGGGTGTTACAGGCGGTCAAATTGGCAATCACACTATCAAATCGACTGGTGCTGATATCTTGATCCACATGTGCTTGAGTCAAAACCTTCTGCAAGGCCATCCTATGAGCGGGTGAATTCATCAACAGAGATAAAATCGAAATCTTGGAGGGGGTCTGATGAAGTTGATCGATAACTTTATAGTCACTTTTCTTGATGATCCTCAAAAACTCAGCATCTTCATCATTCGTAACAGCTCCCTTCCCTTTGTCTCTGACGGCCACTGGGATATTAGTGGTTTCCTTAGGTGGAACCTCATTGGAATGGGGAGTATACACACGGCCACTGCGAGTCATCCTGCTTGCCTCTGCGATATTGGTCACAGTGCCCTTACCCTCTTCTTTTGGAATAACCTTCCCAGACTCCTTGTCAATCATCGTCACGTCGTATTTCCAAGGCACAGCTTTAAGATCACTGAAAGGGAACGGACTGGGTGTTCGAATAACTATCGGCCTAGGCTGATTCACCTCAGGGATAGACGACTTTGGTATATCGAACACGGGATTGGCAGGACCTGCCCCTGATAGATTAAACACTGGTACCTTGCCCTTTGATTCAGGCTGATGGAAGACAGGCTCAACCACAGCGACCTCATCCTTCTTGGCCTGGCTTGTCACTTGTAAAACACCCTCATTAACCAACCTTTGAACATCATTCTGAACCAACACACAACCCTTAACACTGGCTTCACAACTTACGCATGCAACGTGGGAAGTATCTACCAAACCAGCTTCAAACAGTTTCGAATGGAACATCTTGAGAGGAGTCTTAATCTATTCAACGTCAAGGGCATAACCTTCCCCCGAATCAGCACTAATGGCATTGACACTCTCATGGTTAGGAAAAGGGTTCTTCTTAACATTCGGTTGAGGATCTTCAAATGACAAAATCTTCTTTTCCAATAAATCCCTGACAATATTTTTGAGAGCATAACAATTCTCCAGATCATGACCAGGCGCACCCTCATGAAATAAACAATGAGCGGCGGCGTTGTAATTGGCGGGTAGAGGATTAGGAGGCGGACCCAAAGCCCGAGTGGTGATTAGACCCTGCTTGACCAAAGAGGGATACAACTCGGTAAAAGTCATCGGAATCGGCGGACAAGGCTTATACGTTCTTCTGCTCGGAACATTCTGGCGAGGAGCCGGACTCTTTGGCTGTTGAGGAGCAGGAGCGTTGGGCGCCTGTAGATAGTTGACAGGAGGCGGATAAATAGGAGGTTGTTGCATAGGTTGATACATGGGAACTTGTTGATTGAAAGAAGGTGTAATAGCTGCCACATAGGGTTGTTGAGCATATTGGACTGGGTACCCTTGAGGTTGAGCATAACCTTGCGGATGTCGATAAAAGCGTTCTCTGGGTCTACCAGAGGATATAGCATTAGTCTCACCCTCTTTCTTTTTCTGGGAGCTATACAGAGGTTTCTTCGGCTGATCCTTAGAAGCACCATGATTATTTGTCATTTTACCACTTTTCATACCCAATTCAATCTTGACACCCACAGCAACGATGTCGGAGAAATTTGAAGTCACACTGCCCACCATTCTCTTGTAAAATTCTGGACGGACTGTGTCGACAAACCAATCAGCTAACTCTTTTTCGGTCAAAGGAGGTTCTACCTGTGAAGCAGTCTCTCTCCACCTTTGAGCATACTCTTTGAATGACTCAGAATTCTTTTGTGACATACTCAGCAATTGTCTTCTGTCAGGCGCCAGATCCATATTGTACTTGTAGTGTTTGATGAAAGCGTCAGATAAATCTTGAAAGCTCTTAATGCGAGACTGGTCTAAAGTTAAATACCACTTGGAAGAAGCACCCTTCAAACTATCTTGGAAGCAATGAATCATCAGTTTATCATTCTCAACATGGGCAGCCATTTTGCGATAGTACATGATCAGATGACTCTTAGGACAAGTGGCACCTTCATAGCGATCGAAGTTCGGAGTCTTGAACTTCGGGGGAATGACCAAACCGGAGACCAAACAGACATCCCTTGCGGTAGTCCCAAAAATTTGATCACCCTCTACTTTTTTCAACCTCTGGACGATGGTGTTTACTTCTTCACGAAGCTTATCATGTTTCTCATAACCCTCAACATTCTCATCAAGATTATCAAAAACTGTCTCATTGAAGTACGGTTGCGCACGGGTGTGTACAACGGGTGGTGCAAAGATGGGAGCCCCCCTAGAAACTTCAGAAAATAAAGGCACTGCTTGCTGAACAGGCTGATTAATCGGAACAGTGGCTTGAGGAGGCACAAAACCGGGAGCAAGACCATAAGGTGGGTCCCTTGCTACGGTCACACTTGGTGGAGGGTCCACAGTAACGCCGGTAATCTCAGAAACAACAGTGGGCTGGGTATCCATCTTAGCATTCATGACCTGTAACAATTCCATCATACGCCCCATACCTCCTCGAAGGTCTTCAAGTTCATTGCTAAGGCGATCAATCTCTTTTGCCTGATCCTCCATTCTCTTCCGAGTTTGAGCTCTGGTGTTGTATTGGTGCCGAGAACTCAGGGTGACGAAACTGGAAGGCGAGAGAACCGAACATGAGAAAATGGAAGACACATGCAATGCAAGAAAGTAAATGATGCTATGATGTAAATGAAGACTTCATGGAATTCAAACATTTACGAATGTCGTGGGGTACCAAGGAAATCTTTTTCTTGTTTTTTCATTCTATATTTTTATTCATGGTATCCCGCGATATCCATAAATGGTGATTGAACTCCATGAAATACAATGCAATGAGATGCTTTATGGATGCAATGCATGAAAACACACAAAGTCCTAGGTTAAAGGAACGTGAGCGGAGTCAAGGTCTACCCATCCCAAAAGGAGTGTACTATAGGTTAGTTGTACCTGCCGAACAAGGTTCTACAAAGTGCCCAAAGTCATCAGCCCATCTTTCGGATATTATCAACCTTCCGACTGACTCAGGGGTTAATAATATTCTCAAGAGAACCTCTTTTGAGTGTAGTATCGCGTAGCAACCATTGTAGGATTGCTCCCACATAGCTCCCGCACTACGTCCTAAATAAAGCCAAGGTGGTGTTAAGGTACTACGGTTCCCAATATCACAGACTCCAATCGACCATGGAAAAAGTTTTCGCGATTACTCGTTCAACCGAACCATTTTCGAAAAGGTCTCAACTGAGCGGTGATTCTCGAATCAGCTTGGTCGGGATTCACTCCCTATAAGCCTCATCGAATATATCCCCATCCTATAATAATGTCACTAGTCCGGGCGTAGGACTTATCTCACAGCACAAGGAACAATCCCACCCTGAAAGCATAAATACATACACGCAAATGAATAATAACAGATAATAATAAATATGAACAAGTTAGGGATAACCCTCAAAAATTTACTTTTTCCCCAGTGAAGTCGCCATTTTCAGTTGCGCTGGAAATAGGATCACAAACTATTAATGAGTTTGAATCACAATTCAATTCACAACCGCTCTTTGATTTATCCGAAGGAAAAGGTCAAAAAGGGAAAACCTATTTTGCATCGTAAACACAATGCGGGGAAAGATCTAGGGTTCGGGGGTTGGTTAAATTTAGGGAAGGTATTAGCACCCTAAACTTCTGTAGTACTCTACAGGAACCTTTTGTTCAAATGTTTACTATTTTGCTTTATTTATTTGCTTAAGGTATATATACAAAGGATTAAAAGTGAGAAAAGAGACCTAAGGGGGTTAATTCTAAGTTTACTCGGCAAGACATCGCATCTTGTGCCTACGTATCCTTACGGGAGTGGAATCAGAGTAATCGTAGTTCCCCTCAAAAGGGAGGTTAGAGACTTCTTGACTGTGGTCAAGGTCTCAAGGGGAATAAACGTATCTTAAGGACACGCTTACGTGGAGTGTAGAAACTCCAAATGTCTACGTTGAAATGTTAAGTTGTAATTAGGGTTAAATTAGGTTAGGGATTCCGCGGCGAGAAACCCTAAAATGAGCGCGGCGGCTCTTTGACCTAATGCTAGGGGTAAAATTGTAATCTTGCCTACGGCGAGGCATTTGTGAAAATTAGGGTTTGTAAGAGTTGTAAGGGTTTGAAGTTGAGGACTATTGACACGGCGGTCAAATGCTAGACCTAATTCCTTCGGAGTGTAAGGTGACAGAAATATTGCGATACATCAGCAGAAATTTAAATCATACATCAGCAGAAATTAAATGCGAAAAGTAAACGCGATTATTAGGTTCGCGAGATTACAAATGAGATACAGATACAAATATGAATGAAACTTAAATGAAGATTCAATACACTAGATATGAACTGCAAAAAAAATGAACACCCGTTAGTAGGCATAGTCAACCAGCTATCAGATGAACTACGAGGCAATGAAGAAAATGAGATACAAACTCGAGATCTATTATTGTTTTATTTAATATTTAATGATTTAGCTTACAAGAGAAAAAAATAAGTTTTATTTCTATGTTTTTAAAAAAGAGTTTTTCATTATTTTATTAAAAGAGTTTTTCATTTTTATATTTACAAAAGTTTTAATTTTATTTTATTTTAAAAAAAAGGGTTTTTTTTTATTATATTAAAAAAAGTTTTATTTTAAAAGGATTAAAATGAAATTGTTATATTATTTTTTTGTTATAAGGATTATAAAATTAAAATATTAAAAAAGGTTTTTTTTTTTTTAAGAACATAAAACAAATAGAATTTAAAAAAACAAAACAAAGAAAAAAATAAAAAAGGGAAGAGGGTTGATGCTACGGCTTCGGTCGAATCAGAATTGCCGGGAAAGGTATACGGCAATGATGATACCGTTCTGAGCCTTCGAGGGATGGTGTCGCGGTTGCTTCTGAGGATCTTCGCGTGTGGTTTATCACCTACTCCCTTTGAGTTGTTTTAACTGCTGATGATGTTTAATTCTTTGTGTTTCAGAGTTGATACTATGGGCAATTGTGTTCAACGACGAGTGCTTAATGTTGCCTCGATACACTTATGCGATAGTGAGTTTGGGCGATGATGATCTGGGGTTATGGTGTTTGGTTAACCGAGCCATGTGTTTGTGTACTTGTTTGTTTTATGAACTGACATGTTTATATTAGATTATTCTTGCTGGTACAATCCATGCCATGATTTAATACTGCTTGCAATTCTGAACTGACGTGAATTTCAGCTCTTCCGTGCAGTTTTGGCAGGTTGATTCAATGGGCTATGATGCTAAGCTGAGCCCAGTGCTTCCAATTGTAATGTCTGTGACAGTCTTTATTGGCATGGACTGAGTCCCTTGTATTCGAGCTGGTTCTGATAATCTTTCTGAATTTACATCTTGCCTCCGTTTCTCATTCTTGTTGAGGCGCTTTAGGCATCAGAACTTGGATGTGCAGTCCGTTCATTCACTTCTGATTTTTATGATGAGAATTCACTTGTTTGGTTCAGAGCTGTTGTGAACTGACCTGCTCTCTTGCTTTGTTTTGGTATGCTGTTGAGCCGAAGGCTTTGATGCAGCGTATGATGCTGTTTGGTTTCTCTTGTTCTGTTTTGAACTTGATTTTCATTGGTGGCTATTCATACCTGCATTGGCGCGAGCCCCTTCCTGGTTTTGTTTATGCTTTGAATTCTGATGATGCTTGTGGCTTTTCAGGTGTTGGAAGTTTTGAAACCAAGGGGACTCAGACCTGCCGGCATCCGGGTCTGAGTCAGAACTTGCCTATGTTGCCTTATTCTCGTATCAGTTTGGAAATCCAATCGCGGCAAAACGAATCAGTCCCGCTTCTTTTATTTTTTCTATCTCTCGGATGTCCCGTATCGATAAGAACATGTATTACCTGATCTGACGCCCACGGCGCGGATCGGTAACGGGGGTAGGACGCAGCTTCGGTTGTGCCACTCCCGGCACTCGATGATGACATTGTTCTGAGAGTGTCAAAAAAACTTCTAACATTTTTTTCTACACTGTTTGTTTTCTTTTTGATGTGCAGGTTAACCGAGGATTCGTGGAGAAGTTCAAAGACAACATGAAGACATTTAGATGTTCTTAGGATTTAGGATAGATGCTTTAATGTAATCCCTTAGGATTTAGAACTTTAATGTATTTCCCTGTAACAGCACTTATAAAATATGAAGCAATCTCCACTTCTTGTATGATGACATTTTTTATGAAATAAAATTCCCAAAATTTTGAATTTATTTATATTTTATTCTTAGTTAAAAAATATAAACATTTGTGAATAAATCCACAAGTATTTAAATTCATTAACATAGGCATAAAACATAAATACTCCCAAGTGGTATTCTTATTGGTGCACTCGTCTCATTTGTAATCCTAATCTCATCATCCGATCAAAATGTTAACTAACCATTTCATAACCAAACACATATGGGCACCGTAATCACAACAGTTTCAGCATCAACAGTAACACTACTCGTAATTAAATTCCACTGACCAAATGCCAAAATCTTACTATGATCAGACCTGGTGATAGATAAATGCCTCAAAATAACAACGTATCAAATGCCTCAGAATTTTAATAACAGCCCGTCTTCAAGGAATTGGTAGAATTTGTGTAAGATGACCAAAATACCCCTGGGACCAAACCTGCAAAACAAACACCTTCATAACTTGTTAGTGGTTAGCAAATGTACATATGAGATGATATGCGAAATGACTGACTAAATATAAGGGTAAAATTTGGGGTATTACAGGTACCACACTAAACATCCAGATTACTGGAGAGAGACCTTCCACCAACCTTTTCTCAAGTAGCTTAAGGCTCGTAGCGTACAACACGCGTCATCCTTATTACTGTGTTTTTGAATTGTTTTGAGATGAGAAGAGAAAGACACTCTAAAACCTATGGTTGAAGGGGAATCTACCTAATGTTATCATGCATGGTTTAGAAACCTAATGTATGTCATAATTTCCTCTTGCACAGAGGAAATCAGAGTTCCTAGGGGAATACAGCAAAAGCAAACAACAGTCAAAATAAAATGCATGCTATGCAACAATATAAGCAAGGCAATGGAGACCTGCTCTACCTCAAACCTAAAAAAAAAAATAGGCGAGGGAGACAAACTCCACCTGAAACCTACACACAAGCCACACAAGCAAAACAGATAATACAGAGAAAAACAAAAAGAAACAAAGAAAGCAGCCTAAGCAGCAGCTCCAATCTTCAACAGCAAACAGCAAACAACAATCTTCAATAGCAAGCTCTTGACAACAAAGTTGAGTTGACAGCAAATTGACTTGACAGCAATCTTCATGCTAGCTCCATCAACTTCAAGCTTCCATCTTCATCTTCAAGTTCCAAGCTATAGCAAGCTCCACAAAGAAGAGAATCATCATAGAGATCAAATTACCATGATGGGAAGCCTGATGAAGACCAAAGGAATTCATCGGGACACTCAACCAAACATTGGAAAGAAAAGGGCATCCTCAAAATTTCTACTCATTATGACATGTCATTCATCCATCCAAAGGAGATATGAGACTTCCATAAGAGGACTTTGAATCATAGGATAGGATGGAAGCAAACAAAGCATTCCATTTTTGATGAAAGAAGAAGAACTACTGCTAAGGCTCTCTCATAAAACCCTAATTTCTACAAGCTTCTAGAAAGCTCCTAAAAGAAAAGAAAAGCTCCAAGCCAAGCTCCACAAGCACTCTCACAGAAGCTACAACAAGCCCAAAGCATCATCCAAGAAGGTCCACAAGCTCCTCAAGCTTCAAAGCCACCAAAGAAGGCAAACAAGGCAAAGCACCAAACAAGTAGCACCAAAAGCACAACCTACTTGTCAATTCTATCTAAAATAGAAAACTAGGTTAGAAAAATCTACAAATTTTCCTAAGGGAACATGCATGTATTATTAACCTATAGTTTAAATATCATAGCCTAATTCAACTTCTAAGGCCACTAATAAAATCCTAAGTTAGAATGTGTCAAAGGATAACCATAGTTGGGAAAGCTCTAAAACTCTAACCTAAAACAGAACCTATGATTATCTAAAAAATATGAGAAAATTCCTAAGGGAACATACATCTCTAAAATACAACATATCGAAAGATCAAAGCAAAATTCCAAACCAGATGATCAAACAAAAATCAACAAACAGAGAAGGTAATTATGCAAAATAAAAGAAATAGCCCAAAATTGAAAAATGCAAATAAAATTGAAAAATGCATGAAAATGCAATCTATTAATTCCAGAAAATCACAAATTAAAAGGGGAGCATAGACATATTTTTAAAATATTTTTCTGATAAAAAATGAAATTAAAATGATTTTTAGAAGTGAAATGCAATTAAAATAAAATCAAAAACAAATAAAAGAAATAAAAAGCTCAGAATAAAATGTGGATGGTTGGATGCATGTACTAGTCAAGGATCTGAAGGCTCAGGATTGTGCCAGCGCATTAGTGAAACGACTGTGTTTCCCTCTAGTCAAAGTCAGCAAAACAAATAAGTCACAACCATTGGATTGGATTACAAAGTCTCGTTTCCACGCAGATCCAACGGTTCATCATCATCTTCTCCATTTAAATTCAAAAACAGAGGGAAGCTGCTGGCGGTGGCCAGAGAAGACCTCCGGTTGTCTTCGCTGGTGAGCAGGTGGTTACAGGTGATCAAAAATCAACAAATCTTACATCAATCTCTCCAGAATTTCACGTAGATTCCAAATATCATGTTCATTTTCTCTAGATCAAGCTAGGTTTTCAAATCCGATTCAAAGTTCAAATGACACTCCAACATTGATCATCATCAAACTCTAATCTAATTGCACAGAAATGTTCATCACGCTTCCTAGTTCATCATGATCTATCCAAATCATCTTAATTCCTCATGATCAAGCTAAACCGTGCCTCAACAGAAATCATATGTCATCTTAATTTGTCTCTAATTACTCAAATTCTGATCCAGAAACAATCTATGTTTCTCCCTGATCCTAACAGCATATGCAAAGTGAACTACATCTTCCTAGAATTGTGAGAAATTTGAAGGTTACATACCTGGTGTAGATCTTCAAATTGATGTAGTTAGAGCACGGTTCCAACTCCAAAAGTTTCCAGAATCACTCAAGGATGGATGATGAAGAGATTAGAACCTTCAATTTGCTTTGGAATTGCTTCAAACTCAAAACCCGATCTGGACTTGCTTGCTTGCAAATGAACTTGCTATCTCTGCTCCAACCATGAAACTTGCACCAAAATGACTCTGAAATCATCCAATTGCTTAAATAGAACATGTTGATGGGCTTTTGAGGTCCAATCTGAGCCCAAACCAGAAGATCCAATTTTCTGTTTTTTCTTCAAATTTTCAATGTGACAGTCGTGAAATTGCACTCCCAGCTTGCTCTAGAAGCTTCCTTTTGCTTGCACATGGCCTTGTGAGTGAGTTTAAACCAAGAGGAGTGTCTAATTTGGCTTGGTGAATGATTTTGTGGTGTAACTTGCTTGTGAAGTAACAACATGATAACTCATAGAATTCTGCCTCAATTCAAAAATCCAACAATGCCATTGTGTTTGAAATGTTATTTCTACTCAAAATGAGTATTTACTTGACATGTTTTGGTCACTTAACAATAAAATTGGATTTTTCAAGTTTAATCCCTTTTAAAACCATCTTGAACCAAGTCTTGCCTCAAGCCAATTCAATGCATCATGATCACTTGGTCAACCTTAAAATCACATTTTGAGCAAGTTCCATGTTGAACAAAACTTCATTTGAAGTGTGCAAGTTGGAGATTTTGACCTATAAACCAAAATGACCTATAATCTCACTTTCCCAAAATACCCCTGGCTTGCAAAGATCATAACTTGAGCTCTACAAATCAAAATGAGGACTTCTAAAACTTTTTGGAAAGCTAAGATCATGAGGAACAAATGTCATGTTGGCCAAAAGTCTATGAGAAACTTCCTTCTTGGTCAAAAGTAGCTTGGGAGTCAGATGATTTTCACAGACAAATTTCACATTCATCTGGTGACCTGTAATTTGTCTAGACCATAACTTGAGTTCTATAAATCCAATGGAGGACTTCTAGTACTCAAATTAAAGGTATGGAGATTCTCTACAAGTTTCTTGTTGACCAAATATGGAGATGAAACTTGTATCTTTACTTATGTAGTCTTGAAGTTAGGCACTAAACAGGGAATTTTGCACTGAAACCCTAATTTAGCAACTTCTCACACTCTTGATTCTTCTTGACTTGATCTTGACACAACATCACCAATGTCTCAAAATATCATTCCATGCACTCAATGACCTAAAAGTAGGCTTTGAACGTCTTTAATTGCACAGTTGACCTAGGGTTGACCCAGATGAAACCCTAATTGCTTGCACTTCAACTGTGGCTCTTGCACTTGACCCAATGACTTGATTGAACTTCTCCATGGCCCTCTAGGCACTCCATGAGCTCTATACACATCCCCTATTCATATTCAAGACTTCAAATCCCTCTGATGGTCTTCAATCAATCCTCAAGTTAGGAGAAAATCCACATGTAGGCATTCAAACTCCTCAAGACCTCAAACCACTTCCTGATGACCTTGGTGGCTTCTCAAGCTTGGATAAGACCTCAAGATAGGATTCTCTTGACATCAATCATGCTTGATCCCCTGTTGGATGAATGATATTATGATATGCAAATGACAAAACTATGTTATGCTAATGCAAAGAAACATAAACCAGGTAAAAAGAGGTTGAGCAAATTTTGGGGTGCAACAGCTGCCCCTATTCAAACGACTTGGACCCGACTGGGTGAAGAGCGAACGACCTTCAAACAATCGAGGTAAAAGATGGTTGAATACCAAAGAACCCGAAAATTTACCAACCGCAGAAATAAACTGCACAAACTGCTTGGGGAACAACAATCCTAGAGAACCGAATCTGGTTGTTACGGCAACAACTGATCAATCTTTTGATAAATCTCATGATTCTAACATCAATCATCTGTGTGACGCCACAGACATTGAGCCAACAATTGAACTTCAAAAATGCGCTACAAAAAGCGAGCATCAAGTACAAATACAGTTGCTTCATCCTTGCCATGGGGACTGATCTGATCAATACGAAGTATAGCTTCTCTGCCTATCATTACAGCAGCTAACTCTGACAACTTTACAGGGGACAAATTTTGTTAATACGAACACAGTTTCTCCATCAAACCGAGGACTGGCTCCGTTAATTCAAAATACACATATACAGCTTCTCTGTCTATCTACAGCAGCTAAACACATTAACGCAAGTACAGTTTCTCCATCAAACCGGGGACTGACTCAATACAGCTCAAAATATAGCTTCTCTTTCTATCTACAGCAGCTAACCCTGTTAACGTAAAAACAGTTTCTCCATCAAACTGGGGACTAACTATGCCAACTCAAAATATAGCTTCTATGTCTATCTATAGCAGCTAATCCCGACAACACAACGGGTACCAACTTTGTCGATACGAGTACGGTTTCTCCATCAAACCGGGGACTGACTCCAAATACACAATACAGCTTCTCTGTCTATCTACAGTAGCTGACTATGGCGACTTCACTGGGGATAACAGTTATGTTAACACAAGTACAATTTCTCCATCAAACCGGGGACTGACTCATAATACAGCTTCTCTGCCCATCACTGCAGCAGCTGACTCCGTCAACACTACGGGTACACATCATTCAACATGAATATAGTTTCTCTATCAAACCGGGGACTAATCCTCCAAATACAGCTCCTCTGCCTATCATTACAGCAGCTGACTCCGTCCATCAATACGGGTACCAAAAACCTGAATACAGTTTCTCCATCAAACCGGGGACTGATTCTCAATACAAAATACAGCTTCTCTGTCTAACTACAGCAGCTGACTCCGACAACACCACGGGTAAAATACTCCACCAGTCCAATCCACAAAACCTTACGCTGACATGACAGCAAAATTGAGGATAACTCTACCAGGGAAATTCTGAAACTAACTGCCAGACACCTATTTCGAAAACAGGCGGCAACTTTAGAAGTTTTAATCTATGAAATCTTTTGATACTGGCGTAACAACAACATCTGAATAAACTCTCCGCTGAGGGTAAAGAGAAACTTAACCAAGCAACTCTGTGGGGAAATACGACAAGATGAACATTATCATCACGTATCTCACGCCGAGACTTCGAATATCTGGTAATTGATCTGAGCAAGAGCTTCAATGACCTGCAAAGAAACACACTTGAAAGCAAAGGGGTAACCAACCTGGCTTATGTTTCAAAATGCGTATGTTTGACAATGGCGTAATGCTCCACACGGCATGGAAATGCTACGCGTTTGGGTAGATGCAAATATGATGATATATGCAAATGCAAATGCAGACTCGAGTTGCTGGAGAAAACAAAATTGTCTCAGCAAAACAAATGTTGAAGGCAACACCAACTCCGTTGGGGATAACCAGATATCACAGGAACATTCCAGCAAAATAAATGCTGGAAAGATAAGGCCGACTTCCACGGGAAGGAAGAAATAATCCTTCCGGGGAAAGAAGCAACCCTGCCGGGGAATAATTTACAAACTTGGAGTTACGAACTCTGCTGAGGATGATCATTCTGACGGAGGAATGACAACCTGCTGGGGAGAAGGAAGAACAGTCCTGCGCGGGGACGATCCTTCTAAACCACAGACGACTTGGTTATACTCTGCGAGGATTACCCGTGTTGGATATTGATTATGCACATACTCAGCTACTGGGAATGCACCTTCTGTTGGGGATATCAATCTTGACCCACTGAGGATACTCTCTTCGGGAAGGAAAAATCCCAAATCTAGTAGGGATAAGCGCCATCTCAACTCTTTTGGGGACGAAATATGACTCCCATCTGCTGAGGAGGAATACATCCACTTGAAACCTGCTCCTTCATCAAGGGACTCCGGCTGGGGAAACACAAATTCCCTGACTGTTTTCTTCAAAGGTTAGAACCCTGCAAAACACAAATGAGACAAGACAAATCTACACAACAGGAACTATCCCAGTTAGTATCTGTGACATTGTTCAGTCAATTTAAAGTTTTACCAATTATTGGCCAGGGCCAGCAAGATTATGCACGTGCAAGTTTATAAAAAACATCGGCGTTTTTCACAAACAAAACAGTAAAAGCAAGAAGCAAACATCAAGTACCGAATAACATGCTTTATTGATAGCGGGCCTCTGAATAGGCAAAGTTTTTGTACACCGGACGCAACTCCTGAAAAGAGGAAGTTACGCACAAGCAAATACAAATATGTACAGAGATACAAAAGAAAATTTGTATACATGTCGGCAACGTGGTACAGACAAATACCATGAGCTGATCCTCCTATGACTCGCCTGACTCCAACGCTTTCCCGATACTCGATCTTGGGAAGAGATTGTTTTGGATAAACGACCCTCAGGTACTCCCATCCACTAAGCAACGCAGTATCAAACTCGGACCGCAGTCATTTGCTTTTTCAATCCCTAACTTTTGCGTGAATCGCCCTTTGCGGGTTTTCAATTCACCGGGATACCTTTTTTTGCCGAAGTCGCCCTTTCAGGTTTTCGACTTCGCGGGTGTACATCTTTTCAAATTTTATCCCTAACTTTTTCCCGAATCTTTTATTCTTTTTTCTGGTTCGCCAGGATGCCCCATTTTTGCCTGGACTCTCTTTTTTCTGTCCAGCGGGTCTCTTTAAGCAAAGTATTTTTTAACTGCGTCCGAGTTCACAAGGGATGTAAAATCCTCACCATCCATGGTGGATAAATATAAGGCTCCTCCGGAGAAGACCTTCCTAACGACATGTGGTGGGAGAATCTTTTTCAGCACAAGATCGCCCGTCTAAAAGCTTTGAGGGCTCACCTTCTTGTCATAAGCTTTCTTCCTCCGGCTCTGATACAACCGACCATATGCTAGAGATGCAAGTCTCTTCTCATCCATCAAACTGAGCTGATTTAGCCTATCTTTCACCCATTCCTCCTCATCAAGTTTGACATCACGCAATACTCTCAAAGAAGGAATCCCAACCTCCAATGGTAGGACAGCTTCCATACCATATACCTATGAGAAAGGGGTTGCCCCAGTTGATGTGCGTACCGTCGTACGATAACCGTGCAAAGCGAAAGGCAACATCTCATGCCAGTCCTTGTATGTCACAACCATCTTCTGAACAATCTTCTTAATATTCTTATTGGCCGCTTCGACATCGCCATTCATCTTGGGCCGATAAGGAGATGAATTGTGATGCTCGATCTTGAAATTCTGGCACAATTCCTTCATCATCTTATTATTCAAGTTCGAACCATTATCAGTAATGATCCGCTCGGGGACTCCGTATCTATAGATAATGTCTCTCTTGATAAACCTGGCTACCACCTGCTTGGTAACATTAGCATACGATGCCGCTTCAACCCACTTGGTGAAGTAATCAATAGCTACCAAGATGAAACGATGTCTGTTAGACGCTGTAGGCTCAATTTTGCCAATCATATCAATTCCTCATATGGAGAAAGGCCACGAGGATGACATAACATTCAAAGGACTCGGAGGCACATGAATCTTGTCCGCATAAATCTGGCATTTATGGCATCGCTTCGCAAACTTGAAACAGCTTATTTCCATCGTCAACCAATAATACCCTGCTCGTAATAACTTTCTCGTCATTGCATGTCCGCCGGCATGCGTGCCAAAGGTGCCCTCGTGAACCTCTTCCATGAGCAACTTAGCCTCTTGCTCGTCCTCACATCGTAACAACACCATGTCGTGGTTTCTTCTGTATAGAACACCATCCAGATTCAAATAGAAATTGCCAGCCAATCTCCTAAGAGTCTTCTGATCACAACTGGATGCCCCAGCCGGATACTCTTGGTTCTTCAGGAAATTCTGGATATCAAAATACCACAGTTTGCCGTCGGAAGCTTCCTCAATAGCGAATATGAAAGCCGGCCTATCAAGGCGAGAGATAACTATTCTGGGAGCCTCATTCTAGAAGTTAACTTTGTACATCGAAGACAACGTCGCAAGAGCGTCAGCCATCTAATTTTCTGCTCGCGGCACATGATGCAATTCTACCTTGTCAAAGAAAGGTAGCAATCTCCTTGCATAATTCACATAGGGTATCAGATTGGGTCGACGTGTCTCCCATTCTCCCTTGATCTGGTTCACAATTAGCGTGGAGTCTCCATACACATCAAGATTTTTTATTCTCAGATCAATAGCCTCCTCGAGACCCATGATACACGCTTCATATTCGGCATCATTGTTGGTAACTGGAAAAGTCAATCTAGCAGTAAATGGGATGTGAGTCCCTTGTGGAGTAGTGATGATTGCCCCTATTCCACTTCCGTATGAATTAACATCACCGTCGAATATTAACTGCCATTTTGAACCCAACTCCGGACCTTCATCAGGCAACGGCTCTTCACAGTCTTTCATCTTTAGGTACATGATATCCTCGTCAGGAAAATCAAACCTCATCGGCTGGTAATCATCAATTGGCTGTTCAGCTAGGTACTCTGACAGAACGCTACCTTTGATAGCCTTTTGAGAAACATACTAAATATTGTACTCTGTCAGTACCATCTGCCATTGGGCAATCCTTCCGGAAAGAGCTTGCTTTTCAAACACATATTTGATCGGATCCATTTTAGAAATCAGCATAGTTGTATGATTTAGCATGTATTGTCTCAAACATTTGGCTGCCCAGGCAAGTGCACAACACGTCTTTTCGAGCATTGAGTAACGGGACTCACAATCGGTGAACTTTTTACTCAAGTAGTAAATCGCATGCTCTTTACGTCCAGTCTCGTCATGCTGACTGAGAACACAGCCCATGCTATTCTCAAGAACCGTCAAGTACATAATCAGTGGTCTCCCGGCTACTGGGGGTATCAATATTGGAGGTTCCTGCAAATATTCTTTTATTTTTTCAAACGCCTTTTGACAATCCTCATTCCAGGTCACGGCCTGATCTTTTTTCAACAATTTGAATAATGGCTCACACGTGGTTGTTAGATGAGATATGAACCGAACAATGTAGTTCAACCTCCCTAAAAAGCTACGAACCTCTTTTTCTGTTTTTGGCATTGGCATTTCTTGTATTGCTTTTATCTTAGCAGGATCAACTTCAATTCCTTTTTCGCTAACAGTAAACCCCAATAGCTTACCAGATCTCACCCCGAAGGTGCACTTGTTAGGATTCAGCCTCAGCCTGAATTTCCTAAGCCTCTTGAACAATTTCAGAAGATTCACCAGATGCTCTTCCTTCGTCTGGGATTTGGCAATCATATCGTCAACATAGACCTCAATCTCTTTATGCATCATGTCATGAAAGAGCGTTGTCATAGCACGCTGATATGTTGCCCCAGCGTTCTTCAAACCAAAGGGCATTACTTTGTAGCAGAACGTTCCCCACGGGGTAATAAAAGTTGTTTTCTCCATATCCTCCGGCGCCATCTTTATCTGATTATAGCCCGAAAAGCCGTCCATGAAGGAAAACACAGAGAATTGAGTAGTATTGTTGACCAATACGTCAATATGAGGAAGCGGAAAGTCATCCTTAGGGCTCGCCTTGTTCAAATCTTGATAGTCAACGCACATCCGTACCTTACCATCTTTCTTTGGTACCGGTACTATATTGGCGACCCAAGAGGGATAAGTTGTAACAGCAAGAAAACCAGCGTCCCACTGTTTCTGTACTTCCTCTTTAATCTTCACAGCCATATCTGGTCTAGTTCTTCTGAGCTTTTGTTTAACCGGCGGACATTCCTCACGCAATGGCAAACGGTGGACAACCATGTCAGTATCTAACCCCGGCATGTCTTCATAAGACCAAGAAAAGATATCACTGTACTCTCACAGCATCTCAATCAGACTATGCTTGATATCATCTTGCAGCACAGCCCCTATCCGAATATTCCTGATAACCTCTTTGGACCCCAAGTTAATGACTTCAATTTCCTCCTGATGAGGCAGAATAATTTTCTCTTCTTGTTTCAAAAGTCTAGTCAGCTCTTCTGGCAAGTCACTATCCTCAACAATCTCTTCTTCGACTTGAAATATCTGATGCTCAAAGTCGAAGCGAGTCATAGGAAGTTCTTGGTCAGTGTCATCTGAAATAAGGATCCTGCAAAGGAAATGGTTAAATGCTTCAAATGAATGCGCAGACAAAGCACATAACCTACGTTGCCATTTTATTGTTGAAAATAAAACAGAAAGACAAGGATCACAAAATTTTCATGAGAAAAACGCCTTTATTTAATGATTAAAACAATGCATACACATAAGCAAGTAGCCCTGAAAGAAAATCACTATGCCCCGGGTAGGACACAGGATTGCACAATAATCGAAAAAACAAATCATTACTGTTTTGTCGTCACTTGAATGACTTCCTGGATAGACCAGTTGCATAGGCTCTGTCCTGGCACGCTGGGTTGAATCCACGAATCCATATCACAGTCGCTATCTCCGTCTTCTGCATCGGACACAACATTGATTCTTTCATAGCATACTCCTCCCGGAGCAATCACAACCGGCCCTCTGAATCTTGGCGCGCTCTGTGATGAAGATGCTGACGACACCGGGCGATATCCCAATCCAAACTTGTCTCGCTTGACAGGAATCTCCAAGACTTGCCCCCATCCTTTGGTCTCTCCGGCCTGAACTACCGCTTGAGCTTCTTTGTACGACGACATGGCTACCTCTGGCCCTTTGCTCACAACAGGAGATTTATCTTGGATCCGCAATCCTTCAAACGCCTGGCATGGTGTCTCGTGGATCTCTCCGTCCACTTCAACATACTTGAACGATGAAAGGTGACTCACCAAGATATCTTCTTCACCGCATATGGTAACAACACTGCCATCAACCATGTATTTAAGCTTCTAATGCAACGTGGACGTTACAGCCCCTGCAGCATGAATCCAAGGTCGTCCGAGCAAACAGTTGTATGCCAGTTGAATATCCATAATGTAGAACTCATATTCGAACACTTAAGGACCCACCTGGAGTGGCAAAGTTATTACTCCAAACACCGACCTCCTGGTCCCATCAAAAGCTCTTACCACCAAATCACTTGGTGTGCAAACTATTCCTCGGATATCCAACTTCATCAGTTCCTTCTTAGGAAAAACATTCAGGGATGATCCGGTATCAACTAGAACATGCAACATAACAGTGCCCCGACACTCCACTGAAATATGCAAAGCCATATTATGATCACGACCTCTGGGCGTCAAATCATTATCAGTAAAACCAAGTCCATATCCTGCACTCACATGCGCCATCACCCCTCTAGCTGATTAACAGATATCTCCTGGGGTACATAAGACGTGTCCAGGACCTTCAACAATGCATTCCGGTGAGCTTCGGAACAAAACAGCAAGGATAGAATCGAAATTTTGGAAGGCGTCTGCTGCAAATGCTCCAAAATCTTATAATCGCTTTTGCAGATCAATCTCATAAACTCCTCTACATCCTTGAGCGATGTTTCTTTCTCTTTCTCTTGAGAAGATCCTCCTTCATTAACTTTGGCTTTGCCCTTGGCAATCCTCTCAACCTCTACCTCAGGTGATGTGAATATTCTACCACTACGGGTCATGCCTCCCGCACCTACCAGATTATCAACTGCCCCTGCTGGCGGGCTATCCAAATTAATCTTTTCTCCGTTGCAATAGGCTTCCATCTCGTAATTCCATGGAATGGCTCTCGTACTCTCAAATGGAATGGGTCCTGCTTTTGTTATCGTGATAGTCGGCCGCTTGGCAGGCGCCGATATCATAATAGTTTTGAAAGGAATTGTAACTGTTGCAATTTCACCCTGTTCTTCAGTCATTGCCTCAACAGGCTTCTCAACAGTAGAGCGATCAAACTGCAAAGTTCCGTTATCAATCATCCTCTGGATACCTCTTCTCAGACTAGTACAACCCTCAGGCTGGGCTGAACAATCCACACAATCATTATCACACCCGGAGAACACTCCCCCTTTTAGCAATCTGCTTTTCACATAGCTCAACGGTGTCCTCAGTTCATCAAAATTCATCACCAGATTCAACCCTTCATCCACTAGAATGGCATTCGCTCCTGCCGTCCCGTGATTCGGCATCAGTTGCTTTACAATATTTGGCGCTTCATGGCTGAAGTTTATGGCCTTACTATCAAGCAAATCTTGTACTTTATGCTTGAAAGCATGGCAACTCTCTATATCATGACTGGGTGCCCCGGAATGAAACTCAAACTGCTTACTAGCATCATAACCAAATGGTGGTGTGCCCGTTGGCGGGGCCATTGTCCTCTTTTCCACAAGCTTCAAACCTAACAGAGTTTGAAGGAGTTCAGCATATGTTGATGGAGGTGTTTCAAATACCCTCTTTGGTCTACCCTCTTGGATTCTCCGTTGAGCCAGATGCTGCCTTTATTGCTGCTGTGGCTGTTGTTGAGGTTATTGCCGTTGTGGTATAAGAATTGTCACACTAGTAATCTGCTGCTGATTATATTGATTCCTACCTCTTCCTCGTCCTCGACCACCATACACTGCGCTGGCGTCTCCTTGCCTTCTACCACCAAAGACCTTTTTAGCACCTCTAGCTGAGGTTGATTCACCAACTTGAATTTTTCCTATCTTGATGCCATTTTCAATGCGCTCTCCCATGAGAATCATGTTAGAGAAACTACCCATCGAGCAATTAAGAAGCTTGTCATAGTACATCCCAGAAAATGTACCCACAAAGAGATCAATCAATTCCCGTTCTACCACCGGCGGATGCACCCTCGCTGCCAGATCACGCTAACGCTGGGCATATTCCTTGAAACTCTCGCCGTTCTTCTGAGAAAGACTTTGGAGCTGGACCCTGTTTGGCACAAGGTCGCTGTTGTATTGGTAGTGTCTTATGAAAGCTTCCGCTAACTCTTTCCAACTTCCAATCTGGGCGGGCTCTAATCCCATATACCACTCCAATGATGGCCCTGACAAACTATGTTGGAAAAAATGCATCAGCATCTTTTCGTCATCAGAGTAGGCAGATATTCTCCGGTAGTATGACCGCATATGAACACGTGGGCATGTATCTCCTTTATACTTATCAAAAGAAGGCGCTTTAAATTTGAGCGGCACCCTCAGCCCTGGAACCAGCCCCATGTTAGCCATATCCAATCCCACAGAATTCTGATTGGCTATACCTCTTATCTGTTCTTCCAGCATCTTGAATTGTCTATCATTGTCAGCTGGCCTCTCAAAACCCATACCTTTTCCAGAAAAGCATCCTCTTGGCGATCCTCGCCCCAGTAAGGACCTTCGTTACCATATCCGTCATAAGCAGCGTTACGCCCAAAGCCTTGCTGATTAAAGTTAGGGACCACGTCCTCTATTACCAAGTCCTTGATTAGCCATACCTGGCCCGAAGCCAGCATTATAAGGACCCATTCCAGCACCGTTGGTATTTACGTTACCAAAGCCTGCATTACCATAGCCAGTGTTTCCAAAACCTTGATTAGCATCGCCAAAGCCTCCGTTACCGAAACCCTGATTAGTAACGCCAATGTTGCCACAGTCCTGATTGCCAAAGCCAAAACCCTGATTTGTTGTCACCAAAACCAGCATTGTTACCGAAACCCTGATTGACATCTCCAAAACCAGCATTATCAACATTCCCGTTAATCTCTACATTCCCATTGCCATTACCAGCATTTCCATTTCCGTTACAAGTACCAGTCTCACCAGCCACTGATATCACTTCCTCCCTGCGAGGAGTCCCGACATGAAGAGAATTACCAGACATATTACCCTCCGCTCGTGCAATCAGCGGTTGCACCAGGGTTTGTAGCTGCTCTTGGCCCTTGGGCACAGTCTCTATTGCCTGCATGAATTGTGCGAAACGGTCACGAATCTCCTGCATCTCAGCTTGTACCTGGTCCATGATCTTCTTACAGTTGCTTCTAGTAGAGTACCGGTGAGTTCTCCGTTCGTCAATCCTGAAACAACCTGGAAGATGCAGGAGATAAGATTCGAGCTCAAAAAGGTACCTGCCATGCAATATGAATATGCAGAATGCTAACATGTAAATATGCAACAAGTTGATTCCCCCCCGATTCTAGTTCCAGGGAAGAAGCCGTAACGACAACGGAGTCCACACAGATCAGCACATAATCTAAAAACCTCATATATAAACAAAAGCCAAAAGGCAACATACAAAATACAACTGAATACAGAAATAAGAATACCTCGGCCAACAAGCATGGCGATGGTCAAATACAAGCAAATAACATAATACAAGGGAAATATCAAAGCTAAATTAGGACAGATGACGCGCCCGGAAATCCTTCAATAATCTCAACGTCTCAGGATGGCCCGACCTGGAGAGTAATCCCTGTATCAATAACACATGTCGACCAATAGCGAACCTCAACTTCCTGGCGTCCTCTACACAGGTTCCCTTGCCAAAACATGCATCAAGCCTGCATCTCTTGAAGTCCTCTCTCAGTTCACAACTCTTCAACTCTTTGACAATGTCGCTCAACCTGTACTCAGCAGCACGCCTAAGAGTTGCTCCTCTAATCTGGAAATCTGCAGTTTCAGCTCACCTTCACGCTCCTTCCGGCTAGTAAGCGTGGCATTCCACAATGCTTCCCATTTAGATATTCGGGAATAAGCTTTGTATAGAAGCTCCTTCTTAGTAGAAAGCACACTACTAACACCATTCAGGGCTACTCCCACTCTCTCTCTCTCTCTCTCTCTGGTCTCTTCAGTCAACTCAGCGCCCATTCTGTTGATCACTTCAGTCTGCTTCTTCAAAGCAAAAATTGCCTCATTCTTCTCATGACGAAGCTGGAAGATCTCCTTCTCTAATTCTTCATTTGCCTTGCGCAACTCTTCCTTTTCAGCCAACAGCTTGTTATACTTCTCGATCTCCACTGAAGTGGGTTCCTCAATCACCGGAAGATACAACGGCTCTACAGCAGGATATGGCATCAAAGAAGTCCTAGCTCTCTCATGGATCCAAGTCAAATAGGGATTATAAACTCTACTATTGCTTTTGCCAAGCAAAGCCTTCCCTCTCCTGTGAATATTAGCCCATCCATGCCTCAATCTGACCAGAATGTCATCCTCTAATAAGCCCGTGAGATACAGAGATTCCTGTATCTCGTCTTCAATAGGAGAATCCCTCAAAGCGTATCCAAACTGTCTCACAAGCAGAGAAGGATTATAGTTAATACAGCCTTTCCGTCCAATCAGCGGGACATTTGGAAAGCCACTGCAACTATAGATAATATCAGCTCCGAGTATGTTCTGATCAAACGAAACAATGTTCTCAGCAGACAGACCCATCAATCTGGATGACCAATCTGAAGTACTGGCACTATCAATAAAAGGTCCTGTCTTCGGAAGATGTTCAAGGAACCACCTGTACAGAAGAGGTACACAGCAAGAAACATTCTTACCCCTACGCTTCTCATTCTTATAGTGAATAGAATGATAAACGTCTCCAAGAAGAGTAGGCACCGGATTCTTCGAGGCTAGAATGAAGAAAGCATCTGAGTCCACAAAATCAGGCAGGTTGGGAAACAGAATAATACCATATATGCATACAGTCAAGATGGCACTGAGGACAATCCAACATCCATCCTTCGCACAATGTGTAGCCTTCTCAACCAGGAAAGAAAGATGAAAACCATAAGCTCCATTCAGCTTAACCAAACCTCCGGAGAACTCAGGAGCATCCAAACTGACAATCCCAGCAAGCTTAGCCAGATCAGGCTCAGCATCATCGTGGACAAAAGGCATCTGATCTAAAACCTGTACTCCAAGCAAAGCAGAGAACCCCTCCAAAGTAGGGGCCAAAATATAATCAGGAAACAAGAAGCATCTCAATTGTGGCTCATAAAACTGCATCAAGGCGTATAATCCATTCAGCTCAAACACAGAAGGTCTGCACACTAAACTTAGCAATCTCCCATAAGGCTCTTTGTACTCAGCTCTCACTCTCTGGTCAGCCATATCAACTAGCTTTAACAAGGAACTGATGTCAGGAGTAGGCAACCTGTACGCAACAGTCTTCTTCAGGGACTCCATGTCTGGAAAGAAGAAAACACTAGAACCTGGGGGAAAACACACCTGCAACATAAATACATGTTAATGAAATGCATATATGTAAATGCAAATGCATATGCAAACAGGGGATCAAGTGTAGTGTTGTGCTGAGCTAAATCAGAGGTACTGTGCTGTGCTGTAGCTTGAGAATAACCAGATCTTTGCCTCAAACCAAACCAAACACAATAGAACCTTGTATCCAATCAAAACTGATAGAGAAAAACTAGGTGTTCTGAGGCCAGAGTTTTCCTGCAAAAGACCCACCTACCCCTCACAGGTATGGACTTAACTCGCAGACGAGGTATGGCATCCTATGCGGTCATCAGCGTTACAGACTTTCAAGAGCAATGATACGATACCCAGAAGGTGTGGCATCATCATCTCTTGAAGAGGCCTCACTTAGCCGAATCCCAAATGATAGGTCCCCAGAGTCGACAACCCTCAAATCCAACAACCTGTCGAGCCCAAAGGGCCAGGCAAGAAGCCATCAAAGAGAATCTCGTCTGAGCGCAGATTTCGTAGCTAGCTGGTGCGAGCAAAGCAAGCAAGCTAACCACTAGTTTCTACTTCTAAGTCTATGTGCATACTCAAGCCCAGGTCCAGCTTATCTCTCAAACTAACCCTCTACCCACAGCACAACAACAATAATATAGTACTGAAAGTAAATACAGAAGGATAAATACATACAACACCCCAGACGGGAAAACAAGCGCTAGGATTGACTCGCATAGGGAACCGTTGGAGTCCCCAACAGAGTCGCCAGCTGTCGCTACTGCGAAAAACGGTGTCGGCAATGACAGAAGAGTCGCCACCGTGCGTTATTTATCCCAAAGGAGGGAAAGGAAACGCTCAGAGAAAACCTAACGCAAAAGGGAAAGGAATGGTCATCGCAACAAAATCCTGGGTTCGGGAGTCGGTTACGAAAGGGGAAGGTATTAGCACCCCTCACGTTCGTCGTACTCGACGGGATCCACGCTTGTTTTCTATCTACGGGTGTGTTATCTATCTACTCTACAGGCTTAGGGACAAAAAGAAAAGAAAAGCGACTCGGCAGAACACAGCAGTTCTATGCCTACGTATTCCCGTCTAGAACGAGAAATCAGAGTCAACGTAGTTCGCCTAACTACGGGAGAAAGGGGAAAGGTTGCTCGCCGAGATATCGCATCTCGTGCCTACGTACTTTCATACGACATGAAAGATCATAGCAAACGTAGTTCGGGCTACAGAAGACACAAGCTTGTCTGACAGTTTTTTATCTCCTTATGAAAGGGTTTTCCTGATTAAGGGTCCAAGAGGACAAAACGAGTTTGAATGTTTGTTTTCAGTCTTTTACGAAAGAACTGTTTTTTTTTGTTTGCAACTTGTACTGCACTAAAGACTTGTGACCTCAGAGTGAATGCATTGCATGTCACCCAAGGGGTACCACACTAAACATCCAGATTACTGGAGAGAGATCCTCCACCAACCTTTTCTCAAGTAGGTTAAGGCTCATAGCGTACAACACACGTCATCCTTATTACTGTGTATTTGAATTGTTTTGAGATGAGAAGAGAAAGACGCTCTAAAACCTATGGTTGAAGGGGAATCTACCTAATGTTATCATGCATGGTTTAGAAACCTAATGCCTGTCATAATTTCCTCTTGCACAGAGGAAATCAGAGTTCCTAGGGGAATATAACAAAAGCAAACAACAGTCAAAATAAAATGCATGCTATGCAACAATACAAGCAAGGCAGGGGAGACCTGCTCTACCTCAAACCTAAAAAAACAACAGGCGAGGGAGACAAACTCCACCTCAAACCTACACACAAGCCACACAAGAAAAACAGACAATACAGAGAAAAACAAAAAGAAACAAAGAAAGCAGCCCAAGCAGCAGCTCCAATCTTCAACAGCAAACATCAAACAACAATCTTCAACAGCAAGCTCTTGACAACAAAGTTGAGTTGACAGCAAATTGACTTGACATCAATCTTCATGCTAGCTCCATCAACTTCAAGCTTCCATCTTTATCTTCAAGTTCCAAGCTATAGCAAGCTCCACAAAGAAGAGAATCATCATAGAGATCAAATTACCATGATGGGAAGCCTGATAAAGACCAAAGGAATTCATCAGGACACTCAACCAAACATTGGAAAGAAAGGGCATCCTCAAAAGTTCTACTCATTATGACATGCCTTTCATCCCTCCAAAGGAGAGATGAGACTTCCATAAGAGGACTTTGAATCATAGGATATGATGGAAGCAAACAAAGCATTCCATTTTTGATGAAAGAAGAAGAACTACTTCTAAGGCTCTCTCCTAAAACCCTAATTTCTACAAGCTTCTAGAAAGCTCCTAAAAGAAAAGAAAAGCTCCAAGCCAAGCTCCACAAACACTCTCACAGCAGCTACAACAAGCCCAAAGCATCATCCAAGAAGGTCCACAAGCTCCTCAAGCTTCAAAGCCACCAAAGAAGGCAAACAAGGCAAAGCACCAAACAAGAAGCACCAAAAGCACAACCTACTTGTCAATTCTATCTAAAATAGCAAACTAGGTTAGAAAAATCTACAAATTTTCCTAAGGGAACATGATGTATTAACAACCTATAGTTCAAATATCAGAGCCTAATTCAACTTCTAAGGCCACTAATAAAATCCTAAGTTAGAATGTGTCAAAGGATAACCATAATTGGGAAGGCTCTAAAACCCTAACCTAAAACAGAACCTATGATTATCTAAAAAATATGAGAAAATTCCTAAGGGAACATATATCTCTAACCTACAACATATCAAAAGATCAAAGCAAAATTCCAAACCAGATGATCAAACAAAAATCAACAAACGGAGAAGGTAATTATGCAAAATAAAAGAAATAGCCCAAAATAGAAAAATGCAAATAAAATTGAAAAATGCATGAAAATGCAATCTATTAATTCCAGAAAATCACAAATAAAAAGAGGAGCATGGACATATTTTTAAAATATTTTTCTGATCAAAAATGAAATTAAAATGATTTTTAGAAGTGAAATGCAATTAAAATAAAATAAAAAACAAATAAAAGAAATAAAAAGCTCAGAATAAAACGTGGATGGTTGGATGCGTGTACTAGTCAAGGATCTGAAGGCTCAGGATTGTGCCAGCGCATTAGTGAAACGAATGCGTATCCCTCTAGTTAAAGTCAGCAAAACAAATAAGTCACAGCCACTGGATTGGATTACAAAGTCTCGTTTCCACGCAGATCCAACGGTTCATCATCATCTTCTCCATTTAAATTCAAAAACAAAGGGAAGCTGCTGGCGGTGGCCGGAGAAGACCTCCGGTTGTCTTCTCCGGTGAGCAGGTGGTTACAGGTGATCAAAAATCAACAAATCTTACATCAATCTCTCCATAATTTCACGTAGATTCCAAATATCATGTTCATTTTCTCTAGATCAAGCTAGGTTTTCAAATCCGATTCAAAGTTCAAATGACACTCCAACATTGATCATCATTAAACTCTAATCTAATTGCACAGAAATGTTCATCACGCTTCCTAGTTCATCATGATCTATCCAAATCATCATAATTCCTCATGATCAAGCTAAATCGTGCCCAACAGAAATCACATGTCATCTTAATTTGTCTCTAATTGCTCAAATTCTGATCCAGAAACGATCTATGTTTCTCCCTGATCCTAACAACATATGCAGAGTGAACTACATCTTCCTATAATTGTGAGAAATTTGAAGGTTACATACCTGGTGTAGATCTTCAAATTGATGTAGTTAGAGTACGATTCCAACTCCAAAAGTTTCCAGAATCACTCAAGGATGGATGATGAAGAGATTAGAACCTTCAATTTGCTTTGGAATTGCTTCAAACTCAAAACCCGATCTGGACTTGCTTGCTTGCAAATGAACTTGCTATCTCTGCTCCAATTGCTTAAATAGAACATGTTGATGGGCTTTTGAGGTCCAATCTGAGCCCAAACCAGAAGATCCAATTTTCTGTTTTTTCTTCAAATTTTCAATGTGACAGTCGTGAAATTGCACTCCCAGCTTGCTCTAGAAGCTTCCTTTTGCTTGCACATGGCCTTGTTAGTGAGTTTGAACCAAGAGGAGTGTCTAATTTGGCTTGGTGAATGATTTTGTTGTGTAACTTGCTTGTGAAGTAACAACATGGTAACTCATAGAATTCTGCCTCAATTCAAAAATCCAACAACGCCATTGTGTTTTAAATGTTATTTCTAATCAAAATGAGTATTTACTTGACATGTTTTGGTCACTTAACAATAAAATTGGATTTTTCAAGTTTAATCCCTTTTAAAACCATCTTGAACCAAGTCTTGCCTCAAGCCAATTCAATGCATCATGATCACTTGGTTAACCTTAAAATCACATTTTGAGCAAGTTCCATGTTGAACAAAACTTCATTTGAAGTGTGAAAGCTAAGATTATGAGGAACAAATGTCATGTTGGCTAAAAGTCTATGAGAAACTTCCTTCTTGGTCAAAAGTAGCTTGGAAGTCAGACGATTTTCACAGACAAATTTCACATTCATCTGGTGACCTGTAATTTGTCTAGACCATAACTTGAGTTCTATAAATCCAATGGAGGACTTCTAGTACTAAAATTAAAGGTATGAAGATGCTCTACAAGTTTCATGTTGACCAAAGATGGAGATGAAACTTGTATCTTGACTTATATGGTCTTGAAGTTAGGCACTAAACAGGGAATTTTGCACTGAAACCCTAATTTAGCAACTTCTCACACTCTCGATTCTTCTTGACTTGATCTTGACACAACATCACCAATGTCTCAACATATCATTCCATGCACTCAATGACCTAAAAGTAGGCTTTGAACTTCTTTAATTGCACAGTTGACCTAGGGTTGACCCAGATGAAACCCTAATTGCTTGCACTTCAACTGTGGCTCTTGCACTTGACCCAATGACTTGATTGAACTTCTCCATGGCCCTCTAGGAACTCCATGAGCTCTATACACATCCCCTATTCATATTCAAGACTTCAAATCCCTCTGATGGTCTTCAATCAATCCTCAAGTTAGGAGAAAATCCACATGTAGGCATTCAAACTCCTCAAGACCTCAAA
Source organism: Lathyrus sativus (assembly GCA_963859935.3). Classification (NCBI taxonomy): domain Eukaryota; kingdom Viridiplantae; phylum Streptophyta; class Magnoliopsida; order Fabales; family Fabaceae; genus Lathyrus; species Lathyrus sativus. The sequence goes on from OZ012739.1 coordinate 467,997,451, forward strand.
CCACTTCCTGATGACCTTGGTGGCTTCTCAAGCTTGGATAAGACCTCTAGATAGGCTTCTCTTGACATCAATCATACTTGATCCCCTGTTGGATGAATGATATGCAAATGATAAAACTATGCGATGTTAATGCAAAGAAACATAAACCAGGTAAAAAGAGGTTGAGCAAATTTTGGGGTGCAACACACCCTACAACCATTATACCTCATCTTGGAACTCCACATTTTCATGAAACTATCATTTTGATTTTAGCCAAACCATAATTTGATAATGTTTATTTCTGATCAGCCCTTGCTCCCACTTTTTCCCTATAAATACAGGGATCCCTTTAGCTTCAAAACACACAAAAATCACTCCACAAAACCTCATCATTCTCTCTCTCCGACCAAATTTACAAAAACCTCATACTTTCCAAGTTCTTGAGCCAAACATTTTCCCCACGAGTTTTCTTCAAACAAACACCACAAATAATCTCTAAACACTTATTATAACTTGTTCATACCATTGAATAGGTTATGTACCATCCAAACACCATTCACCATCTCACTTAATCATTGTGCAAGAACATTCACGTAGTTTGTAACACCCAAAAATTTTCCTCATCTTTTCCTAATCTCTTGGTTTATGTTTCATTTCATTTGCATCATCATTTGTGCATAGCATTATTTCTAAGCATGTGATCAAGGTATCTTTGTTTGTTCTCAATAAGAAGGGTATGATCCTCAATGATCAAGAAAGGGGTTTGTTCTCAACCTCATGGTATTCTCAGTCCACAAAGTCCTTTCATCATCAAGGCATTGGTGATGTCCTCCTATCTTTAGGACAACTGGATTAAGGTTTTGGTCAGAAGAGAATACATGGTTAGCTTCTTGGTTAAAGAATTATTCTATGACTTAACACACATCTTTAGAGATCCCTACATGTATTAGATATCATCACAAGTCATGGCATGAGATTCAATCAGTGGAAAGAGTGTTATTGGAAAACCCTAATTTCTAGCCATCTTGCATTAATCGTAACTTTCTCATTCTTGATCCAAATGGGGAAAACTTGTTATAAAATTAAAGAGGACATCATGAACTACAAGTTTGTAGAAGAAAGAAAGTCCAAAAGTTTCATAGATTGAGAGATATGGAGAGCTAAAGTTGAGAAAATCAAGGTTTGTGATTTCAACACTTAGAATTTTTTTAAGTATAGAAATTCAGCTTGAGGAGCATGTTTTCAAGCCCATCATTCATGGTGATATAAGCTTCAAATAATTTTTTCTCAAACATGAAAGTTGTAGAGTATTCTCCAAGATTTCTTTTGAGTAGTATAACTCATCCATTGGATGTGTAGAACTCAAGTTATGATGCCCCCAAGATAGGGTTTCAAATTTGGTAAGTTTCTAGGCAGATTTTGGACCAATCTTCCAAGGAATCTTTCATCACGTTCCTAATTCCAAATCAATTTCCTTCAAATATCAAATTTGTAGATATTTCTTCAAGCTTTTCGTCCATTAAGTGTTCTCATCAATTGGATATATAAATCTCAAGTTATGGTCCTACAAGGATGGTGTCTCAAAGATGTCAAAGTTCCATAACTTAGAAATTTTTCTAAGTTATTCATGACATATTGGTGGACATCTTTTCAAGACAATTTTGTACCTCAATCCAAGCCTCATATCAAGATCATTCCAACATGGAATTTTCTCCTGATATTCCCTAGTTTAGTTTGATCACAAGATTGCATGATTTGGCATTGAATTTACCAAGTTATGATCAAGAAAGGTTAGTTATATGATTTAGAATGTTAATGCATACTTTGGTGGCATTTCTTGGAATGATCATGTAGAAACTCTCCCACCTCCAATTCACACGCAACACCATTTTTCTTCTTGCCCAAAGAAGCTAAACAAATCTGTTTCGGACTGGCCCAATGGTTAGGCATGACCCAATCCACTTCTGCTCCCAGAACGGCCCAATTGCCTATGTACAACCTCTTTGGGGGAAGAATTTACCTTTCAGCCCCTCCAACAGGGGAAACTGACCCATTTATCCCTGGTCACAACATTTCTCTCTGTCACGCACGGTTCCACCATCCAGAAACAGCCAAGACGCTTGTGCTCGTAACTGTATCTCTGCCCGTCATAATGACTAGCTATGGGCACGTCTGCCCGTCCCAACTGCTATTTCTAGCATTTACCTATTCTTCGGGAAACGATTATCTCGCACTGAAAATAGGGACCAATGGCCAAGCGCTGGGAGCATTATAAAAATCCTCTCACTTGAGAGGGTCAGGTATCTAATTTCTTACCTAAAAATACATATTATGTACTTGCTCGCTCTCTTACTCGTTTTCTTACTTTAGCATCGGAGTGTCTTGCAGGTACACCTCATCCTCTTCTTTCATACTCAGCATCACAGATGTTCGTCTTTGGCCCGTCTCAGATTTTCATTGTTCGGTAAGATTAGTAGCGTCGTCTTTGGGAAACTTGTCATCCCCATCTTTTCTCCTTTTGTAGACACAAGACCAAAACAATCCTTCAACTTTCTGATCATGGCTTCCCATGACAACAATCTTGATGCTCACAACTCTGCTTTTCTCCCCGTCAACAAGACTGACACTGAAGGGGCCTCCACCTCTCATGTCGCCGACGTTCTCTGACGAAGAGACAGAGTCACAGCTTTTCCATCCTATGTCCATGCAGATCGTGGCAAAGTCTCACTCGACCAGCAACACATGTTGGTCCCAGTTCCGCCCAACACCGACTCGACCATGGCGGCCCTCCTAGAGGTTCTCAACAAGACCAACCTCCTCATCCTCAACTAGAGCACAAGGATTGAAGCTTTGGAAGAATCCCGCCATTCGAGATCCCCTCCACTGAGGAAAGAAATATAGAAACGAAGTCCCCTTCCCACGATGAAATTGATCACACGATCCATTTAAGGAAGGTTTTCGAGCAGGCCAGGAGGCACATGATACACTTCAACCCGGAGAAGTGCATGTTCGGTATGCGGGCAGGAAAGTTCCTCGATTTCTACCTAACCGAACAGGGATTCAAAGCTAACCCCGACAAGTGAAGAGCCTTCTTCGAGTCCCCCACATTGGATTCAAAAAAGTCTATCCAGTCCCTCAATGGGATGCTCGCATCGCTTTCCTGCTTCGTAGCTAAGTCTGACCAACACACCCTCCCCTTCTTTAAACTCCTCCGCAAGGAGGCCATATTCGAATGGACGGAAGAGTGCGACAAAACTCTCCTCCAGAAAACGGGGAAACCCTCTTTCTCTACCTCGCTGTTGCAACCGAGGAAGTGAGCGCAACCCTCATCCGTGAAACACATGAGGAGCAGAAACCCATCTATTTCACGAGCAAGGTGATGCAAGAGCCTGAGTTACGGTATCAACAAGATAGAGAAGATGGCTCTTGCCCTTATCAATACTGCAAAGAGACTAAGGAATTATTTTCTGGCCCACACCATTGTGGTACGCACGGACCAGCCCATAAAGCAACTGTTGGGTTGCCCAGATATGGCCGAAAGGATGCTCAGATGATCGTTGGAACTGTTTGAATTCGACATTTCGTACGAGATCAGAAAGGACCTGAAGGCTCAGAACTAGCCAACTTCGTGGCAGAGATGACTTTACTCGTGCAACCTAACGAAGGTGCCCACATGTGGGTCATATTTATCGACGGTGCCTCCAGCTCAACAGGTAGCGGAGCAGGCATCATCCTAGAGAACAAGGAGGGCATCCTCATAAAAGTCTCACTTACACTATCTTTCCCAACCTCCAACAACCAAGCTGAGTACAAAGCCTTATTGGTCGGCCTACGTCTCGCCGAAGATTTAGGAGTAGAAAAAGTTGTCGTCTGCATCGACTCTCAGTTAGTGGCCCTCTAAGTCCGAGGAGAATACCAAGTCAAGAACAATAACCTGTCCCGAGTACTTGGCCCTGGTCAAAGAAAGGATGGTGAAATTCTCCTTAGTGGAAGTCAAACATGTTCCCCGCGAGCACAACGTTCGAGCAGATATCCTGTCAAAATTAGCCAACACTAAGAAGAAAGGGGGAAACAAATTTGTCATTCAGGAGATACTCCTCGGACCCAGCATCGAGAGGGCATCCCCGACACTCGACGTGCACGTCGTCAGCGACGACCACTACTGGATGACTCTGGTATACAATTACCTTACTAAAAACGAGCTACCATCTGATCCAGAGGAAGCCAACATTATAAGGCACAGGTCATGCTCCTACGTCCTCGTCAAAAACAAAATGTACAGATGAGGATTCTTCATACCTCTCCTCAAGTGCATCGAGGAAGAAATAGTTGCCCATGTCCTACGTGAAATCCATGAAGGGATCAATGCCTAACACCTAGATGGGAGGTCCCTCGCGAGGAAAGCTCTGCGAGCAGGTTACTACTGACCGACCATGCAAAACGACGTGAAATAGCACGTAAAGAAATGTGACAAATGCCAACGGCATGGGGACATGCTCCTGGCACCATCCAACGAGCTCAAGGCGATGTCCTCCATGTGGATCTTTGCCTGGTGGGGTCTAGACATCCTGGAACCCTTCGACGTAGGCTCCAACCAAAATAAGTACTTAATAGTAGGCATGGACTACTTCACCAAATGGAGAGAAGCTGAAGCGCTAGCCAAGATAACAACCCACAACATACTTCACTTCTATAATAGAAACATCCTTTCCTATTTTGGAATTCCTCAAGCGATCATGATAGACAAAGGGACACAATTCACAGACATAAAATTCAAAGAATCCGTTGCTCAGCTAGGCACGACACAACACTTCGCATCCGTTGAACACCCTCAGACTAACGGGAAAGCCAAAGTAGAAAACAAAGTAATCTTACGAGGTCTCAAACAAATACTGGACGAAACGAAGAAATAATGGGTCGAGGGGCTGCACAACATGTTCTGGGCCTATCGTACTACACCCCATTTGTCCACCGGGGAATCACTTTTTCGCCTAGCATATGGGACAGAGGCGATGATCCCCATAGAAACCCACATGCCGACTAGACGAATGGAAGCACCTTTGGACAAAGAGACAAACAACGAGGCCATTATGGAAGAGCTCAACCTCGTCGACGAGGTTCAGACAGGAGCAGCCCTCCGCAAAGCCTCACTCAAGCAGAAAATAATAATTAGGCACAACGCCAAGGTCATCAGACAATAATTCTAAATAGGAAGCCTCGTCCTAAGAAGGAATCACAAAGATTCCCGAGAGGGCAAGCTCGCCGCAAACTGGGAAGGACCCTACCACCTTAGAGAAAAGACGAGGAACAGGGCTTACTACCTAGAATACCTAACTGGGGAAAAATTAGCTTGACCATGGAATGCTGAAAAGCTGAAGCAATATTAAAACTAAGGCCCCACCATCGATGTTCCCAAACCAAGCGCCGAACACGATGAACGATTAAAGGTTGCACGCCCAGGTAAAGGTGATGCACCACCGAAAGGATCCAAGTAAGGGTCTGGAAAAAATGTCTGCCCATGCTCGACGGAGGTTCCTTGATCGAGCCCACCGTTAATACAGTACCATGAATGGTAGAACCCCTAGCTCGCAATGGAAGGTTCACGCTGCAGACTCAATCCACGACTGTGACCTAAGTTTTGCCCTGCCTGGAAACAACCCAGGCCTTTTGATCAGTTCCCCGCACTATCGAACATCATCTGTCGAACAGAACTGGAACATAGGATACAACTAAGTACTTCTGACGATCGCGTTGGATGACGCAGAACACTTAGGAAATATCCAACATAACATACGACTAAGTATTTCTGACGACTGCGTTGGATGGCACAAAACACTTAGGAAATTTTCAGCAAAACGTAAACATACAAACACACGGGTATACTACATGCTTACATATAATAATTTAAACGACCACGAAGAGTCGTGATTGTGCATAACACAACTAAAAGGGGGCCATGCCCCCCAAAATAAGATTACAACAAAAATTACATAAACGGCACGCAGGCCAACAAGTAAGACTACTCCCCTGGATGGATGTCCTCGTGTGGCTCCTGCTTCTGGCCATCCTTAACTGAGTAAAGGAACCCAGTACCCCTAATTGTCAGCTCGACCCCCGGGTTCACCACCTTTATTTGGCTCACCGCATTCTGGAAGGCTTCCTTACTGATAGCCACCAGGTCGTCAGCAGCCTGGACGAACCGAGCAACTAACTCTGATCAAGTCATCAGCTGCTTTGTCTCTTCGGGCTCATCCTCGGTAGGGGCAACCATAGTCTGTAGTTTTTGCACCAGGTCCTCAGAGGCTTTCATCTTGGAGGTGACATCATCCCTCTCCTTAACCACCTCCTTGCGGATTTTACGGACACCCCCAAGCTCCTTCTCTTTCTCCTCCTGGAGCTCCTGGAGCTTCTTGACCTTTTCTTCCAGAGCCATCATCGCGGCCTAGGATTTCTTCAACTCCAGCTCCAGCGGGGCGTTTTCCTCGGCGTACACCACAACCATCTCCAGGACCCTCATTAAGGCAGAGGCATCCTAGGCAAGACTGGCCCACTTAGCAGGACGATCCATTTCCTCGAGTCTCAGAGACTCTGCTCGAGGAACGGATAGGGAAGCCCCTTCAAAAAACTTCCTGTCAAGAAAACAAGGGGAAACTCATACTTACTCTTAGCGGACTCCCAGCTAAAGTCCACAACCTCGTTCGCCTGAGGAAGTTTGGCCCTAGAGCTCACGGGCATGGGTGATGTCTGAGTGGGTGGAGGAGTAGAGGATGAGTTTTCTGAGCCAGTTGTAGGAGGAACCATCCGCTGGTCGAGACGACTCTTACCTAGGGCAACACCACTTTTCATCTTCCCTAGGGCATGCTTCATCATTTGTTCCTGCGTCGAAGGCATTTTACTTACAAAATGATAGACACATAAGCATAGAAAAATGAAGGTTTCGGGAAGAATGTGTAAAAAGAAACAACTACTCAAGAGCTCAAGAGCCTCTTCGCGGGTATGGCACTCGAGGAGCTCCTTTGTGTTGATGTATCGCACTTCCACGTACAGCCCATCGTCTTCCTCATACAAAAGTTTCCCAGTGCGAGTCACACACTAGGCAGGAAGGAAGTTATCCGTGTAGGCCACCAGCTTAGCATAGGTGACCTTATCATCCTCTATGAGTTGGTGAGGGGTGACTATGTACTTGTCGGTCAGGCGGGTAAAGTGAGCCTCGCTCCAGCAAAAAGTAAAAGTAAAAAGTCACCAGGCGACTATCTTTCCCTTCTCATCTAATAAGTCCTCCCCATTCTCATCTATGGAGACCTCCCAAACAAACGTCGAATCAGTGGCCACCTCCGACATCGGCTCGATCACATAGAACCTCTCCTTGAACATTCAGATGGATTCAGAGAAAGATTTGAACAGTTTCCTCTCTTACTTCAAGGAAACCCAGCCAAACCTCTTCCCTGACACCTATCGTTGAAGATGGAAATAGTGAAGAAGAAAGGAAGGGTGACCCTGATCTACAGATGCTCACATAACAACTCATATGCCCGCATGAAGGTGAGGGAGTTCGGATGCAGCTGCGAAGGCGCTAGATCAAGGTGGACAAAGACAGCCTGCTGAAAATCGGTGAAAGGTAACCTTAACCCTATCTCCTTGGAAGACATATTCATACATAGGGAAGTGCTCGCCATAAGCCGAGCAAATGTGATCTCCTCCAAAAGGGAAGTGCACCTTCCATTCTCCTTCTGGTCCCACTGTCGTAAAGGCGTCCCCGGTATAAGAGGCAAAGATGGACACATGCTCCATAGGCTCGACCACGGTCCATTTGTCCACCAGAGACAACACCATTGATGTCCCCACAATCTCGGGCGATGAGGAACTATCATCTGTATCTGTGCTCTCCGAGGAGTTGTCCTCGGACGAATCCCTTAGGCGATCTTCTTCTTCCCTGTACAACATCCCTTTTATCTGAAAAGCAGAGGAAAACAACGAATTCGATGGCCAAATCAAATCCATCCTTCCACAACTAATCAAGTGAAAGGACGCACGAAAGGCTAAGGAAGAGCATCCTTGACCTAAGCCCTACTCAAATGGTGCATCTACATAGGCAGGTGTCGCTACTGTGAAAATCGGCGCCGGCTATGACAGAAGAGTCGCCACCGCGCATTATTTATCCCGAAAGAGGGAAAGGAAACGCTCAGAGTAAACCTAATGCAAAGAGGGAAAGGAATGGTCATCGCAACCAAATCCTGGATTCGGGAGTCGGTTACGCAAGGGGAAGGTATTAGCACCCCTCACGTCCGTCGTACTCGACGGGATCCACGCTTGTTTTCTATCCAAGGGTGTGTTTATATATCTACTCTAAAAGGTCTGGGTTAAAAAGAAAAAAAAATGACTCGGCAAAGTATCGCACTTTATGCCTACGTATTCTCGTCTGGAACGAGAAATCAGAGTCAACATAGTTCGCCTAACTACGGGTTAAGGAGGGAAGGTTGCTCCCCGAGATGTCGCGTCTCGTGCCTACGTACTTTCATACGGCATGAAAGATCAGAGCAAACGTAGTTCGGGCTACGGAAGACACAAGCTTGTCTGACAGTTTTTTATCTCCTTAAGAAAGGGTTTTCCTGATTAAGGGTCCAAGAGAACAAAAACAGAGTTTGAATGTTTGTTTGAGTTTTTTTACGAAAGAACTGTTTTTTAGGATGTTTGCAATCTCAGTCGCACTATAGACTATGACCCAGGAGTGAACGCTTCGTATGTCACCCAAAGGGTACCACACTAACATCCAGATTACTGGAGAGAGACCCTCCACCAACCTTTTCCCAGATAGCTTAAGGCTCTTAACGCATGACTTCAATTAACCTTATTACTGTGTTTTTGAATTGTTTTGAGATGAGAAGAGAAAGACACCCTAAAACTATGGTTGAAAGGGAATCTACCTACAGTTATAATGCATGGGTCAAAACCTAATGTCTGTCATAATTCCCTCTTGCACAGAGGAAATCAGAGATCCTAGGGGAAAACAGCAAAAGAAAGCAAGCAGTAAACAGTAAACAGTAAAATGCATGCTATGCAATAGTACAAGCGAGGCAAGGGAGTCCGGCTCAACCTCAAACCTAAGAAAACAACATGCAAGGGGAGACAAGCTCCACCTCAAACCTAAAGGTAAGCAATACAAGCAAACAAACAATACAACAAAAGAAAAACAGAGGAAGTATCCCAAGCGACAACAACAGTCTTCTACAGACAGCATCTTCAACCTTCAACAGCAGCTCTGATCAGCAAGGTTGAAATTGACAGCAAAGTTGACAGCAAAGAAACTTCATCTTCAAGCTAGCTCCCATCTTCAAGATTCTTCAATTCTTCATCTTCAAGCTCTAGCAAGCTCCACAAGAAGAGAAATCAACATTGAGATCAAGTTACAATGTTAGGAAACCTGATGAAAGCCAAAGGAATTCATCAGGAACCAACATGAAAGAAAGTGCATCCTCAAAAGTTCTACTCATTAAGGCATGCCACTCATCCCTCCTAAGGAGATATGGATCTTCCTTAAGAGGACTTTGCATCATGGGATGAGGATAGAAGCAAACAATGCATTCTATGTTTGATGAAAGAAGAAAGACTAGTTCTAATGGCTCTTCCTAAAACCCTAATTCCAGAAGCTCCTAAAAAAGCTCCTAAAAGAGGAAGAAGAAACCACTCCAAGCTCCACAAGCCAAGCTACATTAGCTACAAGATGTCCAGAAGCTCCTCCAAAAAGGAATCCAAGCAATCCAAACTCCAAAATCACCAACAAGACCAAACAAAGCAAGGTACCAAAGATGGAACACCAAATACACAACCAACTTGAAAAATCTACCTAAAATAGAAAACTAAATTGTAAAATTCGAATAAAATTCCTAGGGGAACATGCATGTTTTAACATTCTAAGGTTCAAATATCAAAGCCTAAATCAACTTCTAGGTCCACTAAACCATTCCTAAGTTGAAACATGTCAAGGTAAACCACAAGTTTGGGAAGGCTCTAAACATATCACCTAAAACAGAACCTATAATTGTTGAAAAAATCTAATAAAAATCCTAAAGGAGCATGCATATCTAACCTAGAACATACTAAAAAATCAAAGCCAGATTCAATACCAAGAGGTCACACCAAAATCAATAAGGCAGATGAACAAATATGCAAAAATTAAAGAAATCAACAAAATAAGAAAAATCAAATAAAATTGAAAAATGCAATTTATTGATCCCAGAAAATCACAAATTCAATCAGGAGCATGGAGATATTTTTAAAATATTTTTTGGATCAAAAATGGATTTATTATGATTTTTGGAATCAATTTGCATTAAAAATAAAATCAAAATGAAATAAACAAATAAAAACTCAGAATAAAACACTGGGCGTTGGATGCGTGTACTAGTCAAGGATCTGGAGGCTCAGGATTGTGCCAGCACATTAATCAAACAACAGCGTTTCATTCTGGCCAAAGTCAGCCAAACAAACAAGTCCCAGCCGTGGGATGAGAGGAATAAGTCCATCTTGAAATGAGATTCAACGTCTCTGAAGTCATCTTCTCCAATTCAAATGCCAAAACAGAGGGAACTCAGTGTGGTGGCCGGAGAAGACCTCCGGTCGTCTTCTCCGGTGAGCAGGTGGTTACAGGTGATCAAAAATCAACAAATCTTACATCAATCTCTCCAGAATTTCACGTAGATTCTAAATGTCATGTTCATTTTCTCTAGATCAAGCTAGGTTTTCAAATCCGATTCAAAGTTCAAATGACACTCCAACATTGATCATCACCAAACTCTAATCTAATTGCACAGAAATGTTCACCACGCTTCCTAGTTCATCATGATCTATCCAAATCAACTTAATTCCTCATGATCAAGCTGAACCGTGCCTCAACAGAAATCACATGTCATCTTAATTTGTCTCTAGTTGTCCAAAATTCTGTCCAGAAACGATATACTCCTTTACTAGATCCTAACCACATATGCAAATTGATCTACATCTCCCTAGAATTATGAGAAATTTGAAGGTTACATACCTGGTGTAGATCCACTAACAGAGGTAGCTAGAGCTTGTTTCTTGCTTCAAAACTCTCCAGACACGATCAATGATGCAAGAGAAAGAGTCTCCAACCTTCAATTTGCTCTGAATCAGCTTGGAAATCAAAACACGATTCTCACTTGCTCCCTTGAAATTTCAAATGCAAACTCAGCCTCCACCACGAAATGAGCTCCAAACTGAGTATAGAATCAATGATATCCTTATATAGAATGAGTTTGTGGGCTTTTGAAACTTGAATGAGGCCCAATTCAGTAGTTCACAAATTCAGATTTCCTCTTCAAAATTTCACATGACAGTCACGAGTTGGCCATGGAAATTGTTCTAGAATCTTCCCTTCCAATTGCAAATTGCCTTGTGAATGTATTCAGACCAAAAGGAGCACTTGAAATGCCTTGGTGAAGAATTTGGATGTGTAACTTGCACATGAAGAAACATCATTGTAACTTGAGAAAATTGGCCTAAACTCAAAAATCCACCAATGTCATTGTATTTAAAGTGAAATTTACAATCAAAATGAATATTTATTTGAAATATTTTGGTCACTTAACCAATTATTTGAATTTTCCAACTTTGAATCCTTCGAAAATCTTCTTTTTCAAGCCATTTCAAACCAAGTCTTTCTATGAGCCCAATCAATCCATAATGACTTCTTGGTTAGCCTAAAAACCCTATTTTGAACAACTTTCATGTTGAACAAAAATCCATTTGACAAGTGCAAGTTGGAGAGTTTGACCTATGATTGAAAATGGCCTATAATCTCACTTTCCCAAAATACCCCTGACTTGTAAACCTCATAACTTGAGTTCTACAAATCAGATGGAAGACTTCTAGTACAATTTAGAAAGCGAAGATCATGAGGAACAACTTTCATGTTGGCCAAAAGTTCAGGTGAAACCTCCTTCTAGGTCAAAAATAGCTTGGAAGTCAGATGATTTTCACAGACAAATTTCAGAGGCATCTGAGGACTTGTAACTTGTCTGGGCCATAACTTGAGTTCTATAAATCCCCTTGAGGACTTCTAGTACTCAAATTAAAGGTATTGAGATTATATACAAGTTTTATGTTGTCCAAAGATCCATTTGAAACTTGCATTTTGACTTATGTGGTCATGAAGTTAGGCACTAAACAGGGGATTTTACACTAAAACCCTAATTTAGCAACTTCCCACACTCTTGACTTTTCTTGACTTGATCTTGTCACAACACCACAAATATGTTCTCATATCAATTCATGAACTCCATGACCTAAAAGTAGGCTTTGATACCCTTCAATTGCACAGTTGACCTAGGATTGACCCAGATGAAACCCTAATTGCTTGCACCTCAACTGTGGCTCTTGCATTTGACACAATGACTTGATTGAGCTCTCCCATGGCCCTCTAGGAATTCTATGAGCTCCATACACATCCTCTTCTCATATTCAACATTTCACATCCCTCTGATGATCCTCAATTGATCCTCAAGTTAGGAGAAGATCCACATGCAAGCATCCAACCCTTAGGCACTCAAACCACCTCCTGATGACCTTGATAACTTCTCAATATTGAATAAGACCTCTTGCTAGGCTTCTCTTGATAAAAATCACACTTGACCCCCTGCTATATGAATGATATCATGATATGCAAATGATATAACTATGCAAATGTTAATGCAATGAAACATAAACCAGGTAAGAAAAGGTTGAGCAAATTTTAGGGTGCAACAGCTGCCCCTATTCAAGCGGCTTGGACCCGACTGGGTGAAGAGCGAACGACCTTCAAACAATCAAGGTAGAAGACAGTTGAATACCAAGAAACCCGGAAATTTTCCAACCGCAGAAATAAGCTGCAAAAACTGCTCGGGGAACAACATTCGTTACGCTGAACCCAGTTTTTACGGCAACAACTGATCAATCATCTAATAAAACTTTGGATTTCAACATCAACCCCCTGTGTGACGCCACAGGCATCAAATTAACTTTGCAAGGAACAACTCCGTCCATAACTGGACTAAACTTCGTCAACACGAGGAGAGACTCCATCACCATGGGTACAACTTCGTTCACAACTGGACTAAATTCGTCAACACGAATAACGATCTCTGTCAATCACAGGTAATGACTCCATCAACACGGATAATAACCACTGGCGACTTCACTGGGGCCAACTCCGTCAATCACGGGTAATAATTCCGTCAACACGGGTAAAAATCACTGTCAACACAGGTACAATTCCGTCAACACGGATAACAATCACCGTCAACACAGGTACAAATTTCATCAACACGGATAACAATCATCGTCCGCACGGGTAACGATTTCATCAACACGGATAACAAACTCTGTCAACACAGGCAACAATTCCGTCAACACGGATAACAAACTCTGTCCATTACAGGTAATAATTCTCTGTCAACCACATGCAACAATTCCGTCAACACGGATAACAATCACCGTCAACACAGGTAACAATTCCGTCAACACGGATAACAATCTCTGTCAATCACAGGTAACAACTCCGTCAACACGGATAACAAACTCTGTCAATTACAGGCAACCATTCTGTCAACACGGATAACAAACTCTATCAACACAGGCAACAATTTCGTCAACACGGATCCGTTTGAAGAATACTTTGTTGGGGAATACGAGAAACTTAACCAAGCAACTCTGTGGGGAAGAATTTCACCGGGGAAATCACTAGTGACTACTCCGAAAGTTTAAAGCCATGAAATCTTTTAACGCTGACGTAACAGCAACCTGAGAAAAACCCCGCTGGGGATGAAGAGAAACTTAACTAAGCAACTCTGTTAGGGGACGAACGTTATCATCACCTATCTCACGCTGAGAATTTGAATATCTAGAAATCCTTCTGAGCAAGAATCTCACTCCTCTACAGGGAACAACACCTGAAAACAAAGAGGTAACTGTTGCACCCCAAAATTTGCCCTCACAATACAAGACTTTGTGTTCCAAGAAGGTTCACAAGGTTCACAAAATTCACAATTGGTCAGAAGAGTTGACAATTCCCTCAGACAATGCACCTCCTAAGCAGTGCATCCAAAACTAGGGTTTTGACTTTAATCAGGCTAAATGGACTTCCAAGACTTCAAGTGAGCTTCATAACATCTTATATGTGTATAAGAACCCCCATGTCAAGTTTTGGATGCAAAAAGTCAAACGACTACACAAATTTGTTAGTAATTGATTAAATGCAATGAAATGCGACGACAAATCTTAGGGCAAAATTTGGGGTATTACAGTTATTATGATAATATTTCTCACCCAACCTCTCTTTGATGTTGGCAAAAAAAATCATGAAGTTTGACTTTGGTTTGACCACAGTTGACCTCAGTTTGACCTTTTAACTGCATTGACTGCTTTTGACTTATCTGATCATCTGACTGAGCAAACTTTTGAGAAAAGTCTTGAAACTTGACATGGGGGTTCTTATACACATATAAGATGTTATGAAGCTCACTTGAAGTCTTGGAAGTCCATTTAGCCTGATTAGGGAAACCCTAGTTTTGGATGCACTGCTTAGGAGGTGCATTGTCTGAGGGAATTGTCAACTCTTCTGACCAATTGTGAATTTTGTGAACCTTGTGAACCTTCTTGGAACACAAAGTCTTGTATTGTGAGGGCAAATTTTGGGGTGCAACAGTAACCAACCTGACTTATGTTTCAGAATGCGTATGTTTGACAATGGCGTAATGCTCCATACGGCATGGAAATGCTATGCATTTGGGTAGATGCAAATATGATGATATATGCAAAATGCAAAGATGCCAAGAGGCGCTTCAGCAAAATAAATGCTGAAGACTAAACCAAATCTGCTGGGGATAACCGGGTACCACAAACATCTTCCAGCAAAATAAATGCTGGACAGGTGCAACCAACTCCGCTGGGAATAACCATCCTGTTGGGGAATGGCTCACAAGCTTGAAATTACGAACTTTGCTGATGATGTTCATTCTGTCGGAGGAAAAATAACCTGTTGGGAAGAAGGAAAACAGTCCCGCACGGGGATAATTCTTCTGAACCAAAGACGACTTGGTTATATTCTGCGGGAATTATCCATGTTGGGTATTGAGTGTGTACATACTCACTGTTGGGAATGCACCTTCTGTTGAGGACATTAAAATCCACTGAGGATACTCTCTTGGCAGCTTTCCTGGGGAATACTCTTCTGGGGAGGACAACCCACATCCAATAGGGATAATTACCATCTCAACTCTCTCTAGGATAAGATGTGACTTCCATCTGCTGAGAAGTGATACAATCACTAGGTCACGGGACTCTGGCTGGGGAAACACAAATTCCTTGACTATTTGCTTCAAAGGTGTTAACCTTGCAAAACACAAACGAGACAGAACAAATCTATACAACAAGATCTATCCCGGTTAGTATCTGTGACATTCATTCAGTCAATTCGAAGTTTTAACAATTATTGGCAAGGGCCAGCAAGTCTATGTACATGCAAGTTCATCAAAAACATCGGCGTTTTTCACAAACAAAACAGTAAAGAACAAGCATCAAATACTGAATAATATGCTTTATTGATAACGGGCCTGTAAATAGACAAAATTTTGTACACTGGATGCAACTCCTGAAAAGAGGAAGTTACGCACAAACAAAATACAAATATACAGAAGCACAAAGAAAATTTGTATACATGTTGGTAACGTGGTACAGACGAACACCATGAGTTGATCCTCCTATGACTCGCCTGACTCTGACGCTTTCCCGATACTCGATCTTCGGAAGAGATTGTTTCAGATATACGACCCTCAGGTACTCCCAAACTACTAAGCAACGCAGTATCAAACTCGGACCGCAGTCATTTGCTTTTTCAAATCCCTAACTTTTGCGTGAACCGCCCTTTGCGGGTTTTCAATTCACCGGGATACCCTTTTTTGCCGAAGTCTCCCTTTTCAGGTTTTCAACTTCGCGGGTGTACATTTTTCAATTTTATGCCTAACTTTTGCCCGAACCTTTTATTCCTTTTTTACGGTTCGCCTGGATGCCCCATTTTTTCCTGGATATTCTTTTTCTTTCCAGCGAGTCTCTTTAAGCAAAGTATTTTTTGACTGCGTCCGAGTTCACAGGGGATATAAAATCCTCACTATCCATGGTGGATAACAATAAGGCTCCTCCAGAGAAAACATTTCTAACGACATATGGACCTTCATAGTTGGGAGTCCATTTGCCCCTGTGATCTGATTGTGGTGGGAGAATCTTTTTTAGCACAAGATCGCCCGTCTGAAAGCTTCGAGGATGCACCTTCTTATCATAAGCTATCTTCATCCGGCTCTGATACAACCGACCATATGCTAGAGAAGCCAGTCTCTTCTCATCCATTAAACTGAGCTGATTCAATCTATCTTTCACCCATTCTGCCTCACCAAGTTGGACATCACGTAAAACCCTCAAAGAAGGGATCTCAACCTCCAATGGTAAGACAACCTCCATACCATATACCAATGAAAAAGGAGTTGCCCCGATTGATGCGCGTACCGTTGTAAGATAACCGTGCAAAGCAAAAGGCAACATCTCATGCCAGTCCTTATAGGTCACAACCATCTTCTGAATGATCTTCTTTATGTTTTTATTGGCCGCTTCAACAACGCCATTCATCTTGGGCCGATAAGGAGAAGAGTTGTGATGTTCAATCTTGAAATTCTGGCACAATTCCTTCATCATCTTGTTATTCAAATTCGAACTGTTGTCAGTGATAATCCGCTCCGGGATTCCATATCTGCAGATAATATCCTTCTTGATAAATCTGGCTACCACTTGCTTGGTAACATTAGCATATGATGCCTCTTTAACCCATTTGGTGAAGTAATCAATAGCTACCAAGATAAAACGATGTTCGTTGGATGTCGTGGGCTCAATCTTCCCAATCACATAAATTCCCCACATGGAAAAAGGCCAAGGTGATGACATAACGTTCAGAGGGCTCGGAGGCACATGAATCTTGTCTGCATAAATCTGGCATTTATGACACTTCTTTGCAAACTTGAAACAATCTGTTTCCATAGTCAGCCAGTAATACCCTGCTCGTAATAACTTTCTCGTCATTGCATGTCCGTCAGCATGTGTACCAAATATACCCTCGTGGATTTCTTCCATGAGCAACTTAGCCTCTTTCTCGTCCACACATCGCAACAACACCAAGTCGTGGTTTCTTTTGTACAAAACCCCATCCGGATTCAAATAAAAATTGCCAGCCAATCTCCTAAGAGTCTTCTGATCACGACTGGATGCCCCAGCCGAATACTCTTGGTTCTTCAGGAAATTCTGGATATCATAATACCACGGTTTGCCATCGGAAGCTTCCTCAATGGCGAATATGAAAGTGGGCCTATCAAGGCGAGAGATAACTATCCTGGGAGCCTCATTCCAGAAGTTAACTTTATACATTGAAGACAAAGTCGCGAGAGCGTCTGCCATCTGATTTTCTGCTCGTGGTACATGGTGCAATTCCACCTTGTCAAAGAAAGGTAACAACCTCCTTGCATAATTCATATAGGGTATCATATTGGGCTAACGAGTCTCCCACTCTCCCTTGATTTGATTCACAACTAGAGCAGAGTCTCCGTACACATATAGATTTTTGATTCTCAGATCAATAGCTTCTTCGAGCCCCATAATGCACGCTTCATATTCGGCCTCATTGTTGGTAACTGGAAAGGTCAATCTGGCAGTGAATGGGATGTGCGACCCATGGGGAGTAGTAATGATTGCCCCTATTCCACTTCCGTATGAATTGACGGCACCGTCAAATATCAATTGCCATTTGTAGCCCAGCTCTGGACCTTCATCCGGCAACGGCTCCTCATAGTCCTTCATTTTTAAGTACATGATATCCTCGTCAGGAAAATCAAACCTCATCGGCTGGTAATCATCAATTGGCTGCTCAACTAGGTACTCTGACAGAATGCTACCTTTAATAGCCTTTTGAGAAACGTACTGAATATCATATTCTGTCAGTACCATCTGCCATCGGGCAATCCTTCCGGAAAGTGCTTGCTTTTCAAATACGTATTTGATCGGATCCATCTTTGAAATTAGCATGGTTGTATGATTTAGCATGTATTGCCTCAAACGTTTGGCAGCCCAGGCTAGCGCACAACACGTCTTTTCGAGCATTGAGTAACGGGACTCACAATCTGTGAACTTTTTACTCAAGTAGTAAATCACATGCTCTTTACGTCCAGTCTCGTCGTGTTGACCGAGAGCACAACCCATGCTTTTCTCAAGAACCGTCAAATACATAATCAATGGTCTCCCGGCTACTGGGGGGTATCAATATTGGAGGTTCCTGCAAATATTCTTTTATTTTTTCAAACGCCCTTTGACAATCTTCCTTCCAGGTCACAGCCTGATCTTTTTCGACAACTTGAATAATGGCTCGCACGTGGCCGTTAGATGAAATATGAACCGGGCAATGTAATTCAATCTCCCTAAAAAGCCACGAACCTCTTTTTCTGTTTTTGGCGTTGACATTTCTTGTATTGCTTTTATCTTAGCAGGATCAACCTCAATTCCTTTCTCGCTGACAATAAACCCCAATAGCTTACCAGATTCACCCCGAAGGTGCACTTGTTAGGATTCAGCCTCAGCCTGAATTTCCTAAGCCTCTTGAACAATTTCAGAAGATTGACCAGATGCTCTTCCTTCGTCTGGGATTTGGCAATCATATCGTCAACATAGACTTCGATCTCTTTATGCATCATGTCATGAAAGAGTGTCGTCATAGCTCGCTGATATGTTGCCCCGGCGTTCTTCAAACCAAAGGGCATCACTTTGTAGCAGAACATTCCCCACGGGGTAATAAAAGTTGTTTTCTCCATATCCTCCGGCGCCATCTTTATCTGATTATAGCCCGAAAAGCCGTCCATGAAGGAAAACACGGAGAATTGAGCGGTGTTGTCGACCAGCACATCAATATGAGGAAGCGGAAAATCGTCCTTTGGGCTCGCCCTATTCAAATCTCTATAGTCCACGCACATCCGCACCTTACCATCTTTCTTTGGTACAGGTACTATATTGGCGACCCATGAGGGATAAGTTGTAACAGCCAGAAAACCGGCGTACCATTGTTTCTGAACTTCCTCCTTAATTTTCATAGCCATATCTGGTCGAGTTCTTCTGAGTTTTTGCTTAATCGGTGGACATTCCTCGCGCAATGGCAAACGGTGAACCACCATATCAGTATCCAACCCATGCATGTCTTCATAAGACCAAGCAAAGATATCACTATACTCTCGCAGCATCTCAATCAAACTTTGCTTGATATCACCTTGCAGTGCAGCCCCTATCCGGATATTCTTGTCAACCTCTTCAGACCCCACGTTGATAATTTCAATTTCCTCCTGATGAGGCTGAATGATTCTCTCTTCTTGTTTCAAAAGTCGAGTCAGCTCTTCTGATAAGTCATCATCCTCAACAATCTCTTCTTCTGCTTGAAATATCGGGTGCTGGAAGTCGAAGCGAGTCATAGGAAGTTCGTGATCGGTGTCATCTAAAATATGAATCCTGCAATGAGAATGGTTAAATGTTTCAAATAATGCAAACAAAGCACATAACCACGTTGCCATTTTATTGTTAAAGCAAAAACAGGAAAAACAAGGATCACAAGATTTTCATGAAAAAACGCATTTATTAATGATTAAAAAAAGTACACACATAAGCAGGTAGCCCTAAAAGCAAAATCACTATGCCCCGGGTAGGACACAGGATTATACAATAATCGAGAAAACAAATCATTACTATTTTGTAGTCACTGGGACAAGTTCCTAGATAGACCAGTTGCACAGATTCTGTCCTGGCACGCCGGGCTTGATCCACGAGTCCATATCGCAGTCACTATCTCCATCTTCAGCGTCAGAAACAGCATTAATCGTTTCATAACAGACTCCGCCTGGAGTGATCACCACTGGCCCTTTGAACTTTGGCATGCCTGATGCGGAAGATGACGATGTCGGGCGATACCACAACCCAAACTTGTCCATCTTGACAGGAATTTCTAAGACTTGGCCCCATCCTTTGGTTTCTCCAGCCTGAACCACTGCCTGAGCATCTTTGTATGAAGACATGGCCACCTCTGGCCCTTTGCTGGTAACATGAGACTTGTCCTTGATCTGCAACCCTTCAAAGGCTTGGCATGGCGTCTCATGGATCTCCCCATCCACTTCGACGTACTTGAATGACGAAAGATGACTAACCAGAATGTCCTCCTCTCCGCAAATAGTAACAACACTGTCACCGACCATGTACTTAAGCTTCTGATGCAGCATGGACGTCACAGCCCCTGCAGAATGTATCCATGGTCGCCCAAGTAAACAGTTGTAAGCTGGATGTATATCCATGATGTAGAACACGGTGTCAAACACTTCCGGCCCGACCTGGAGCGGCAACGTTATGGACCCAAACACCGACCTTCTGGTCCCATCAAAAGCCCTCACGACCATGTCACTTGGCGTGCATATGATTCCTCGAACATCTAGCTTCATCATAGCCTTCTTAGGCAACACATTCAAAGATGATCCGGTGTCTACAAGAACGTGCGATATAACAGTGCCCCGACATTCCACTGAAATGTGTAAAGCCATATTATGGTCCCGACCTCTAGGCGTCAAATCAAAGTCAGTAAATCCCAGGCTGTGTCCAGCATTCACATGCGCCAGTACCCCCTCAAGCTGATTAACAGTTACCTCCTGAGGTACAAAAGATGTGTCCAATATTTTCAACAAGGCATTCCGATGGGCCTCGGAACAAAGCAACAATGATAGTATTGAAATTTTGGAGGGCGTCTGCTGCAAGTGCTCCACGATCTTATAGTCGCTTTTGCGAATCAACCTCATAAACTCTTCTACATCCTTGATCGATGTTTCTTTCTCTTTCACCTGGGAAGGTCTTCCTTCATTCACCTTGGCTTTGCCTTTAACAATCCTCTCAGCCTCGTGTCATACCCTAAATTTGTCCTACCCTTTTTGAAAATATTTTTTTACTTTTGTTCCATGCCATTTAGACACATGTCCGCTCGCAATTGGTCGTTTTTTTAAAATTTTATCTTTATGACCAATCAAAGCGTGACACGTATCCTTTTTTTTTATGAATATTATTTTATTTCAATTTCTTAACTTTTCTCTTTCTTTTAAAATATTTCTAATAATAATAGTATTTTGTATATCTATATATATTAGATTATTTATGTTAATAATATTAATTAGGTTTATATCAATTTATTTGTATTAATTAGTATAATATTAGTTTTCTTATAGTTTTATCAATTTGCTTGTTATAAGTTAATATTTTATATTGTTAATATTAATTAGTAGTTAATATGTTTAATTAATAAAAAAAAACAAAAGAAAATTGTTTGGAAAAATATTTGGAGTTACATAAGGCCCATCGTGTAGGCCCATTGGAGAGGCTGAGGGAGAAAGTCCGCAGGTTATAAAGGGAAGGGGAGATTGATTCAGAGGGAACCCTGATTCACTATTCACAGCCGCCACAAATACCCTAAATCAACTGCCCCAATTCGGATGCACTGCTCACATTTCCCAAAATCCCTAAATTGGCGCAGCCCCAAATCTAACCCCAAACCCCAACATTGGCCGTCGTTTTTTTCACAAAAACCATCATCCTCACCACTATCTTCTTCATCGCATCCATTTCCTCTCCCATTTTTATCACAGACGGACCAAAACCGCAAGCCTTCAAGCTCGACCTTCAAATTCACTTCTATTCGCAACCTTCACCTCAAGGAAATCATCATCGGCAATTGGTGTTTCATGGAGGATTCTTCTACGCATCAACCAAGCCAAGCGTAGACTCTCTCCATTTAAGATCGATTATGTTTCAACTCTCCTCACTTCCAACTCTCTGCCGATTCAACCATTTCGAGAAACACGTTTTGAGCAACACGGTTCGACAACAGTGACATAATACCGACAATAAATCATCACCGTACGCGGCACGGTTGTGAGATTTCAAAACTGTTGTTTGCAGCTGAGAAAGAAACCATTTCAACAGTGTTTAGGTAACAGGTCCAAGGTATAATGTCACGCCATTTTCGTTTTATGTCCATTTTTACTGCATCCTCACTGTTAACTGAGTTATTAAAAATAGGTTTATGATTTGTGTAGTTGCTGTTTGTCTTTACCTTTTGTTCATGCTATTGAAAATCATATTGATCATTTTTTGTGTGTTTTCATTTCATATCCCATTTATGAGTAAGGTTGTGTTGTTTCTCTGCTGGCTGATTGCGAAGAGTTTACTTTATCATGTTATCTTATCTGTGCTGCTCCTAACTGTTGTTGTGCTCACGAAGGGTGTTTTTGGTCTTGGTTCTAGTTTTTAACCACTGCTGTAATTAATAGCCGCAAAGGAAAGAGACGGCAACGAGATTCATGGTTAAACTCCATTCTCCCGTGACCACACTACCAACATGATTGGCATTTGGTCTGATTTTCATTTGAGGCTAAAGATGCGGTACCTCAAGTCGTATCAGAAATCCAATGGAGGAGGCGTTCTTCGCAACCCGCTCCATCAGCTCTCAATTCGTGACAACGGCGACGTGTCGATCTGGTGGCATGCGGAATTTATGTATTGCTGATGTTGAGTTTATTGCAGGTCTTGTTGAGTTGCGGCTAACACTGGTCGCGCTTATCACGGCGGATTGAGAGTTTTCGAACTAAAAGCAAAACATGTTTCCAAAACTGATTTTAGATTTGGCTGTGTCATTTCGACAGGTAGCCTTGAAGATCGGAGTGGGAAATACTAACTCAGGAGGATGTTGTTACATTGACGTGTCGAGATGACGAGGTTCAAACTTAATCTAGAAGACACGGTTTCCCACGACAGACAACACGCAACAGCAACAACAGGGCGACAGGTTTTGGATTCACCCAAATAACCACGCCTTGTATCATTTGGCATCGTATGTTTTTTAGTTTGGTCTTTATCCTCGGTTGTTGTTCAATTTTAGTGTGTTAATTTCTACTGTTTGGATACGTATATGCCGTGGTTTGTTTAGCTTTCACTCCAAAATATATAAAAGTTGCATTCTAAATGGTACTATTGTTGTATGTTTGCTGTTTTTTGAGTGCTGAAGTTGCAAGGTGCATCTTATATCAAGGAAAGCAAGCTATTTTACTAACATTTTGTTCACGCGTGAATAAATTTGTGAAGAATATTTGTGCAGCAGGTTGTACCGGTAGCATTTGCAGGTGATTTGTATATGTGAGAAGAATGAAGCTGCATCCCCGATTTGAATTTATTGCTCTCGAACTTGCGAAGTGGTTTTTCTATTTCACGTGGACTATGGTCTGTTAACAATCCCTATGCAGGTTGTAAGCCCTTAGTTTTCACCTGGATGTCACCGAATCCCACCACAAGCGATGGCTGCGACATCAACATTGGTTGCGGTTTTGTATAAAGCCAGAGTATATGGAACGACAGTAGCAACAAAAACATTGTCACGATTATGGCGAGAGGACAACAACGGAAGTTACAACGGCTTGCGGCTCAGATAAACTAGGATGCGACATCCTCAGTTAGTAGCGGCAAATTTCGCGACACAAACCAACATCAATGCGACCTTTCCAGCTTTTGCATGTTACCTGCTTCCGTCATCGGCGGTATCGGCTATTTCAGATGGTCAGCCGAGCCTTCATTTTTGTGATCTTTGCTCACACTTTTGGTTAGTATATGACTGGTCTGACTGCTGTGCATAACAGATAGCTAGTTCGGTTTCGAGTCCCGCATTTGGTATTTGTTACTTTGATTGCATCGATCTCAATCCAACTATTTTCTGAGCTTAGATGTGATATACATGGAAGTTTGTTGAAAATGTGCTACTGCTGCTATTGTTTTAGTATTGTTTTAAAATATATTGTGTCCCAAATGGTTTCAATTATGTGAGTGCTTTAAGTTTTATATTCATGTCGAATTCTGAGTATTATTAGTCAGTGTTGATGCTAGTGTTTTGGTTTATATCGGTTCGCATTCAATTTCAATTTGAACGTTGCTACAACTACTTCTTCTTTCTAGTTGATTGCGTGTCGATGTTGGTCGATAATTGATACGATTTGATTCGCTCCGAGTAGTGTCGATTACGGTATACCGAGTCATCACGTTCTGCTTTTCTTGTCTGAGATGCATTATGTGAACTGAAGATCATTTTGTTAAGTCAATGTTAATTCAGGTTTAAATTCAAGAAAATGGTGGTTTGTTGCTTGGTGTTACTCTTTTGACTTCAAAGTTCAATTAGTAGCAGTCTGTTATCAAAGGCATTGGTTCCATTTTGTTTGTGTTTAAATCAATGGTTAAGTGAATTAACATTGGAACCACAAACGGTGGTGGTGACATGTTGAGTTTTTTGGTTACTGCTTTTTGTTTTTTAAAGTTTTTGGTTAATTAGATTCAATTTAAGAATTAGTTAGTTATTAATCAATTTTTTTTAACTTAGTTTAATAATCTTAGTGTTTGATTTTAACAAGCTTAATTAATAGATTTATTTGCTTTCTAAGCAATTGATTTCACTAAATTAAAATTGATTAATTTATGTCAACATGAATTTCTAACTTATTTTTCTTAATTAAGTTATTTTCGAAATTAATTATTTTTTTCTAATCTTAATTTAACTTATTTTTATATGCTAAATTTATTTTTTTCAATCAAGTCCCGAAAGATTAAACTCTTGGAGTCTAGCACTTCTCGAGTTTCCGAATGAACATTATTAAGGTGTACACCTTAAATAATGTATTGTTCATTTTGTTTTATATATTAGGCAATTTAACTTTTATATTTTGTATATGCTTTAGTAAATAGCATGTTTTTAAACAATTCAATAAATTACACTTTAGCTTTTTTAAATTTACTTTTAACTTTTGATTAATTTATTTTTTGCTAAATTCAAATCAATTTATTTTAACTTACAGTGTATTTGATTTCTAAAATATGTTTTATTTTCTTTAAATCCTGTTTCAATATATATTTTTCAATACCAAATTATTTCTCAACCAAGTCATGAAAAATTAAAATTCTTGAAGTCTAGCACTTCTTGAATTTTTTTTTTGGACAAACATTATTGGGGTGTACACCTTAAATAATATGTCATTTAACTATTCGTTTAGTATGCAATTTAGAACAAAAAAATATCATAAGAATCTAGCATTTTGTGTGATATTTCCACTGTTCATCCAAATATTTTTCAAATAAAAATGGTGTTATTGGAATCTAGCATTTCAGTAATACTCTGATTACTTAGTTGTGGGGCTGACGTCTCATTTATTAAATAATTGATATTTTCAAACTCAATCTCGCGTTCTCACTTCTCACACGTTCACAAATTATTTTCATACCCCATTTCGCTTCAAATCTTTTTTTAAAATATTTTTCTCGATCAAACTTCGAAAGAAGGAGGTACTTGGGATCTGGCATTCCTAGTGTCTTCGAGTGAATAATTCTCGAGGCACGCTCTTGAGTTGTTATTCACTCAACCTTTCGACTCCTTTAAATTCAATCATTTTCGAACATTCTCCTAAGTCGAATGCTCGTTCGCATTCGCAACCCATTTCTTTCACAATTCCTCGTGGTCTCGATATTAGGAGCACCCTCAGGGACTGATATCGCTTCTCACGGCCCTAACACTTGACACGTCGTCAAGTCGGCTCCATCTTCAAACAAATCCTCGACACGTCGTCGAGTTACTTCAAAACAACTTCCTTTTGGTATCGCATGCCATTTCTTTCGATTCAATCTTTTCGCAAACATTTTTTTTAAAACTTACGAAAGAGAGATATTCTCATAATCTAGCATTCTTTGAATATTCGAATGAGTAACTCTCGAGGCGTGCCTTTGAGTTGTTATTAGTTCATTCTTTCAATTTCAAAACATCCAACTCTTCAACTTATTCAGCCAATTCCCGAAAGAATTGAGTTCTTGGAATCTCGCATTCTTTGAATTCTTGAGTGACAAGCTCTTGAGACGCGCTCTTGGGTTGCTTGTCAGTCATCCATTCGTCTCCTTCGCAAAACTTTCAACTCATTCAACCTCACCTTTTCGTGGTTGTTACCACGAACTACGGACGCTCTGATTCTTTATTCATTCTTGAATATAAGATACGTAGGCACAAGATTACGATAATCTTGGCAAGCACAATCCCCTTCATCTTCCATTTCCCCTATCCTTTTCCCGTAGTCGAACTACGACGCTCTGATTTCTCATTCTCGTCCGAATGAGCATACGTAGGCACAAGGGCCCCAATCCTTGGCGAGCACCCTATCCTCTAACCACCCATCTCTCCTTAGCGTCTTTAACCTTTTACCCTACCAATTCTACCTTTAACAACGAGAAGAAAACAAGTAAACCTAAACAACACTCCCCACATTTACCTTAAGAGGTTCCCGTCGAGTACGACGGACGTGAGGGGTGCTAATACCTTCCCCTCACGTAACCGACTCCCGAACCCGGAACATGGTTGCGACAGCCCTGTTCCTATCCCTTCGTTTTAAGAGGTTTTCTCGATATTTTCCTCTCCCGTTTATTCGGGAAAAATAAAGTTCGGTGGCGACTCTGTCGAACCGCATTTCCGCGCCTTTCGCGCGAGGGTCGTTTCTCCGAAATATTCTCCGTGATTTTTCGAGGTGCGACACCTCGATTTCAGGTGAAGTGAAAATTCTACCACTGTGGGTCATGCCTCCCTCTCCAACAAGGCTGCCCACTGCCCCTGCTGGCTGGCTATCCACATTAATCTTTTCCCCGTTGCAAAAAGCTTCCAACCCATAATTCCATGGAATGGCTTTCGTACTCTCATAAGGAACGGGCCCTGCTTTCATTATCGTGATAGTTGGCCGCTTGGCGGGCGCTGATATCGTAATAGTCTTTTATGGAATTGTAATTGTCGCGACCTCCCCCTGCTTTTCAAATCTTACCTCAACAGGTTTCTCAACAGCAGTACGGTCAAACTGCAAAGTTCCCTCATCAATCATGGCCTGAATACCTCTCTTCAAATCAATACAGCCCTCTGGTCGGGTCCAACAATCCAGACAGTACTCATCACATCCGGGGAAGACCCCTCCTTTTAACAATCTGCTTTTAACATAACTTAAAGGTGTCTTCAAATCATTTACGTCCATAACCAAATCCAAATCCTCTTCTGTCAGAATAGCATTCGGTCCATGATTCGGCATTGGTTTATGTACAATATTGGGACCATCCTGATTGAAGTTAATGACTTTACTATTAATCAAATCTTGGACTTTGTGTTTAAAAGCATGACAACTCTCAATATCATGTCTGGGTGCCCCAGAATGAAATTCACACTGCTTACTAGTATCATACCCGTAAGGAAGCGCTCCTGTGGGCGGGTCCAACGTTCTCTTCTCAACCAGATTCAAACTTAACAGCGTTTGAAGCAGTTCTGCATATGTTGACGGGGGTGTATCAAATACCCTCTTTGGCTTCCCATTCTGAACCCTTCTCTGAGCAGGATTATGCCTTTGTTGTTGTTGCTGCTGTTGTTGTGGTTGTTGTCATTGTTGTGGTATAGGGATCGTCACACTAGCAACCTGTTGTTGAATATACTGATTCCTACCTCTACCTCGTCCTCGACCACCATACACTACGCTGGCGTCTCCTTATCTTTTACCACCAAAGACCTTTTATGCACCTCCTGCTGAGGTCGATTCGCTGGCTTGAATCTTACCAATTTTGATGCCATTTTCAATCCGTTCTCCCATGAGTATCATGTCAGAGAAAATACCCATTGAGCAATTGAGCAATTTATCATAATACATCCCAGAGAATGTTCCAACAAAAATATCAATCAATTCCCTTTCAACCATAGGTGGGTGTACCCTTGCTGCCAGATCGCGCCAACGCTGGGCATATTCCTTGAAACTCTCCCCGTTCTTCTGTGAAAGACTTTGAAGCTAGACTCTATTTGGCGCGAGGTCACTGTTGTATTGGTAGTGTCTGACAAAAGCATCAGCCAATTCTTTCCAACTTCCGATCTGTGTGTCGCTACTGCGAAAATCGGCACCGGCTGAACAGAAGAGTCGCCACCGTGCGTTATTTATCCCACGGGAGGGAAAGGAAACGCTCAGAGTAAACCTCGCACAACACGGGAAAGGTATGGTCGTCGCAACCAAAACCTGGATTCGGGAGTCGGTTACGCAAGGGGAAGGTATTAGCACCCCTCACGTCCGTCGTACTCGACGGGATCCACGCTTGCTTTCGGGTATGGATTGTTATTCTATCTAAACTATAGGTCAAGGGTTAAAAAAAGAAATAAAGTGACTCGGCAAAGTATCGCACTTTATGCCTACGTATTCCCGTCTGGAACGAGAAATCAGAGTCAACGTAGTTCGCCTACCTACGGGAAAGGAGGGGAAGGTTGCTCGCTAGGACATTGCATCCTATGCCTACGTACTTTCATACAGCATGAAAGATCAGAGCAAACGTAGTTCGGGCTACGTACGACACAGGCTTATCTTGGTTGTTTTTATTCCTTCTGAAAAAGGTTTTTTTTTTTATTAGCAGTCCCGGCGGACAAAAATGACGTCTTGATGAGTTCACGTTTTTTACGAAAGAAGTGTCTTTTATTGTGTTTGAAATCTTTATGGTATTTTTCTGTTTGTTTTGAGGAAGAAGAGATAGCACTCTAACCTATGGTTAAAAGGGAATAAAATCTACCCTAATGTTATCATGCGTGGATTAAGACCTAGTGTCTATCATGCTCCTCTCTTGCGCAGAGAGAAACAAAGATCTTAAGGGAATAGACGGAAACAGAAACAATAACAGATATATACAGTAAAGCAGTAAAATGCATGGATGCAGCAATACAATCGAGGCAAGGGAGTCCCACTCAACCTCGAACCTAGAAAACAATAGGCAAAAGTGAACAGAATTCACTTTCAACCCAACAGGTTAAACAGTAAACAATACAGTCAGGGAAACCAGTCAATACATCAGAAATGAAATACAGCAAAATAAACAGCCACAGCAGCTCTGCATCAATACCCATCTTCAAGTCATCTCCAATCAGTTACAAGCATCAGCCAGCATCAATCTCTATCTTCAGGACCTTCAAGCAAGGGCTTTGATCATCAGTCTTCTATCTACAATGGCTTTTCTTCAAGTTCAAACCTCCAGGATGAGGGATCAGTCACAAGAGTGAATTGGGTGTTAAGCAATCAGTTGACTACCAAGGGTGGTGAACAGACTGCTTCTAACACATATGACATTTTCTCTCAAGAGTTCTATCTCTTAGACACTATCACCAAGCCTTCCAAAGGAAGGGGGTGAGTGTCTTAGAGAGACTCTGAATCACAGAGAAGAATGGATGCAGACAAGGCAATCCATGTTTGAGAAACAAGCTTTCTAATCTTGAGCTCTGCCTAGCTCCTAAACCCTAGTCTCCTCAGCATCTGCTAGCAAGAAACTCCTCTTCAACTCTGAAAATTGGACTTCAGTCTGGATCTCCAATGGCTTCATCCTCTTCAGTCTTCAGCTCCCCCAATCCCCAGACAAATCCCAACACCCAAACAAGCAAGCAATAATCCCCAGAGGGCACACCACACCAGTCAATCAGATATATATACAGTATATTAATAGCAGTAGGGGAATCCTGACTTTTTCTAAAGGAATCTAATAACTACCCATAGCCCCTATAGTCCCATAGCTAACTTATTCAATCTCTAAGTCCTAAGGGAAGTGAATTAATTCTCCTAAGTCATCACCTAAAACCCTAGTTTGTTCATGTTATTCACACCTAAACTAAACACCTAAAATTAATCTTAAAAATGGAAACTAAATTGTATCTACAAGTTGAATGTCTAAACTAAACAACCTAAAAATAATGGACAAAAAATATTAAAGCATCTAATAGAACAAAAATTAACAAAATCATGTATGAAATGAAACTATTTAAAATGCTATTTATTTGGAAAATATGGCAAAAATATCAAATAAAAAATAAAATGCAATTTTTATTTTTTATAATTTTCTAGACTCTTTAAAGAAAATGTCAAAAAAAGAATGAATTAAAAATATGCAATTTCTAATTTGTTATGAATTTTCAAAAATGAATGAAAATAAAAAGAAATTGAAAAAGGAAATAAGAAGAAATAAAGGGAGGGGGTGTGGAAAGTAGCTCGCTGCAGTTATAATCTCAAGTGGGCTGAGAACTGGAGGTGTGAACATCAAAAATACCAGGCCCAATGCGCTTCAGGAAATAAATTGGAAAATGCCAGAAAAATAAAAAGGGACTCGGTGTATTTAGCAAGTGATTCACGTGTGTTTGCTTGGGCTTATTGATTGAGGGGTGTGGATAGTGATTGAATCCAAAGCCCAATCTGAAGGTTTAAATGAAACGATGCGTTTCATGTTTGGATTCTCCCTCCGTTTTTTCAGTTTAATCGTGTCCGTTGGATGAGAGATTAAGTCAAAGTCAAGCAGGCCATCGTGTGGTTCCAAGGTCGTCTTCAACCTTGAGCCCAAACCCTAACTCAGAAAAACCCTAACCATGCACACACCTTCGAGCTCCCTGTTCTCTCTCCCTTCTCCATGAAATCAGATACTTCCAACAGCAAACTTGCTCTATATCAACCCCTCTACACATCCATGCCAATAGCTCGTCCTAAAACTCACTCAATAAAACAATTCGATAGGTATAACAGATCTGATCCACCATTTTCCACTGCTATCAACTGCTCCAATTCTCCACAAAACTCATCCTAAACTAATCTACAACTCATCCTGATCATAGCATGCTAATCCAATAACATTTGCGTGCCTTATCTTAGCAATTACAAGCTCTAACAGATTTGGTACCTCATTCCCAATATCCATGAAACTCAACCAAACTTACCAAAATCAATCATCTACTTATGCTTAACCATTCTACACTACCAAATCCCTAAAATTCCAACTAAACTAATCAATTCGAACAGAAAACAAACCTGGTGCAAATTCTTGATACAGGTGCTAAGATCTCTAAATCAGATGCTTGTGATGAATGGAAAGTGATCAGCAACCTTGATGATGAATTCTGTATGCAATATCCTTGGTGCAAACCCCTTGAATCTTGTAATTCCAATTTCTTGAACCTTGAATGATGAACTTTGTATAGAAATATCCTTGCTCCAATTTTCCAAACTATTATGAGAATTGTAATCTATGGATGATGGTGATGAAACTCAGATCAAGAATGAGGAAGATTGGTGAGAAATTGAGAGAGTTTGAGATACTTTTGCAAAATGTAAAAAGTGAATGAAACTTGGGGTTTTGAACAAAATGAAGTCACCAACCATGGCATGAAGCTCTTCCTATCAATATATACATGAGTTTAGAAACTCCTAGAACCTTGGAGAAGTTTCCCTTGCATTCTTTCCCTTGAAATTGGTTTATGTTTCTTTCATTGTAAGCAACCATGGATAACTCTTAAAACATGAACTAAGCTCAAAATTCTACTTTAGCCAATGTCTTTAAAATGATCTTTCCATTCAAAATGACCTATAATTTTGCTTCATTTGGCCAAAATATGAAAAATCTCATTTTTAAGTCCATTTTTCTTCATTAAATTCAACAATTTTGAAACCTTGTGCTATGAATCTTTCCAATCTCTCATGGTCACTTTTCTAGACTCAAAATGTCATTTGGAACAAGTTTGATGTTGTAAAGTTTTCCATTTGAAGCTTCCTTGTATGAGTTTTGGGCATAGGTTAAAATGACCTGTAATTCACAAATGACCAAAATACCCTTTGTTTGCCAAGACCATAGGTAGAGTTCCACAAATCATATGAAGGCATACCATACCATTATAGAAAGCTAAGACAATGAGGAACAATTCTTATGTTTACCAGAAATTCATTTGAAATCTCCTTGAGGGGTAAAAATTGCTTGGAAGTCAAGTCACTTTCACAGACAAAATTTCAGATACCTCAGATGACCTGTAACTTGCAAGGACCATAACTTGAGTTCTATAAATCTCCTTGATGTCTTCCACCACTCAAATTAAAGGTCTTTAGATCCTATACAAGTTCAATGTTGGCCAAGAATCCATTTGAAGCTTGCATTTTGACTTATCTTGCTTGGAAATTTGACCTAAACTAGGGAATTTTACATAGAAACCCTAATTTAGAAACTCCTCTTCTCCTTGATTTCTCTTGATTTCTTCTTGGCATATCACCCTATATTTATTATAATGAACCCCACATCTCTTCAATAGCCCTTAATGCCCTTAAATCAATCAATTGACCTAGGGTTGACCTAGGGTTGACCCAGATGAAACCCTAGTTGACTGTCTTCAACTGTAATTCTTGTGACTTCACCAATGACTTGTTTTCTTCTCCAAATGACTTTCTAAGTCCCCCAAGATGTCTAGATACTCCCCATGCTCTCAATTCACAACTCATAATTCCCTTGTTGACCCTTAGGCACCCTCAGTTAGGAGATAGATGAACTGCTTGATCCATTGACTTGATAGCTTCCAAATTCTTTTCTGATGACTTGAATGAGGTTGAATCAGGATAATAACCTCTTGATAGGCCTCTAGAGATGAGAATAATGATTGACCCCTGTTAGCTGACTTGCTATGCTTATGTTATGCAGATGAGTAACCTATGTACATGGCCCTATATGCAAATGCTAATGCAATTGAAACATAAACCAAGTGAATAAGGTTGAGCAAATTTTAGGGTGCAACAGCTGCCCCTATTCAAGCGGCTTGGATCCGATTGGGTGAAGAGCCCGGAGCCTTCAGACATTCGCGGTACGAGACGGTTGAATACTAAGAACCCAGAAATTTGCCAACCGCAGAAATAAACTGCGCCCCTGCTTGGGGAACGACATTCATCGGCTGAATCTGACTGTTATGACAACCTACTGGTCTCGCACGACCGTGCTGGGGATTATTTTCATCGTCCTGAAAAAGATTGAATCATCGGAAACTTCGTCCTTTGCTTGTCCACGTCAGGACTCCATCTGCTGTCAACTCGAAAAAAAACTTCAACAACTTTGCTGGGGAGGGCTCGTCTGCCTTCTCGTCAGAAATAAATCGTCCATGTTAGGAATAACACCGTCCACGTTAGGACTCACCTTTCCACGTAAGGAATGACCCTTCCACGTTAGGAATACATCATCTCTCCAACGTTAGGAAACCAACTTGATCTGAATCTGTCCACGTTAGGACTAATCTTTCCACGTAAGGAATCAATCTTTCCGCGTAAGGAAACACATTTTGATTCGTCCACGTAAGGACTCCAACTTGTTCCGTGTAAGGAATATAATCTCAATCTGTCCACGTTAGGAATCCCACTTGACATATCCACATAAGGACTCCATCTTTCCACGTAAGGAGTAACTTTCTTCTGGATCTGTCCGCGTCAGGACCACACTTTCCCCGTAAGGAATAACTTTTGTTCCACGTAAGGAATCAAACTTTTTCTCAATCTGTCCGCGTCAGGACTAAACTTGCTATATCCACGTAAGGGCTCAATCTTTCCACGTCAGGAATAACACTGTCCACGTTAGGACTCACCTTTCCACGTAAGGAATACATCTCTTCTTCCACGTAAGGAATCTTCATCGTCCCACGTAAGGAATCATATCTTTCCACGTTAGGAATACAAACTTTCCACGTAAGGAATCATCATCTTTCCACGTAAGGAATAAACTCGTCTTTTCTGCGTCTGTCCACGTCAGGACTGAACTTGCTTTTCTACGTAAAGAACTGAAGCTTCTCTTTCCACGTAAGGAATAATCCTGTCCCCGTCAGGACTCACGTTTCGTCTTGATTTGTCCACGTCAGGACTCCGCTGAGGAAATAAAACTTGTCCACGTCAGGACTTGCGCGTCTTTGACTTGCTGGGGAAATAAGACTGTGTCCACGTCAGGACTCCTACTTTGCCCACAACACGAAGAAGGATGAACTTGTCCATGCCAGGACCCTACATTCCATCAATACCGAGAACTCGAAGCTGTCCATGTTAGGCCTAACACCTACCGTCAAACTGGAAGAAATGTCCACGTTAGGACTCCAAATTCCATCCACTCTGAGAAATCGAACCTGCCCACGTTAGGATTAGCACCTCCCATCAGCCCGGGGAATTAAAACTGCCCTCGTTAGGACTCCGCTTTTCTAGCACAAAGAAAACCTGTCAAGAAAATGTCCACGTTAGGACTCATCCTTCCCTTGGTCCGCAAACTTCTTATCACTGATGTTACAGCAACTTTGAGGCTGACTCTACTAGGGATATCTGGAAACCAAACTATCGGGCGCCTGTTCTGACAACCGACGGCAACCTCTGAAATTCTGATTCATGAATCTTCTGATGACAAATAACTATGCTTGGGAATGAGGAGAGATTTTGCCTACTGACTCTGGCGGGGAAAACACGAGAAATTCACAAATAACTCTGTTCGGAGACAAAGAGAACTTCATCATGACAACTCTGTGGGGAGTAATGCCGAAGCTGACACTTCATGGGATGTCTCACGTCGAGATCTTGAATGCTTGATAATTCATTTGAGCAAGAGCTCTCTCTACCTACATGGGAAATAACACTTGAACACAAACGGTTAACCAACCTAGTTTATGTTTCGCAAATGCATGCATTTGACAATGATACAATGCTCCATTCGACATGGAAATGCTACACCTTTTCATTTGATGGATGCAAATATGACACTATATGCCAATACTAATGCAGACTCGAACTGCTGAGATACAGGAACAGCTTCAGCAAAATAAATGCTGAAGATAATGCCAACTCCGTTGGGGATAGCCAGATGCTATAAAATTATTCCAGCAAAATAAATGCCGGAAGAGGAAGTCGACTCAGCTGGGAAATTGGGATTTTGACCCAAACACCTCGTTGAAGTAACATCCTGCTGGGGAATATAACTCTGTTGGAGAATAACAGATGCGCCTGGTACGATTGGACTTCTGCCGGAAAGTGAACGGGTATCACACGGTATTATGCCATGATCCACACCAACTCTGCTGGGGAGAGCCTTAATCTTCGAGTTCCCCTGGGAGGAATACTCGCTGAGAAGAGAAATCCGCCGGGGATGGGATGATTCTCTTGGGGAAAATCAACTGACTCCGCTATGAGAGAGTAAATGACCCTGCGGGGAGAGGTAAACTTCCTGAATACAGCTCACAAATATCAATCTTCTGCGGCTAAACCACTCGGCTCGAGACAAGGGAATCCTTCTGGGGGGACACCATACTGTCTGAATACAGCCTTACGATCTTGGAATCGTCAATTCTGTTGAGGATAAATGACTTTGCTGGAGCATGTCCTTTGGATAAGCTATGACTAGCTGGGGAATTCTGTCCTTCTTCGGGAAGAACATGCATGACCTGCGTGAGGGTCGAGTCTTTCGTTAATGCAATCTTTTGATTATCTTCCTCGTACGGTTGTGAAACCTGCAACAACACAAACAAGACAAGACAAGCCTATGCAACCAAATCGATTCAGGTTAGCGACGTTATTTTCAGTTAATTCGAAGCTTTAGAAATTGTTGGCAAGGGCCAGTGACGTTATACACATGCTAGTTTCAATAAACTTAGGCGTTTTATCATGCACAAAACAGTAAAGAACCAGCATCAAGTACTGAATAACATATTTCATTGATTGGGCCCCTGAATGGGCGGAGCTTTGTACACGGGATGTAACTCCTGAAAAGAGGAAGCTACACAAAGCAAATATACAAGTATGCACAAGAAGCATAAATATATTGACAAACTAAATTTGTACACATGTCGGCAACGGGATGCAGATGAACACCACGAATTGATCCTCCTATGACTCATCCGACTCTAATGCTTTCCCGGTATTCACGCTTCTGTGGAGATTGTATCAGATAACCGATCCCTTAGGCATTCTCCCGCACTGATGCTCATTGCAATATCAAATTCGGACCGCAGTCATTTGCTTTTCAAATCCCTAACTTTTGCGTGAACCGCCCTTTACGGGTTTTCAGTCCACCGGGATACCCTTTTTTGCCGAAGCCGCCCAGTGTAGGTTTTCAACTTCGCGGGTGTACATTTTTTCAATTTTATCCCTAACTTTTGCCCGAACCTTTCATTCTGTTTTTGGTTCGCCAGGATGCCCCATTTTTGCCTGGACTCTCTTTTTTTTTTGTCCAGCGGGTCTATTTTAAGCAAAGTATTTTTTAACTGCGTCTGAATTCACAGGTGACGTAAAGTCTTCACCGTCCATAGTGGACAACAACAACGCTCCTCCTGAAAAGACTTTCCTGACAACGTATGGCCCTTCGTAGTTGGGGGTCCACTTGCCCCTGTGATCTGCTTGCGGCGGGAGAATCCTTTTCAGCACAAGGTCGCCCGTCTGAAAGCTTCGCGGATGTATTTTCTTATCATACGCTTTCTTCATTCAGCTCTGGTATAAACGACCGTATGCTAGAGAAGCTAGCCTCTTCTCGTCCATCAAACTCAGTTGGTTTAACCTGTCTTTCACCCATTCTGCCTCATCCAGCTGAACGTCTCGCAATACCCTCAGAGAAGGGATCTCAACTTCCAATGGTAATACCGCTTCCATTCCGTATACTAACGAGAACGGGGTTGCCCCGGTTGATGTGCGTACCATCGTACGATAACCATGCAATGCGAAGGGTAGCATCTCGTGCCAATCCTTATAGGTCACCACCATTTTCTGAACGATCTTCTTAATATTCTTATTGGCCGCCTCAACAGCGCCATTCATCTTGGGTCGGTACGGGGAGGAGTTGTGATGTTCGATCTTGAAATTCAGACAGAGCTCCTTCATCATTTTGTTGTTCAGGTTCGAACCGTTGTCCGTGATTATCCGCTCGGGGATCCCATATCGGCAAATGATATCTCTCTTGATGAATCTGGCCACCACTTGCTTAGTTACATTTGCGTAAGACGCCGCTTCCACCCACTTGGTGAAATAATCGATTGCCACTAGAATGAACCGATGCCCGTTAGAAGCCGTCGGCTCGATCTTTCCAATCATATAGATTCCCCACATCGAGAATGGCCATGGTGATGACATCACATTTAGAGGACTCGGAGGCACATGGATCTTATCAGCATAGATTTGGCACTTGTGGCACTTCCTTGCGAACTTGAAACAATCAGTTTCCATAGTCAGCCAAAAATAGCCTGCCCGCAGCAGCTTTCTCGTCATAGCATGCCCACCAGCATGCGTGCCAAAGGTACCCTTGTGTATTTCCTCCATGAGCAGCTTTGCCTCTCTTTCGTCTACACAACGCAACAGCACCAAGTCGTGGTTTCTTCTGTATAAGACGTCGTCCGGGTTTAAATAGAAATTGCCTGCTAATCTCCTGAGAGTCTTCTGATCTTGACTGGATGCCCCAGCCGGATACTCTTTATTCTTCAGGAAATTAAGGATATCAAAATACCACGGTTTGTCATCAGATGCTTCATCAATAACAAATACATAAGCTGGTCTGTCAAGCCGAGAGATAACGATTCGGGGAGCCTCGTTCCAGAAGTTCACTTTGTACATGGAAGACAAAGTGGCGAGGGCGTCAGCCATTTGATTCTCTGCCCGCGGTACGTGATGCAATTCAACCTTGTCGAAGAAAGGCAACAATCTCCTTGCATAGTTCATGTAATGTATCAAATTGGGCTGACGTGTCTCCCATTCCCCTTTTATCTGATTCACCACCAGAGCTGAGTCTCCGTATACGTCCAGATATTTGATTCGCAAATCAATGGCTTCTTCAAGCCCTATTATACAAGCTTCGTATTCGGCCTCATTGTTGGTAACGGCAAAGGTCAATCGGGCAGTAAACGGGATGTGCGACCCGTGTGGCGTAGTGATGATTGCCCCTATTCCGCTACCGTAAGCATTCACAGCTCCGTCAAATATCATCTTCCATTTGGAACCCAACTCTGGTCCTTCGTCTGGCAACGGCTCTTCACAATCTTTCATCTTTAGGTACATGATATCCTCGTCAGGAAAATCAAACCTCATCGATTGGTACTCTTCAATAGGCTGCTCCGCCAGATACTCAGACAGCACACTCCCCTTTATAGCCTTTTGCGAGACGTATTGAATGTCATACTCAGTCAAGACCATCTGCCAACGGGCAATTCTCCCTGACAATGCCTGCTTTTCGAATACATATTTGAT
The DNA here is from genome assembly GCA_963859935.3 of Lathyrus sativus. Lineage (NCBI taxonomy): Eukaryota > Viridiplantae > Streptophyta > Magnoliopsida > Fabales > Fabaceae > Lathyrus > Lathyrus sativus. The sequence continues at coordinate 468,035,634 of OZ012739.1, forward strand.
AGGATCCATCTTCGAGATGAGCATGGTTGTATGATTCAGCATGTATTGCCTCAAACGCTTGGCGGCCCAGGCTAGCGCGCAGCAAGTTTTCTCAAGCATTGAGTATCGAGATTCACAATCTGTAAATTTCTTACTCAAGTAGTAGATCGCATGCTCTTTTCTTCCTGTCTCGTCGTGTTGACCGAGAACACAACCCATGCTTCCCTCAAGAACCGTCAAATACATGATCAAGGGTCTACCTGCCACTGGGGGTATCAAAATAGGAGGCTCCTACAGATACTTCTTTATTTTATCGAACACCTTTTGACAATTTTCGTTCCATGTTACAGCTTGATCTTTCTTCAACAGCTTGAACAATGGTTCACACGTGGCCGTTAAGTGAGATATGAACCGGGCGATGTAGTTCAACCTCCCTAAAAACCCGCGCACCTCTTTCTCTGTTTTAGGCGTCGGCATTTCTTGAATTGCTTTTATTTTAGCAGGATCGACCTCTATTCCTCTTTCGCTTACGATAAATCCCAGCAGCTTACCCAATCTCACCCCGAAGGTGCATTTATTAGGGTTCAGCCTCAGCCTGAACTTCCTAAGTCTTTTAAATAACTTCAGCAAATTCACCAGATGCTCTTCCTCCGTCTGGGATTTGGCAATCATATCGTCAACATAAACTTCGATCTCTTTATGCATCATATCGTGGAAAAGAGTCGTCATCGCACGCTGATATGTTGCCCCAGCATTTTTCAAACCAAAGGGCATCACTTTATAGCAAAATGTTCCCCAAGGCGTTATGAAAGTGGTTTTCTCCATATCCTCTGGCGCCATTTTAATCTGATTATAGCCTGAAAAGCCATCCATGAAGGAGAATACGGAGTATTGAGCAGTATTATCAACTAACACGTCAATGTGAGGAAGTGGAAAATCGTCTTTTGGGCTTGCTCTATTCAAATCTCTATAGTCCACGCACATTCGAACCTTGCCATCTTTCTTTGGCACTGGTACGATGTTGGCAACCCATGAGGGATACTTTGTCACAGCCAGGAAACCAGCGTCCCACTGTTTTTGAACTTCCTCTTTGATCTTCACTGCCATATCTGGTCGAGTTCTGCGAAGTTTTTGTTTGACCGGTGGGCAATCTTCTTTCAGTGGCAGGCGGTGCACAACCATATCTGTATCGAGCCCCGGCATGTCTTCATACGACCAAGCGAATACATCACTATACTCTCGGAGCATTTCAACCAGTCTTCGCCTGATATCACTCTGCAGTGCGGCTCCGATACGAATATTCTTCTCAACCCCTTCCGTCCCCAAGTTGATAATTTCGATGACCTCGTCGTGAGGCAGAATGGCTCCTTCCTCTTGCTTCACCAACCACGACAGTTCGTCAGGAACGTCGCTATCTTCGACAACCTCTTCTTCGGCCTGAAATACCGGGTGCTCAAAGTCGGGACAAGTCATAGGTGGTTCAAGGATGTCATCTGAAAATGTTATCCTGCAAAAGGAATGGTTAAGTGCTTCAAAATGCGTATAAAGCGAATAACCACGTTGCCATTTTATTGAAAAATACAAAACAAGAAAGACAGAGATTACAATATTTGCACATGAAAAAAACGCCATTTATTTAATGATTAACACACAATGTTCATAACAACACTGCCCTAAGCAAATCATGATGCCCCGGGCAAAACATCAGATTATTCAACAATTAATAAAGCAAAGCATTACTGTTTAAGAGTCACAGGAACAAGTTCCTGAATAGACCAGTTGCACAGTCCCTGTCCTGGCGTGCTTGGCTGAATCCAGGCATCCATATCACAGTCGCTGTCTCCTTCGTCAGACTCCGAAGCAGCGTTGATGGTTTCATGACACACTCCACTGGCAAAGATGGTGATTGGCCCTTTGAAACGGGGTGCCCCCACGGAAGGAGTTGATGACGACGGTTGGTATCCCAGCCCGAACCGGTCCATCTTCACAGGAATGTCCAACACTTTACCCCAGCCCTTTGCTTCTCCTGCTTCTACTAGAGCTTCAGCTTCTTTATACGATGAAACGGCTATCTCCGGCGCTTTGCTCGGCCCCGACCCTTTGTCCTTGATACGCAAACCTTCAAATGCCTGGCAGGGTGTTTCGTGGATCTCTCCGTCGACTTCCACATATTTAAATGACGACAAATGGCTGACCAGGATGTCTTCTTCTCCGCATACAGTGACTACGCTGTCTCCGACCATATATTTCAACTTCTGATGCAGGGTAGACGTAACTGCCCCAGCCCCATGGATCCAAGGTCTTCCAAGCAGGCAGCTGTACGCAGGCTGTATATCCATGATATAAAACTCAGTTGCAAACACCTCCGGCCCCACCTGTAGAGGCAATGTGATCGATCCAAAGATTGTTCTCCGCGTGCCGTCAAATGCTCTGACTACCAAGTCGCTGGGCGTGCACAAGATTCCTCTAACATCCAGTTTCATCATCGCCTTCTTGGGCAGCACATTCAAAGACGATCCGGTGTCGACCAATACATGCGACATTACTGATCCTCTACACTTGACGGATACGTGCAGCGCCATATTATGATCTCTCCCTTTCGGGGTCAAATCGAAGTCGGTAAAGCCCAAGCTGTGGCCTGCATTCACATGTGCCAATACTCCTTCCAGCTGATTCACGGAGACGTCTTGAGGTACGAAAGAAGTATCCAGGACTTTCAACAAAGCATTTCTGTGAGCTTCAGAACATAAGAGCAACGACAGTATAGATATCTTGGACGGTGTCTGTTGCAGATGCTCCACAATCTTATAATCACTTTTTCGGATCAAGCGCATGAACTCTTCTACATCTTTCGATGCTGCTTCTTTTTCGCTTGCTTGCACAGGGACGTTTTCAACCGCTTTCCCTTTTCCTTTTGCTAGTCTTTCGGCCTCCACTTCAGGGGATATAAAGATCCTACCACTCCTTGTCATACCTCCCGAACCAACAACATTATCCACAGTCTCGGCTGGCTGCTTATTAACATCAATCTTTATCCCGTCACAATACACCTCCAACCCATATGACCATGGGACTGCTTTCGTATTCTCGTACGGGATCGGCCCGACCTTAGTTATGGTGATCGGTGGTCGCTGAGCTGATGCTGCAATAATGATTGTCTTTCGAGGAATCGTTACAGTGGCCACATCACTCTGATCATCTGCTATTGCCCCTGCGGGCTCTTCGATTGCTGCACGGTCAAACTGCAATGTGCCTTCATCAATTAAAGCCTGAATGCCTTTCTTCAAATCATCACACCCCCCAGCTAGGGTCCAGCATTCTAAACAATATTTGTCACATCCTGGATAAACACCCCCTTGCAACAGTCGGCTTTTTATCTCGCTCAGCGGTGTCTTTAAATCGTCGATATTCGTAATCAGATTCAACCCTTCCTCAGTCAGAATGGCGTTCGCCCCATGATTGGGCATGGGTTTCTGCACTATATTCGGACCTGTCGTTCCGAAATTGATAGTCTTATTGTCCAAAAGATCCTGCACAACGTGCTTAAAAGCATGGCAACCCTCTATATCGTGGCCCGGGGCCCCAGAATGAAACTCACAGTGCCTGCTTGCATCGTAACCAAACGGGGGAGCTCCCGTTATCGGTGCCAGAGTTCTCTTCTCTACCAGGTTCAATCCCAACAATGTCTGCAATAAATCAGCGTATGTCGTGGGAGGCTTCTCAAACACTCTTCTTGGTTTACCACCCTGGAATCTTCGCTGAGCCTGCTGTGCCCCCTGCTGAGGCTGCTGCTGCTGCATTGGCTGCTGCTGCGACGGTTGTTGTTGCTGAAGTGGTTGTTGTTGCTGAAGTGGTTGTTGCTGATATGGAATAGTAACACTCGCCACCTGCTGCGGCTGATGATAATGGTTTCGTCCCCTGCCTCGGCCTCGGCCTCGGCCTCCAAACACCGCGCTTACCTCGCCCTGACGGCGCCCACCGAAAGTCCTCTTATTACTGCCAGATGCAGTTGATTCCTCCACCTGGAACTTTCCTTGCTTAATGTTACGCTCAATCTTTTCTCCCATCAGAATTAGGTCTGAAAAACTGGCCAGAGATGTGTGAAACAGCATGTCATGAAACAAGCCTGTGAATGTGCCGACGAACATGTCGTTCATTTCCTTATCTTCTACAGGAGGACGGACCCTGGCAGCCATATCGCGCCACCTTTGCGCGTACTCTTTAAAGCTCTCCCCCTTCTTCTGAGACAGCCCTGCCAATTGGACCCGATTGGGCGCCAAATCGTTGTTATACTTGTAGTGAGCTACAAACGCCTCTGCTAACTGCTTCCACGTCTTTATATTGGTTGGCTTCAACCCCATATACCACTCTAAGGAAGGGCCCGACAGACTATCTTGAAAGAAATGCATTAGCATTCTCTCATCAGTTGAGTACGCAGACATCTTTCTGTAATAAGCCCGCACGTGCACTTTTGGACATGTGTCCCCTTTATACTTATCAAACGCAGGAGCTTTGAATTTGATGGGCACCCTCAAGCCAGGTACCAGACCCATTGTTGCCATGTCCAAGCCTACAGCACTTTGGTTCAGGACCCCCCTCATTTGCTCTTCTAGCATTCTGATCTTCTGGGAGTCGTCCATCGGCCCTTCGAAACCTCCGTCGGAGAAAGCGTCCTCCTGCTGATCTTCTTGCCACATACCATTTCCAGCTCCATACCCATCATATCCATTATTACGTCCAACCCTGATCTGATTCATCCCCGGACCTCGGCCTCTGTTGCCGTATCCCTGAACACCTCCAGCAGGCCCAAAAGCCATTAACCCAGCGCCGTTTCCATTGCCGAAACCTCCGTAGCCCTGATTGACCATACCGTAACCATCTTGCCCAAAGCCTTGAGCATTGAAACCATATTTCCCAGCGTTATCAAATCCCTGATCATTGAACCCGAATCCAGTATTGACAAAGCCGTTGCCTCCCATATTATCACCCAAGTTGACGTCGCCAAGCCCCACGTTATGGACAGCAGTCTCATTCCCAACTCCGACGTTACCATTCACAGCAGCGGTAGCGTTGTTGACATTAGCAGCAGGTATATTGACTACAGGTGGAGCCACTGGCGTGGGAGTACCATCTCCATGAGCAGTATCGACTCGTACAGACTGATGATCCTCGTTACCGTGACCAGCATTTCGGGCCAACAGAGGCTGGACCATGGCCTGCAAATTCTCCTGGCCCTTTGCAATAGCTTCCATGGTCTGCATAAAGAGAGCGAGCTTCTCGCGTACATCTTGCATCTCGTTCTGCATTTGATCCATGATTCTTCGACAGTTGGTGCGGGTAGAATAACGGTGCGGGTGTTGATCTGCAATCCTTGCAAGTACCTGGTACAGGGCAGGAAATAAGATAACGTCCAATGATTACCTGTAATGCAATATGAGTATGCATGCAATGCAATGTGTCTGTGCATTAGGGAAATTCATTCCCCGATTCTAGTGTGAAGGTGCCGGTGCAGTGACAGTGCTAATAGTATAAAGATCGGAGCTGAATCACAGAAAGCCTCATATATTGCTGAGAAACCAATAAACCTGGAATACAATGTCGCTGAGAGTACAACAAGAAGGCACGACCTCAACCAACAATCCTGGTGATGGTCAGCACTATGCAAATAAAGCATACAAGTTACTACGTGAAATGATCAAATCCTCCCATAAGTCTGGTATTCTTCTAGCAGCTTCCTGGTCTCCGGATGACTTGGTCGATCAAGCAGCCCTTCAACAAGTTGGTTTCTTTTCTTAAGAACACGGCGTACGTCTTCAGCAGTTTCTTCCCATGCCCCTTCTCCGAAGCGATCTTCTAGTTTACGCTTCTGAGACACAGCTTCATCTCTGCTCTTGATGGCCTTGTTTAGTGCGTTCTGGAGACTGTACCGGGTCATCACTTCTTCTTCACACTTCTTGATGCTGGACTTCAACTGCTCTTCGAGGTCGGAAATTTGCTGCTTCAACTTATCCTCCCTCTTCTTGTTGTTAGTGAGCGTGGCATTCCAAGTCTTATTGCAAGAAGAGATCTCTCGGTGAGCGATGTCAAGCGCTTTCTTCTTGGATTCAAGCATGTCATGGGAGCTTCTGAACTCTTGCCCCAGACGTTCGCGCTTCTTCCTCTCCTCATTCAACTCAGCCCCTAACCTGTTCATTAGCTCAATCTGCTGTTGGAAAGCATGGACGGCCTTGTTTTTCTCACTGCGTACTTGAGCTAGCTCTTGCTCTAACCCTTCGTTGACCTTCAACAAGGCTTCTTTTTCTCTCACCACTTGCTCGTAGGATTCCCGAGAAACAGTAGTTGGCTCTGCTACCGGAATAGGATCAAGAACTGGTGCGTCTGGAAATGGCATCTTCAACTGACTGGCTCTCTCCTGAATCCAAACTCTATAAGGTGCATAGGCCTGACAGTCATTCTTTCCTAACAACGGTTTCCCTCTTCGGTTAATGTGCGTCCAGGCATGCTGCAACTTGGCCAATAACTCCCCCTTCACATCTCCAGTGAAGTACAGAGATTCCTGTACTTCCTCCTCCTTTGGTGGGTTCCTCAGCGCATATCCAAACTGACGTACTAACAGAGAAGGGTTGTAATTGATACACCCTTTCCTCCCTATCAACGGAACATTAGGGTACCCAGAACAACTGAATATAAGCTCAGCTCCCAACAGGTCTCTATCAAACCACTCGACGTCTTCGGAAGATAGCCTCATTAAGCGCTCTGACCAGCTAGCTGTGGTTGCACCCTTCACAAAAGATCCCTTCACGGGAAGGTGGCTTTTAAACCACATATCTAGCAATGGTACACAGAAATGAACATTCTTTCCTCTTCCATTCTCATTCTTGTAATGCAGTGAGTGGTAGAAATCTCCGAGCATGGTCGGTACAGGATTACCAGCGGCAAACAAGTAGAAGGCATCGAAGTCCACAAAATCCGGTACATTGGGAAACAATATTATGCCGTAAATACACAGAGCCAGCACAGCATTGAAGGCAATCCAGCACCCACTTTTAGCGTACTCCTGAGCTTTACCAATCAAGAACTGGAGTGAGAAGCCTGGCACTCCACGGGAAACAGCAGTCAACATCTCAGAAGCATCCACATGCAAAGCTTTTGCCAAGTCTTCTGGCTTGGGCTTAATGCCGGAATGAATGAAGGGAACCTGGTTCTGCACGGGTAACTCAGTGAACTCCACATACTCCTCAATGGTAGGCCCCATAATGAAATCAGCAAATGTAAAACATCTCAACGCGGGATCATAGAATTGCATCAAAGCGTACAGCCCATCTAGCTCTGTCTCCGTGGGTTTGCGCACCAATCTCAATAGTCTTCCATAGCTCATTCTGAAGCTCCTACGGAGATTCTCATCAGCCAGAGAGATCAACCCAAGCAATGGAACAACATCAGGAGTAGGCAATTTGTAAGCAACTGTCCTTCTTAAGCTGGCCATGATCAAACACTCAGGAATCCGGACACTAGAACTCGGGAAATGCAAATGCACCTGCAGCACAGACACACGTTAGTGGGATGCAATGATGATGAGTATGCAAATAATGCAATGCAAGTGACATGCAATAGGGACCAAATGCCATAGCTGAATAGCCTGAACCATATCAAGAAGTCTCAGATAGACTCTCTGGAAGTCCTTAAACCCTGGTCTCAGATAGACCTCAAATAAAGCTCCAATACTGGCCTCTGATAGACCCTATAATCATACCCTGAATGGTCTCTGGCAGACCTCAGATCACACCCCCAACTGGTCTCTGATAGACCTCAGAACTCATCTCCAAATAGTCTCTGGCAGACCTCATAATTCTCCATAAATACCCAGGATCTCTGATCGAGAAACAAACCGGTGGTCTGAAGGTCTAGTTACCTGCATAACCCTGAATCCCCTCACAGGTGGGTGGCCCTATAACTGGCACAAGGTACGGCATCCTATGCGGTCGTCGGCGTCACAGACTTTCAGGGTTGATGATACGATTCCCAGAAGGAGTGGCATCATCAAATCCTGAAGAGGCCTCACTTAGCCAACTTCCAAATGATCGGTCCCCAGAGTCGACAATTCAACTAACCAGCAACCCACGCCAACCAAAGGAAGGGGCAGGAGGCCAACCAGAGGAACCTCGTCTCAGTGTAGATTTCGCGGGACACCAAAGCAAGCAAAGCAAGCGGGCGCCAACTAATCTCTACTCTAATTCTAGGTGCACTCAAGCCCAGGTCCGGCTTCTCACTCAATATCAGAACACCCGTCACACCCCAAGATACAGCAATAATAATCCATATATACAAAGCTGAAAATAAGGGTCAGAAATATAAATCCATACAAAATCCTCGACGGGAAAACAAGCGTTAGGATTGACTCTCTTAAGGGACGTTGGATCCCAAATGCATAAGAACTATCGCAGTCCTTAGCAGCCAGGGGACGTTGGGTCCCCAGCAGAGTCGCCAGTTGTCGCTACTGCGAAAATCGGCGCCGGCTGAACAGAAGAGTCGCCACCGTGCGTTATTTATCCCACGGGAGGGAAAGGAAACGCTCAGAGTAAACCTCGCACAACACGGGAAAGGTATGGTCGTCGCAACCAAAACCTGGATTCGGGAGTCGGTTACGCAAGGGGAAGGTATTAGCACCCCTCACGTCCGTCGTACTCGACGGGATCCACGCTTGCTTTCGGGTATGGATTGTTATTCTATCTAAACTATAGGTCAAGGGTTAAAAAAAGAAATAAAGTGACTCGGCAAAGTATCGCACTTTATGCCTACGTATTCCCGTCTGGAACGAGAAATCAGAGTCAACGTAGTTCGCCTACCTACGGGAAAGGAGGGGAAGGTTGCTCGCTAGGACATCGCATCCTATGCCTACGTACTTTCATACAGCATGAAAGATCAGAGCAAACGTAGTTCGGGCTACGTACGACACAGGCTTATCTTGGTTGCTTTTATTCCTTCTGAAAAAGGTTTTTTTTTTATTAGCAGTCCCGGCGGACAAAAATGACGTCTTGATGAGTTCACGTTTTTTACGAAAGAAGTGTCTTTTATTGTGTTTGAAATCTTTATGGTATTTTTCTGTTTGTTTTGAGGAAGAAGAGATAGCACTCTAACCTATGGTTAAAAGGGAATAAAATCTACCCTAATGTTATCATGCGTGGATTAAGACCTAGTGTCTATCATGCTCCTCTCTTGCGCAGAGAGAAACAGAGATCTTAAGGGAATAGACGGAAACAGAAACAATAACAGATATATACAGTAAAGCAGTAAAATGCATGGATGCAGCAATACAAGCGAGGCAAGGGAGTCCCACTCAACCTCGAACCTAGAAAAAATAGGCAAAAGTGAACAGAATTCACTTTCAACCCAACAGGTTAAACAGTAAACAATACAGTCAGGGAAACCAGTCAATACATCAGAAATGAAATACAGCAAAATAAACAGCCACAGCAGCTCTGCATCAATACCCATCTTCAAGTCATCTCCAATCAGTTACAAGCATCAGCTAGCATCAATCTCTATCTTCAGGACCTTCAAGCAAGGGCTTTGATCATTAGTCTTCTATCTACAATGGCTTTTCTTCAAGTTCAAACCTCCAGGATGAGGGATCAGTCACAAGAGTGAATTGGGTGTTAAGCAATCAGTTGACTACCAAGGGTGGTGAACAGACTGCTTCTAACACATATGACATTTTCTCTCAAGAGTTCTATCTCTTAGACACTATCACCAAGCCTTCCAAAGGAAGGGGGTGAGTGTCTTAGAGAGACTCTGAATCACAGAGAAGAATGGATGCAGACAAGGCAATCCATGTTTGAGAAACAAACTTTCTAATCTTGAGCTCTGCCTAGCTCCTAAACCCTAGTCTCCTCAGCATCTGCTAGCAAGAAACTCCTCTTCAACTCTGAAAATTGGACTTCAGTCTGGATCTCCAATGGCTTCATCCTCTTCAGTCTTCAGCTCCCCCAATCCCCAGACAAATCCCAACACCCAAACAAGCAAGCAATAATCCCCAGAGGGCACACTACACCAGTCAATCAGATATATATACAGTATATTAATAGCAGTAGGGGAATCCTGACTTTTTCTAAAGGAATCTAATAACTACCCATAGCCCCTATAGTCCCATAGCTAACCTATTCAATCTCTAAGTCCTAAGGGAAGTGAATTAATTCTCCTAAGTCATCACCTAAAACCCTAGTTTGTTCATGTTATTCACACCTAAACTAAACACCTAAAATTAATCTTAAAAATGGGAACTAAATTGTATCTACAAGTTGAATGTCTAAACTAAACAACCTAAAAATAATGGAAAAAAAATATTAAAGCATCTAATAGAACAAAAATTAACAAAATCATGTATGAAATGAAACTATTTAAAATGCTATTTATTTGGAAAATATGGCAAAAATATCAAATAAAAAATAAAATGCAATTTTTATTTTTTATAATTTTCTAGACTCTTTAAAGAAAATGTCAAAAAAAGAATGAATTAAAAATATGCAATTTCTAATTTGTTATGAATTTTCAAAAATGAATGAAAATAAAAAGAAATTGAAAAAGGAAATAAGAAGAAATAAAGGGAGGGGGTGTGGAAAGTAGCTCGCTGCAGTTATAATCTCAAGTGGGCTGAGAACTGGAGGTGTGAACATCAAAAATACCAGGCCCAATGCGCTTCAGGAAATAAATTGGAAAATGCCAGAAAAATAAAAAGGGACTCGGTGTATTTAGCAAGTGATTCACGTGTGTTTGCTTGGGCTTATTGATTGAGGGGTGTGGATAGTGATTGAATCCAAAGCCCAATCTGAAGGTTTAAATGAAACGATGCGTTTCATGTTTGGATTCTCCCTCCGTTTTTTCAGTTTAATCGTGTCCGTTGGATGGGGGATTTAGTCAAAGTCAAGCAGGCCATCGTGTGGTTCCAAGGTCGTCTTCAACCTTGAGCCCAAACCCTAACTCAGAAAAACCCTAACCATGCACACACCTTCGAGCTCCCTGTTCTCTCTCCCTTCTCCATGAAATCAGATACTTCCAACAGCAAACTTGCTCTATATCAACCCCTCTACACATCCATGCCAATAGCTCGTCCTAAAACTCACTCAATAAAACAATTCGATAGGTATAACAGATCTGATCCACCATTTTCCACTGCTATCAACTGCTCCAATTCTCCACAAAACTCATCCTAAACTAATCTACAACTCATCCTGATCATAGCATGCTAATCCAATAACATTTTCGTGCCTTATCTTAGCAATTACAAGCTCTAACAGATTTGGTACCTCATTCCCAATATCCATGAAACTCAACCAAACTTACCAAAATCAATCATCTACTTATGCTTAACCATTCTACACTACCAAATCCCTAAAATTCCAACTAAACTAATCAATTTGAACAGAAAACAAACCTGGTGCAAATTCTTGATACAGGTGCTAAGATCTCTAAATCAGATGCTTGTGATGAATGGAAAGTGATCAGCAACCTTGATGATGAATTCTGTATGCAATATCCTTGGTGCAAACCCCTTGAATCTTGTAATTCCAATTTCTTGAACCTTGAATGATGAACTTTGTATAGAACTATCCTTGCTCCAATTTGCCAAACTATTATGAGAATTGTAATCTATGGATGATGGTGATGAAACTCAGATCAAGAATGAGGAAGATTGGTGAGAAATTGAGAGAGTTTGAGATACTTTTGCAAAATGTAAAAAGTGAATGAAACTTGGGGTTTTGAACAAAATTAAGTCACCAACCATGGCATGAAGCTCTTCCAATCAATATATACATGAGTTTAGAAACTCCTAGAACCTTGGAGAAGTTTCCCTTGCATTCTTTCCCTTGAAATTGGTTTATGTTTCTTTCATTGTAAGCAACCATGGATAACTCTTAAAACATGAACTAAGCTCAAAATTCTACTTTAGCCAATGTCTTTAAAATGATCTTTCCATTCAAAATGACCTATAATTTTGCTTCATTTGGCCAAAATATGAAAAATCTCATTTTTAAGTCCATTTTTCTTCATTAAATTCAACAATTTTGAAACCTTGTGCTATGAATCTTTCCAATCTCTCATGGTCACTTTTCTAGACTCAAAGTGTCATTTGGAACAAGTTTGATGTTGTAAAGTTTTCCATTTGAAGCTTCCTTGTATGAGTTTTGGGCATAGGTTAAAATGACCTGTAATTTACAAATGACCAAAATACCCTTTGTTTGCCAAGACCATAAGTAGAGTTCCACAAATCATATGAAGGCATACCATACCATTCTAGAAAGCTAAGACAATGAGGAACAATTATTATGTTGACCAGAAATTCATTTGAAATCTCCTTGAGGGGTAAATATTGCTTGGAAGTAAAGTCACTTTCACAGACAAAATTTCAGATACCTCAGATGACCTGTAACTTGCAAGGACCATACCTTGAGTTCTATAAATCTCCTTGATGTCTTCCACCACTCAAATTAAAGGTCTTGAGATCCTCTACAAGTTCCATGTTGGCCAAGAATCCATTTGAAGCTTGCATTTTGACTTATCTTGCTTGGAAATTTGACCTAAACTAGGGAATTTTACATAGAAACCCTAATTTAGAAACTCCTCTTCTCCTTGATTTCTCTTGATTTCTTCTTGGCATATCACCCTATCTTTATTATAATGAACCCCACATCTCTTCAATAGCCCTTAATGCCCTTAAATCAATCAATTGACCTAGGGTTGACCTAGGGTTGACCCAGATGAAACCCTAGTTGACTGTCTTCAACTGTAATTCTTGTGACTTCACCAATGATTTGTTTTCTTCTCCAAATGACTTTCTAAGTCCCCCAAGATGTCTAGATACTCCCCATGCTCTCAATTCACAACTCATAATTCCCTTGTTGACCCTCAGGCACCCTCAGTTAGGAGATAGATGAACTGCTTGATCCATTGACTTGATAGCTTCCAAATTCTTTTCTGATGACTTGAATGAGGTTGAATCAGGATAATAACCTCTTGATAGGCCTCTAGAGATGAGAATAATGATTGACCCCTGTTAGCTGACTTGCTATGCTTATGCTATGCAGATGAGTAACCTATGTACATGGCCCTATATGCAAATGCTAATGCAATTGAAACATAAACCAAGTGAATAAGGTTGAGCAAATTTTAGGGTGCAACACTGTGCAGGCTCTAGTCCCATGTACCATTCCAACGATGGTCCTGACAAACTATCTTGGAAAAAGTGCATAAGCATCTTCTCATCATCAGAGTAAGCAGACATCCTCCAGTAATATGAACGCACATGAACCCGTGGGCATGTATCCCCTTTATATTTATCAAAAGTGGGAGCTTTGAACTTCAACGGCACTCTCAGCCCAGGAACCAGCCCCATGGTAGCCATGTCCAAACCTGCAGAATTTTGATTGGCTATACCTCTTATCTGCTCTTCCAGCATTTTAATCCTCTGATCACTATCAGTGGGACCCTCAAAACCCATGCCTTACCCAGAAAAGGCATCTTCCTGACGATCTCTATTCCAGTACGGACCCTCATTACCATATCCGTCATAAGCAGCATTATGACCATGACCATGACCACTTTGGAAAAACCTGGGGTCATACCTCAGATTGCCAAGCTCTTGATTAGCAGCCACTGTCCCAAAGCCAGTATTGAAAGGACCCATCCCAGCACCATTGGTATTCACATTGCCAAACCCAGTATTGCCGTAGCCATTATTACCATAAACTTGATTGTTATCACCAAACCCTCCATTGCCAAAGCCATGATTATTAAAGCCATCATTGCCATCCAGATTGCCAAAGCCAAGACCCTGATTGTTGTCACTGAAACCAGTATTGATACCAACATTCCTGTTGGTTTCCACGTTCCCATTAACATTATCAGCATTTCTGTTACCAGCATTGCCATTGGCATTGCCAGTACCAGTCTCATCAGCATTTGGTATCACTTCCTCCCTGCGAGGGGTCTCAACATGAGCAGAGTTATATTCAGTATTACCAACCGCTCGCGCCAGCAGCGGTTGCACCAGAGTTTGAAGATGTTCCTGGCCTTTGGCCACAGCCTCCATGGTCTGCATGAATTGGGCCAACCTATCCCGGATCTCCTGCATCTCAGACTGTACCTAATCCATGATCTTCTTACTGTTACTTCTTGTAGCATACCGGTGAGTTCTATGTTCATCAATCTTGAAACAACCTGAAAGACGCAGAAGATAAGATTCGAGCTCAAAAAGGTACCTGCCATGCAATATGAAGATGCAAATGCACACATGTAAGTATGCAACAGGTTAATTCCCCCCCCCCCCCCCCCCGATTCTAGTTCCGGAGAAGAAGCCATAACGATAATGGAGTCCCAAGTAAGCAAGTGCAGAGTCAGAAACCTCATACATAAACAAATTCCAAGAGGCAAAGTACAAAGATACAACTGAAAAGACCTCGGCCAACAAGCCTGGCGATGGTCCAAATACAAGCACGAATAACATACTACAAGAGAAAAACAAAGATAAATCAGGACGGATGGCGCGCCTGGACATCTCCCAATAGCCTCAACGTCTCTGGATGACCTGGTCTGGAGAGCAGCTCCTGTATCAGTAATGTGTGTCGCCTAATAGTGGATCTCAGCTTTTTGGCGTCCTCTACACAGGCTCCCTTGCCAAAACACTCATCAAGCCTGCATCTCTTGAAGCCAGCCTTCAGTTCACAACCCATTGTTTCTTTGACCATGTTGCTCACTCTAAACTCAGCGTCACGTCTAAGAGATGCCTCTTCAGCAATCTTCGCATCCTTAGCGCTGAGCTGCTCCTCTAACTGGGAAATCTGCAGCTTCAACTCATCTTCACGCTCCTTCTGGCTAGTAAGCGTGGCATTCCACAAAAATTCCCATTTGGAAACTCGAGAATAAGCCTTATTCAGAAGCTCTTTCTTAGTAGCAAGCACGCTACTAACACCATTAAAGGCTACTCCCACCTTCTCTCTCCTACTGGTTTCTTCAGTCAAATCTGAACCCAACCTATTAATCATCTCAGTCTACTTCTTCAAAGTGAAGGTTGCCTCATTCTTCTCATGCCGAAGCTGGAAAATATCTTTCTCTAACTCTTCATTTGCTCTTTGCAACTCTTCCTTTTCATCCAGCAGCTTGTTATACTTCTCAATTTCTACGGAAATAGGTTCCTCAACCACTGAAATATACAAAGGCTCTACAGCAGGATACGGCATCAAAGAAGTCCTAACTCTCTCATGGATCCAGAGTCGATAAGGATTATAAGCTCGACTGTCACTCTTGCCAAGCAATTTCTTTCCTCTTCTGTGAACATTACCCCAAGCATGCCTCAATCTGACCAAAACATCTCCATTTGATAAACCCGTGAGATACAGAGATTCCTGTATCTCGTCTTCAACCGGAGAGTCCCTCAAAGCATAGCCAAATTGTCTCACAAGTAGAGAAGGGTTATAGTTAATACAACCTTTCCTTCCAATCAAAGGAACGTTCAGAAAGCCACTGCAACTATATATAATATTCGTTCCGAGCAGGTTCCGATCAAACCAAACAATGTTCTCAGCACACAATCCCATCAATCTGGAAGACCAATCTAAAGTACCAGCAGTATCAACAAAAGGTCCCTTCTTAGGAAGATGTCCCTGAAACCACCTGTATAGAAGAGGTACATTCTTTCCCCGACGCTTCTCATTCTTATAGTGAATAGAATGATAAATGTCACCTAAGAGTCACCTACTGCGAAAATCGGCGCCGACTATGACAGAAGAGTCGCCACCGTGCGTTATTTATCCCGAAAGAGGGAAAGGAAACGCTCAGAGTAAACCTAACGCAAAGAGGGAAAGGAATGGTCATCGCAACCAAATCCTGGATTCGGGAGTCGGTTACGCAAGGGGAAGGTATTAGCACCCCTCACGTCCGTCGTACTCGACGGGATCCACGCTTGTTTTCTATCCAAGGGTGTGTTTATCTATCTACTCTAAAAGGTCTGGGTTAAAAAGAAAAGAAAATGACTCGGCAAAGTATCGCACTTTATGCCTACGTATTCTCGTCTGGAACGAGAAATCAGAGTCAACGTAGTTCGCCTAACTACGGGTTAAGGAGGGAAGGTTGCTCGCCGAGATGTCGCGTCTCGTGCCTACGTACTTTCATACGGCATGAAAGATCAGAGCAAACGTAGTTCGGGCTACGGAAGACACAAGCTTGTTTGACAATTTTTTATCTCCTTAAGAAAGGGTTTTCCTGATTAAGGGTCCAAGAGAACAAAAATAGAGTTTGAATGTTTGTTTGAGTTTTTTACGAAAGAACTGTTTTTTAGGATGTTTGCAATCTCAGTCGCACTAGAGACTATGACCCAGGAGTGAACGCTTCATATGTCACCCAAAGGGTACCACACTAACATCCAGATTACTGGAGAGAGACCCTCCACCAACCTTTTCCCAGATAGCTTAAGGCTCGTAACGTACGACTTCAATTAACCTTATTACTGTGTTTTTGAATTGTTTTGAGATGAGAAGAGAAAGACACCCTAAAACTATGGTTGAAAGGGAATCTACCTACAGTTATCATGCATGGGTCAAAACCTAATGTCTGTCATAATTCCCTCTTGCACAGAGGAAATCATAGATCCTAGGGGAAAACAGCAAAAGAAAGCAAGTAGTAAACAGTAAACAGTAAAATGCATGCTATGCAACAGTACAAGCGAGGCAAGGGAGTCCGGCTCAACCTCAAACCTAAGAAAACAACAGGCAAGGGGAGACAAGCTCCACCTCAAACCTAAAGGTAAGCAACACAAGCAGACAGACAATACAACAAAAGAAAAACAGAGGAAGCAGCCCAAGCAACAACAACAGTCTTCTACAGACAGCATCTTCAACCTTCAACAGCAGCTCTGATCAGCAAGGTTGAAATTGACAGCAAAGTTGACAGCAAAGAAACTTCATCTTCAAGCTAGCTCCTATCTTCAAGCTTCTTCAAGTCTTCATCTTCAAGCTCTAGCAAGCTCCACAAGAAGAGAAATCAACATTGAGATCAAGTTACAATGTTAGGAAACCTGATGAAAACCAAAGGAATTCATCAGGAACCAACATGAAAGAAAGTGCATCCTCAAAAGTTCTACTCATTAAGGCATGCCACTCATCCCTCCAAAGGAGAGATGGAGCTTCCTTAAGAGGACTTTGCATCATGGGATGAGGATAGAACCAAACAATGCATTCTATGTTTGATGAAAGAAGCAAGACTAGTTCTAATGGCTCTTCCTAAAACCCTAATTCCATAAGCTCCTAAAAAAGCTCCTAAAAGAGGAAGAAGAAACCACTCCAAGCTCCACAAGCCAAGCTACATCAGCTACAAGATGTCCAGAAGCTCCTCCAAAAAGGAATCCAAGCAATCCAAACTCCAAAGTCACCAACAAGACCAAACAAAGCAAGGTACCAAAGATGGAACACCAAATACACAACCAACTTGCAAAATCTACCTAAAATAGAAAACTAAATTGTAAAATTCTAATAAAATTCCTAGGGGAACATGCATGTTTTAAAATTCTAAGGTTCAAATATCAAAGCCTAAAACAACTTCTAGGTCCACTAAACCATTCCTAAGTTGAAACATGTCAAGGTAAACCACAAGTTTGGGAAGGCTCTAAACATATCACCTAAAACAGAACCTATAATTGTTGAAAAATCTAATAAAAATCCTAAAGGAGCATGCATATCTAACATATAACATACTAAAAAATCAAATCCAGATTCAATACCAAGAGGTCACACCAAAATCAACAAGGCAGATGAACAAATATGCAAAAATTAAAGAAATCAACAAAATAAGAAAAATCAAATAAAATTGAAAAATGCAATTTATTGATCCCAGAAAATCACAAATTCAATCAGGAGCATGGAGATATTTTTAAAATATTTTTTGGATCAAAAATGGATTTATTATGATTTTTGGAATCAATTTGCATTAAAAATAAAATCAAAATGAAATAAACAAATAAAAACTCAGAATAAAACACTGGGCGTTGGATGCGTGTACTAGTCAAGGATCTGGAGGCTCAGGATTGTGCCAGCACATTAATGAAACGGCAGCGTTTCATTCTGGTCAAAGTCAGCCAAACAAACAAGTCCCAGCCGTGGGATGAGAGGAATAAGTCCATCTTGAAATGAGATCCAACGTCTCTGAAGTCATCTTCTCCAATTCAAATGCCAAAACAGAGGGAACTCAGTGTGGTGGCCGGAGAAGACCTCCGGTCGTCTTCTCCGGCGAGCAGGTGGTTACAGGTGATTAAAAATCAACAAATCTTACATCAATATCTCCAGAATTTCACGTATATTCTAAATGTCATGTTCATTTTCTCTAGATCAAGCTAGGTTTTCAAATCCGATTCAAAGTTCAAATGACACTCCAACATTGATCATCACCAAACTCTAATCTAATTGCACAGAAATTTTCACCACGCTTCCTAGTTCATCATGATCTATCCAAATCAACTTAATTCCTCATGATCAAGCTGAACCGTGCCTCAATAGAAATCACATGTCATCTTAATTTGTCTCTAATTGTCCAAAACTCTGTCCAGAAACGATCTACTCCTTTACTAGATCCTAACCACATATGCAAATTGATCTACATCTCCCTAGAATTATGAGAAATTTGAAGGTTACATACCTGGTGTAGATCCACTAACAGAGGTAGCTAGAGCTTGTTTCTTGCTTCAAAACTCTCCAGACACGATCAATGATGCAAGAGAAAGAGTCTCCAACCTTCAATTTGCTATGAATCAGCTTGAAAATCAAAACACGATTCTCACTTGCTCCCTTGAAATTTCAAATGCAAACTCAGCCTCCACCACGAAATGAGCTCCAAACTGAGTATAGAATCAATGATATCCTTATATAGAATGAGTTTGTGGGCTTTTGAAACTTGAATGAGGCCAAATTCAGTAGTTCACAAATTCTGATTTCCTCTTCAAAATTTCACATGACAGTCACGAGTTGGCCATGGAAATTGTTCTAGAATCTTCCCTTTCAATTGCAAATTGCCTTGTGAATGTATTCAGACCAAAAGGAGCACTTGAAATGCCTTGGTGAAGAATTTGGATGTGTAACTTGCACATGAAGAAACACCATTGTAACTTGAGAAAATTGGCCTAAACTAAAAAATACACCAATGTCATTGTATTTAAAATGAAATTTACAATTAAAATGAATATTTATTTGACATATTTTGGTCACTTAACCAATTATTTGAATTTTCCAACTTTGAATCCTTTGAAAATCTTCTTTTTCAAGCCATTTCAAACCAAGTCTTGCTATGAGCCCAATCAATCCATCACGACTTCTTGGTTAGCCTAAAAACCCCATTTTGGAAAACTTTCATGTTGAACAAAAATCCACTTGACAAGTGCAAGTTGGAGATTTTGACCTATGATTGAAAATGACCTATAATCTCACTTTCCCAAAATACCCCTAACTTGTAAACCTCATAACTTGAGTTCTACAAATCAGATGGAATACTTCTAGTACAATTTAGAAAGAGAAGATCATGAGGAACAACTTTCATGTTGGCCAAAAGTTCAGGTGAAACCTCCTTCTAGGTCAAAAATAGCTTGGAAGTCAGATGATTATCACAGACAAATTTCATAGGCATCTGAGGACTTGGAACTTGTCTGGGCCATAACTTGAGTTCTATAAATCCCCTTGAGGACTTCTAGTACTCAAATTAAAGGTATTGATATGCTCTAAAAGTTTCATGTTTGCCAAAGATCCATTTGAAACTTGAATTTTGACTTATGTGGTCATGAAGTTAGGCACTAAATAGGGGATTTTACACTGAAACCCTAATTTAGCAACTTCCCACACTCTTGACTTTTCTTGACTTGATCTTGGCACAACACCACAAATGTCTTCTCATATCAATTCATGAACTCCATGACCTAAAAGTAGGCTTTGATACCCTTCAATTGCACAGTTGACCTAGGATTGACCCAGATGAAACCCTAATTGCTTGCACCTCAACTGTGGCTCTTGCATTTGACACAATGACTTGATTGAGCTCTCCCATGGCCCTCTAGGCATTCTATGAGCTCCATACACATCCTCTTCTCATATTCAACATTTCACATCCCTCTGATGATCCTCAATTGATCCTCAAGTTAGGAGAAGATCCACATGCAAGCATCCAACCCTTAGGCACTCAAACCACCTCCTGATGACCTTGATAACTTCTCAATCTTGAATAAGACCTCTTGCTAGGCTTCTCTTGATAAGAATCACACTTGACCCCCTACTATATGAATGATATCATGATATGCAAATGATATAACTATGCAAATGTTAATGCAATGAAACATAAACCAGGTAAGAAAAGGTTGAGCAAATTTTGGGGTGCAACAGCAGGGAAGTGCCTGACTGTTCTACCTAAGGCATATGGGGATATCCCCCGGTCACAAAAGCCAGTGGCCTCATAGGGAAACCACCAGAAATCATGGTGACCTAACAGCGACACAACTACAAATCACCTGAATCTAGGAGTTGGCAACTTACCCCTCCTAAATGGGCCAACTACCCCACCGACGGCAGACAGATGACCGCGCCACCGTCTACCACCAACACCACCATTAAATACACCCTAAATAAGATGTAATCCTAACCACATGCAATCTAAGGCGTTTGAACAATGAAAAATTAAAAATAAGCAGTAGATAGAGGCACTTACATAGTCAAGGAAGATAAACAAGAAGGAATGTGGTTCTGTTTGGGCCTCGTACGGTGGTCGGAGCAAGGGTGACGGTTGTAGACGACGGATGCAGAAACGAGCATAATAGAAAAAGGAAGTAAAAGTTGTGAATGAACAAACGCTTTTACTATTTATAAGCAGGCTCCAAGCACGTGTACGAGCACGCACGTGTAAGGCATCATCATGACCCTAGTCTAGCCATCATCATACATTTAATGCAGCACACGGCTCGAGGCACACATCGCATCCCCACTCTTCAGATCCCATCAACCGTTGGGCTCCCTGAGTCTCAAGATCCCCGACTCCAACGGTCACGGACAAATAGTTACCCAAACACAAAGAGACGTACAACGACTCTGCCCAGGAAGTAGGCCACCCTTAAGTCATCACTACCATGCCCGATAGCAATGACTTGGGGGCTACTATTCTGGACTGGCCGAATGGCTAGGTATAGTCCAACCTCTTTAGGGGGAGAATTTACCTTTATGCCCCTCCAACAGGGGAGCCTGACCCATTTATCCTTGGTCACAACACTTATCCCCGTCAATCTCTGTCTGTCACGCACGGTTCCACCATCCAGAAAATAGCCAAGACGCTTGTGCCCTTAACTGTATCTCTCCCAATCATAACAACTAGTTATGGGCATGTCTGCCTGTTCCAATAGCTATTTCTGGTAGTTACCTATTCTTAGGGAAACAGTTATCTCGCCCCAAAAATAGGGACTAATGGCAAAGCGCTCGGGGCTTTATAAAAACCATCTCATTTGAGAAGGTCAGGTATCCAATTTCTTACCTAGAAACACATATTATGTACTTGCTCGCTTTTTTACTTGTTTTCTTACTTTAGCATCAGAGCGCCTTGCATGTACACTCCCTCCTCTTCTTTCACACCCAGCATCATAGACGTTCGTCTTTGGCCCATCTCAGATTCTGATCATTCGGTAAGATCAAAAGCCATACACCCCATGTACCATTTCTTCCTTTTCATGCCAAAATTGGAAAATGACAAAAAAGTATCCAAACTTGCTCACCAAGGAGCTTTGCCATCCACTCCTCCACCCTGATTTCATTCTCTCCTCATAGCAAAGAAACAACAAAAACCACCACTACCATTGCATAACCCGTGCCATTCATTCTTACTTTCAAATTTCACAAACTTTTCACCACAAGCCTTAACCTCAGTAACAAGTTTTTAACCTCTTCAAACCTTACTATTTAAGCATCCAAAACCCTACAATGAGAGGGCCGCCTTCATTTTGATAGAAATAAGAACCAAAGGCTCTCTCTTTTCTCAAAAAATCTCAGCTTCGAGTCTCACTATTTTAAAGGAATTTCTCCATTTCCTTGTTGGATGCTTACTCTCTGAAGGTTGTTGAAGCATTTAGAAGGGATTTATGAAGCTCTTGCAAGTATTTGAAGAGGAAACATACCTTCTCTATTGAGTAAGTTTCTTCAACTTACCTCTTTCATGCTTGAAGTGTTTTAAACTTGTCATTGGTGTTTATGAAATCCTACACTAGTGTAAGCGTGATTTCCGTTGTTGTTGTGTTGATTTAGTGAAGTTGCAGCATGACATCTTCGTGACATGTTCTCATGGTGTTTAAGTATTTATAAAATGATTTCTGAGGTCACATTCATGTTCTTCTTGAAAATTTGAGCAAGATAGTGTCAGGTTTTATTTGTTTTGGTGTTGTTTTCAGGGAACTCCGGTGAGGGTCACCGGAGAAGACGATTAGAGCTAGGGCTCCAGCGTCTTATGTGTTTATCTAATCTGCTAGGATGACTTGGTTTGACACCTTATGTGTGCATTGCGTGGCGCTGAGATGTCTGATGACATGTTTTAATGAAATGGTGTGTAGCACCATTTGTATTGTTTTTGCTTATTTCTGATGGATTAAGTGGACTGGACCTTGTTATTTTTTATACCCACACCCCCATGTTTTTTCCCATCAGCGCTCTAACTGGTTTCATGTTCATTATGTGATTGCTATTACACCCTCTCTCTTCTTATTTCCTCTTTTATTTTACTTTTCTTTCTATTTTTAATTTGAATTTTGTTTTAATGGTTCTAAACATGATAAAATTCTAAAAAATATGATTGTTGATCTTTGACAATTTTTTTTGTTTTTCATAATTTTTATTTTAGTTTTCATTTTATTTTATTATTTTATTTTGATTTACTTTCATGAGGTGTTCTATTAGACCTAGTTTTGAAACATGACCTTGATTCATGATCTTTCCTTTTGATTTTTGATCCATGATTTTGCACACACCTAGGCACATGTATGTAGGATTTTTAAATGTCCATTTGATGCCTTGATGATGTAGTTTGGATCCATTTTTGAATATCTCTTGATGCCTTTTCTCTTTGATCTTTGGTTTGTGTGTTTGCCCTATGCTTGAGATATTTTAAACAGCTCTTTTACACATCCTTAAGCACCCTTTAAGGACACATTAACTTACTGAATCCTTGATTTCATGATTATTTTTCCTTAATTTTTAGAGGGTTTAACTATTTCTCATGTGTGATGCAATACATGCTTTTGTGTTGGGATGTGCTTGAACTTGGTGAATTGTTTAGGGGTGCACTTGTGCAACCACTTAGGTTTTGATTTTAACTCTAGTTCTTGATTTAAATACCATGTGGTAGAGCCCTATTCTTAGTCATACTTTTCTTTTCTCCAATCTTTAATTGGTGCATTAATGCGACTTTAGTTTGAAGTGGAGATGCATGCTTACTTGACCTAGTTTTGATCCTACTTGTTTACATGTGATTGATTGATGCTTAGGATGTTTAGAGTACATGAACGCTTGTTTTTCAATGCAATATTTAATTTCCTTTGTTATTCAATAACATGTTTCTCACTTTTTTAACCTCACATGAACTTTGATTCCTTTTCATGAAGAACTTTGATTGATGTTTGCTTGTTTGTGGGAACTTGTTGTGATGTGATGCTCATGTTTCTTGATTATGATGTTAAACTTGAATTTGAATTGATCTTTTCACATATTCGATTTCCCCTACTTGGATGTGTATCCTAATTTCATTTGTTTTTCTCTTTTGAGATGTGTCTCTGCATGTTTATTTTTGTGACAATTGATTATGTTTGGATACGATGCATGACTTGAATATTTTGTGCTCTTAGCTTGATCATTAATATGAGTTGGATGCATCTTGATATGGCTACTTCCCCCACCTTGATTATTAAATCATTTGACTTCATTTCACTTTGCTTAATGATTGGAAATGCTTCTTGGTTGATCTTAAGTCATTTGTGTATGCGTTGGTGCTTTGTTTTGCCTAATTGCCTCGAATTCTAATCTTTGGGATATGGTTTGACATGTAACCACATTCTCGTTACTTTGACATGATATTGATGTTTAATTTGTATGATTTAACCTAATGTTTACACTCGTTTGATGCTTATGCCTTGTGGGTTAGATTTATTTGTTTGTTTACTTGGTGTTACATCTTCTCCTTCATCTCTCATTATTCTTTTTCTTTCTTTCTCTTATTGAGACTTGGTTAAGTATTGAGTTTGATTTCATCTGTGTTTGATTAGTATGGTTTTTACTTGTGTTTGTTCACATGATCCCTTAGGGTTCCTAGTTAGTTCCACTTAATTTCTGATTAAGTTGAAGGTAGGAGAGACATTAGGATTTCAATCCTTTGCATAATAACAATTAGGATAGTTCCTTTTTGACCTCAACTTTAGGTTCATCATTTGTATGATAGCATTAGGTAGACTTCCCTTTCTATCCCAATCTTAGGACTATTGTGCATGATAACATTAGGTTTCAGTTTCTCTTAGTTGTTTTCTTTTCAACCGTTGAGTCTTCCCATCTCATCTCAAAAAATTTCGGACACACTTAATAAAGACGATAAACATTTTGTGCCACGAGCCTTAAGCATATGGGAAATGATGAGTGAGGGGTTTCTCCTTACTTGTCTAGAGTGTTTAGTGTATGTCCCGTCTGGGGGCGATACATGACACATTCTTTCCTATATGATAGTCTTTAGTGCAACGTGAATCTCAAATCAAATCAATTCACTTCTATAAAATTTACAAACAAATTGAAAACCTTTTTATCCTTCGGGATTGTTCTTCAAACTCATTTTTCAGAAAAGGGTATGTTATTTTTTCGTTATACCGCAAACAGGCATCGACCTTAACTGCTAGAATGGAGGCTTAATACCACTCATAAAAAACATTTAACAGTAGTTACTCGAACTACGTTTGCTCTAATTTCTCACACCAGATGAGGATATGTAGGCATAAGACGGTGATGTCTTGGCGAGCAACCTTCCCCTATCCACCCGTAGTTTTCTAAACTATGTTGACTCTGACTTTCCCATTGCACGAGTGAATATGTAGGCATAGGGAGAAGATGTCCTATCGAGTCTCCTTTTGTTTCCCCCATTTCGTTTTTGTTTAACAATAGGCTTTAGATAACTCACATTTTGATTAGATAATAAACATGGATCTCATTGAGTACAACAGACGTGATGGGTGCTAATACCTTCCCCTTGCGTAACTGACTCCTGAACACAAGATTTGGGTGTGACGACCATGTCTTCTCCTTTCTTCAGGTTTTCTTCGATCGTTTCCATTCCCTGCATTGGGATAAATAACGTTTGGGGGCAACTATTTTGTTTTCTCTGCCAGTTGTTTTTCGCAGTTGCGACATGGTTTGATAAATTTTATTTTTGGCCATTTTATTTGATCAAACACTCATATTAAGGACTAACAAGGCTCAAGAAAGCTCTCTTTCATTTCTGTAGCTCCATTTGAAGAAGCATTGGACTTTCTCCAATAGGTAACATTTTCACACTTTGATATCTTTATTCATGCGTCATTCTTGAGTACTTATTGAAGCAAAAATGTAGTCCATATTGTGTTAGTTATATTCTTGCTATTGTATGCATTATACCATTTTCATGCATTGAGATTTCATTGTTAGAAACCTTATGTTTCAGATCTGGGTTTTACCTTGGTATGCCCTAGCCATTGAGTTTTAGGGTGTGAGGATAATACCATTGGGTTTCTGGTATTTTTCCAAGCAATTTTCTTTTTATATATTTCAATTTTGTTAAAAAATAAAGAAGTTATGGTAGGAGGAAGTTTGGTAGAAACCTTAAGGTTTCTGATTTTTACCTTGGTACAATTCATACGTGAGTGTTAGGTCTTAAAAATAGCACCATTGGATTCCTGAGATTTCTCTAATCAATTTCCTTTTTTATATCTTTTAATTTATTTTAAAAATGAGTGAGTTAAGGTTGTTTAAAGTTTGAAAGAAAAATGAGACATTGTTGTTGCATGAGAAGAAAAAACACGACATGTATGGGGGAGGAAGAAGAAGAACGGAGAGTTTGTATGTTAATGTGGCAATTTTGGTTTTATTATGTTTGTATAATATTAATTCATTTGTTTCCATTTAATGAAGGGATGTAAAGACCACCTAGTGGTAGCATGTGCCTTGCCTTGTTTCTCCTCTACCATATCATGGGTTTGAGTCTGGCTGACCACCCTTTTGGTTATTTTGTGCATTTTGTCATGGGTTCAAACCCTCCCAAGGCCATTTCTATTTTTTTTTACCACTTGTTTTTATGTTTTTCTTCACAACTTTGAAAGATCATAACTTTGTGCTCCCTAAACTTTTTTGATCCACTCTTTTTTCTATATGTTCATAATTTTTCCTTTTTTATAATGGTGTAAAAAAATTCAGAATTAATGAATGTTTCATGCACTTATGCTTGTCCAAAGTAGGCACTTTTTAAAGTTTGTTTTAGGGTTTCAAATGCATTTCTTTGGTTGATTCTTTGATTTTTCTTGATCACTATGACTTGTATGAGTGCTATATATTATGTATGAATCTTGTTTGATGTTGCCAACATGTAACTCTTGGTTTTGGTTTGAGTTTGACACACTTTAATACATGCGTACATGTTTATGTGCCTTTGAAATTTTGTGTGCTTATACCATGAACTTTGGTTTGATTGCCTTGCCATGATGCATGATATGCTTGCCTATTCTTTAACCTTGTTAAACTTTTGTATGTATACAAGTCCTTGTGATTACCTACCTTTGCCCATGTGTTCATAAATTCCTTAATTTTGACAACATGCCTTAACATGATTCATAACTTGTATGTTTATCATGTTCAAGCCTTTGTGATGTTTTAACCTTTGAATGTGATCACCATGAACCTTAACATATACCTTGAATATTTTGAACCATGTTTTCAATATCATCCATGTTTAAGTAATGTTTTTACTTATACATGTTTTGTTTGAATTTTAAATTGTATTCATGATTATGTAATGCTTTGACTTATCCATGATAGGTTGAACTTCTAACCTTTATCCATGATTAAGTAATGGTTCGACTTATTCATGTCTTGTTGATTGTATCCATATTTAAGTAATGCTTTGACTTATACATGTCCTGTGAATTTTATCCATGTTTAAGTAATACTTTGACTTATACATGTCTTGTGAAATTTATCCATGTTTAAGTAAAGTTTTGACTTATACATGTCTTGTGAATCTTATCCATGTTTAAGTAATACTTTGACTTATGTGTGCACTACGCCAGAATTGAGTTTTAGCAGCGCATACAAAGACAGCGCTTTCTAAAAAAGCGCTGCTAAAGAGTCATTATAAAAAAATGAAAAAAGATATCATACCTAAGAAAGCGCTTTTTGAAAAGTGCTGCTAAAGGGGGGACTTAAGAAAACGCTTTCTTAAAAGCGCTGCTAAATGTAATACCTAAGAAAGCGCTTTTCTAAAGCGCTGCTAAAGGGGGACTTAAGAAAGCGCTTTTTTAAAGCGCTGCTAAAGGGGTAACCTACGAGAGCGCTTTCTCTATAAGCGCTGCTATATGGGGTATCTAAGAAAGCGCTTTTAAAAAGCGCTGCTATATGTCATGCCTAAGGCACACCTTAGAGAGCGCTTTTTAAAAGTGCTGCTAAAGCCATTAAAAAGCGCTGCTATAGGCTTAATTAGATAATTTAAAATATCCCACCAGAAGTTTTAAAAGAAACAGAACGACTGCATGTACGTCTATTTCTTTTGTTTCTCCTCTGGTGAACATTTCCCTCCAATGTTAACCTAAACATGACGTCTCCCTCCTTGGTCCGACAGCCGCCGACGCCGACCGTCTCCCTCCGCCGTCATTCCCTCTGCAGAACTACAAGGTAATCTCATTATTTTGTTTTGTAATGGTTGTCTTTGTCATTCCTCTGCAACTAATATGAATATGAGAAAAAATTGTTCTCTTTTTCTCTCACTTAAATGCATTCCAAGTGTTTGATAAAATACCTCTTAGAGATTTTTTTGAAAATGGGACACTCGTATGGTGAATGAAACGGTGGTCGAAATGGTGATGGACGATAGTCAACATGTTGATAAATGGTGGTTTAAATAGTGTTTGTTGGCATTCACAATGGTGGTTAGATTGTTGGTGGTTAGAAGTGGACAAAGTCGTGGTTATCACCGTAGATGATGATGGTAAGATTAATCATCATATATATGCGGATAATTTGATGAGTGGAGGTGATTAGATTAGTGGAAAGTTATAATTGAAGTGATTGTTGATATTTGTTGGATTGGTGGTCAAAGATTGTTAGAGTGGTGATCGATAATAATTTAAATTATGGTTGGAGTAGAGATTATATAGATGGTCGGAGGTTGTTAGAGTGGTGATCGATAATAATCATGGTTGGAATGGAGATCATATAAGTGGTTAAAGTGATAATTTGAGATGACCATAGTGGTGGTCAAAGATGAATAACATGATAATTAATATTGATTATAATGGTCGTTGATGCACTGGTCAACATCCATTGGTAGTGGTTATAGTGATAGTTGAAATAGTGGTCATAGCTTTAAAATAAAAACAAGAATTTTAAAACCTATTTTTTTTAGTTTTAATTTTAATAAAATGTAATTTAACCAAATTTTGTTGAACAAATCATAGTTTTCAAAGGAGAGCTGATATTTTGATAATGTAGATTTATTCATCCAACACTTTATTCATTTTTTGATAATGTAGATTTATTCAATATGTCTGTTATAGGGGTTACATTATTAATTTTTGATATATTACTTTTTTCTTATGTTAGGAAAATAATTATTTACAAATTTATGAATAAATTTAATTTATTCTTTTTTTTTGTTGATTTTATAAAAAATGAACTTTAATAAAATAGAATGAGAAATATATTCAATATTACTATATTATATTATTCCTAAATTATATCAACAATTATTGCAAGTTTTATCAACAATTGATGTTATTAATTTTGTCTGTTATATAGGGTTACCTGTAAAGAGGAAGGTTGTGATCGTTTCCAAGCATCCTACTGTGTAGCTTTCTTAGAAGTTAGTGATTTTTTTACAGGTATTCTCTGTTTTTGTTTAACTTTCATAGTTTAGTTTAGACTACTCAATTAGTATGGATAAAAAATGGATGTCTTCTAATCGATTGTCAAAAGAGTACGAGAATAGGGTATCGAAATTCGTTAAGTTTGTTGTTGATCACGCCAAAGACCCCAGTAGGATCGCATGTCCTTGCTTAGGTTGTTGTTATGGGCGTCGAATTGACGTCGTTCAGTTGGAATCTCATTTAATGAGACATGAAATTGATCGAAGTTACACATGTTGGACATTACATGGTGAGATAAATAATGAGAATGTCGAACCCGAGAATAATACGACCTCTGCTTCAAAGGACAATGGCAGGGATACATATGATTGTGATCGAGTCGAAGAGATTGCAGAAGCACTTGAAGAAGATATTCAAGATTGTCCCAAGATGTTTGTAAGGTTGGTAAGCGATGCAGAGAAACCGTTGTATAAAGGTTGCACTACTTTCACAAGATTTTCTGCGGTATTAAAGTTTTACAACTTAAAGGCGGGTAATGGATGGTCGGATAAAAGTTTCACAGAGTTGTTAGCCCTACTTCAAGAGATGCTTCCGGAGGATAATGTTCTTCCGAATCGAACCTATGAAGCTAAAAAAATGTTATGCTCTATTGGCATGAGCTATGATAAGATACATGTTTGTCCAAATGATTGCATTTTGTTTCGAAATGAATATGCATCATTAAACGAGTGTCCTAAATGCGGTGTATCTCGGTATAAGAAAAAGTCGTCACCAGCAAAAGTCTTATGGTATTTTCCTATAATTCCGAGATTTAGACGCATGTTTCATAGTGAAACAGATGTAAAACACCTAACTTGGCATGCAAATGATAGAATTATAGATGGGAAGTATCGACATCTGGCTGATTCACCATAGTGGATGAAAATTGATAATGAGTATCTTGATTTTGGAGAAGAAGCTAGAAACCTTTGATTGGCATTATCGACTGATGGAATGAATCCGCATGGTTTGCAAAGTATCTCACATTCCACCTGGCCTGTAATTATTATGATTTATAACCTACCTCCATGGCTATGTATGAAGCGTAAGTACATGACGTTATCTATGTTAATTTCTGGCCATAAACAACCAAGGAATGACATAGACGTATACCTGACACCTTTAATCGAAGACTTAAAAAGTTTGTGGGAGAATGGTGTGGAGGTTTATGATGGATATAGGAAATAAAGTTTCAATTTGAGGGCGATGTTGTTTGGCACAATTAATGATTTTCCAGCATACGGAAATCTATCGGGGTATAGCATTAAAGGTCAATGTGCGTGTCCTATCTATGAAGAAAACACAGATTGGACGCGGTTGGGATTTAGTCAGAAGAATGTCTTTCTTGGTCATCGTAGATTCTTAAATTCTAATCATCACTACCGTGGATGGAGAAATGCATTCAATGGAAATTCATAACAACGTAGAGCTCCACCTACATTGACCGGCGAACAAATTTTTGAAAAGCTGAAAGATGTGAGTACTCAGTTTGGCAAGCCTTTTGCTCATACAATTATCACGCGTGGGTGGAAGAAGAGGTCAATTTTGTTTGAGTTGTCGTATTGGAAGTCGTTGTATGTACGACATTTTCTTGATGTTATGCATATTAAAAAAATGTATTTGAAAGTGTTATTGGTACGTTACTCAATATACAAGGAAAGTCTAAGTATGGCTTTAAAGCAAGAAAGGACTTGGTAGCAATGGGAATAAGAAATGAATTAGGACCCTTGAAGAAAGGAAATCGCACATATCTACCACGTGCTGCTTATACTTTATCTAGAAAGGAGAAAAAGATATTGTGTAAGTTTCTGAGTGATGTTAAAGTTCCAGAAGGATACTCTTCAGATATTAGAAGACTTGTTTCTATGAAAGACCTCAAGTTAAAGAGTTCAAAGACACACGATTGCCATGTTATCATGGAACACTTTCTACCGATAGGTATACGTTCTATTTTGCTAGAAAAAGTGAGAGGCGCTATAACTAAATTGTGTTTTTTTTTCAGGTCTATTTGTAGTAAGGTGATCGATCCTGCGATCTTACCAACATTGCAAAAAAAATAGTTATTACTTTGTGTGAGCTTGAAATGTATTTTCCTCCATCATTTTTTGACATAATGGTACATCTAGTTGTTCATTTTGTAAAAGAGACACAACTGTGTGGACCAGCTTATATGAGATGGATGTACCCTGTTGAACGTTATATGAAAATATTGAAAGGGTATGTGAAAAATCGAAGTCGACCAGAGGGTTGTATTGTTGAACGATGCGTTGTTGAAGAAGCTATTGAGTTTTGTACTGAATATTTGTCAAATATTCAATCCATTGGCCTTCCAAAATCTCATGTTGTTGAAAAAATAGTAGGAAAACAGTTAATTGGAAATAAAGTTGTGACAGTTTCAAGGGATGAACGGGAGCTAGTGCATTTGTATGTTCTGCACAATGACGTTGAGGTTGAGTCGTATGTTGAAATGCACAAGGACGTTCTCCGAGGTTTAAATCTGAATAGAAATGAAAATTGGATAGTACGTGAGCACAATCAAAGTTTTATAACATGGTTCAAGGATCATATTTTTTCAAAGTTTTA
The DNA here is from genome assembly GCA_963859935.3 of Lathyrus sativus. Classification (NCBI taxonomy): domain Eukaryota; kingdom Viridiplantae; phylum Streptophyta; class Magnoliopsida; order Fabales; family Fabaceae; genus Lathyrus; species Lathyrus sativus. The sequence goes on from OZ012739.1 coordinate 468,067,369, forward strand.
TTCTGATCCCGCTTCAATAACAAAAAGGTTGAGATGTTTAGCATATGGTCCAAGTTTACATGTGTTTTCTTATAGCGCATACACAATTAATGGATACACATTTTATACCAAAGAACAAGATTATAAAAGTACAATGCAAAATAGCGGTGTCACCGTGCTTGCCGAATATATGCACATTTCAAGTGTGAAGGACTTAAACCCCAAATATGTGAATCTGTCGTATTTTGAGGTTATCGAGCGCATTTGGGTGTTTGATTATGAGAAGTTTCAGATTCCTATCTTTGTATGCAAGTGGGTTGAAAATAATAGTGGCATACGAATGGATAAGTCAGGATTTTTGCAAGTGAATCTTAATAAGGTAGGGTACAAAGATGAGCCTTTTATTATAGCCACGCAAGCTAAACAAGTGTTCTGTGTCACTGATCCAACAAGTACGAAATGGTCTATAGTTCTTTTTTCCAGAAAAGTAATCGATGATAACATTGGAGACAAGGGTGATGTTTATGTTGAGAAGGAATCTTATATTATAGATGAACCAGATGAGATTATTAGAGCGGGCGAATCATATATTAGAAATGATCATAACGAGGGAATTTGGATCAATCCATCCGTTCGTGTTGTTAAGAGACAAGTAAACCACGTTCCAACGAAGAAAAGAAAGAGACGTTAGGGACAAAGGTACTTGTAAAATTACATATTGTCTCATTCAATAAAATTACATATTTATATCATTCAATAAAATTACATATTATGTCATTCAATAAAATTATATATATGTTTTTCTTATGTAAATATTTCTTATTTACATATTTTTCATTCATTTGATAATTTGGTTTTTCTGAATTACAGGTATTATGGCCACCGACAAGGAAAAATCACATGATGGAAACGAAGCACCAAAAGACGTGGAAGGCGATATTAAAAGAGGAATAACGATTATGAAAAAAATCATTCGTGCGAGAGATAAAGGTGTAAAGTATGATTTGCATTGGAATGAAAGAGATCAATTAGTTGAGCCTAACGGTGCGTTGCTGACAAGTTACATTGGAGCACTTGTACGTTCGCAAATTCCGATTACTTGCGATAATTGTAGAATTCCTTCGTTAAAACCGAATAAAGATAAAATTTGGAGCGAGATACAGGTATGATATTTGATTATTTTTAATTATGTTGACGGTTACATCTTTAAATTAATTATACTAACATGCTATAAGTATGTGTATTTGTTTGCAGAGATCTTTTAATATTGATGATTGTAGGAGAAAATATTGTCTTTAATTGGCCGGAAAACGAATGAGGGGATTTAGAGCGTTTTTAACGAACAAGTTTCTTAAAGATACTGATGGAAACTTTGTCGACTCGGAGCATCCAATGAAGTATGCTGATCTGATTTCAGATGAAGAATGGGAGACATTTGTTGCAAAGCGAAGAACCAAAGAATTTTTAGTAAGTACAACTTATGATCATGAACAATGTATAGTATATATACTTCTTCCACAAGAGTTCTGATATGACTTAAACTTATTTTTTCAGGTTGTGAGTGGCGTAAATCGGCAACAGGCATCAAAACCCGCGTATCCATACAAAAAAGGGCGTTTGGGATATGCACGCTTAGAACAAAAAATAGTAAGTATATATAAATGCTTTAATATGATATAGTTACCAAAAATAGTAAGTATATATAATAGGATATGAATGCTTTATTATCCATCTTAATGCGTAGTTAGAAGAGGAGAAAAGTGATGCGACATCTCTTCCAGACCATGTTGTGTGGAAGGCTTCCCGTGTGGGAAGAGATGGAGTCGATCAGGAAGAAGTTCAACAAGTATTTGAACAATGTGTAAGTACAACATTAGTTTTGTCAGTAACTGATCAAAAGTGTATAATATATTTATATATGCTTTTATCTATATTTCAGTAGACTCTTTCTTAGAGTATAACTCCAGTTGAGGACGATGATTGCAGGAGCTTACTGAGTCGGGTGTTAAATATCCCTGAGTATTCTAGGCGTGTAAGGGGTAAGGGATTTGGTGTCACTCCATCAAAACTGTATAAGCAGCCAAAGAAAAAAAATCCTAGCAATAAAGAAGTGATGGACACGTTGGAGGAATTGAAAGCTCAGATTCGTGAATTACAGAAGGACAAAGAGAGATACATGTCGGAAAGGCGCGGTAAAGAGGGTAAAGATACTAGTGACAAAGATAGTATCAATTGTCCGCAGAAGCTTCCAGAGGTAATTGTATATATTACATTGAAATTAATTTAGCATAATTTTCTTAGTTGACACATTAATCGGCATTATTATTTGTTTAGGGCATTTCACCTTGTCGGCTATATTTATCGTCACCGACTTATCGCATGGTTGGCAAGGGAAAGGTGCATAACACTGTGGGAGACTTACTTCACCATAAACCGCTCCCTGCTGGATTTTTGAAAGTATCGGTTGATATTGCGTTAGATGGGGGTGCGTTGTTGCCTATACCAGATGATGTTTCCGACGCAACAGTGGTGGGAGACGCAATAGGAGCGTATGTTGCATGGCCGGCAAATCTCATTTGCATAGATGATGAGGTAGGTTGAACATCATTATGAAGTATACTAATATTTTACGATCCACGCCTGAAAGTTATTCTTACATTTACATTTACTTATTTACATGATTATCTTAGACTTCTACAAAATCCAAATCAAAAGAAAAGGGAATTATTGTGCAGGAAACCGATTCGGCTGCATCAAAACAGGTACTATTACAGTTACATGATGATCTTATTATACATTAATTACTGAATTTATATTACTTTTAGGTTCATGATCAACAGTTGCATCAAGCCAGCAAGGGTAAAATGCCTGAATCTATCAAGGTGCCCAAAAAAAAGACCGACTCAAAAAAAGCATTTGTACCTCGATTTAGGTTGTGCCTTGAAACATATGTAGGAACAATAGATGTGGCTAAGGGTGGCATCCTCCAAATACCTATGCAGGAAGGTATTTTCGGCTTTAAATATGCCGAAACAATTGCAAAGGAGGATTTGGACCAGATTTTCCAACATTCTTTTAAATGAATATTCTAATGTTGATTATATTTTTATTTAAGGTTATTGTATGACAAGATGTTGGTTCCGCATGGTTTGACTTCGAGATTCGCATTCTTATCTGCTAACTGTATCAACGCACGGTTAATCGAGCGCACTCCAGATGTGGTCAGAGATCACATAGTCAAATCATTTATGGCCGCAAATACAGAGAAGTTGTACTTGTTGTCATATAATACTGGACATGGGTTAGATTTCATTCTAAATTCATTCATTATAATTATCCATTTTTTGCCATTCTATATATATAACATTTCCGTCTAAACTTTTGTCTTATTTTACAGTGGACATTGGTTGTTGGTCGCGATTAATCCGATGAAAGAAGTTATGTATTATTTGGATTCATTAGAGGGTGATCAAACAAAATATCCTGATATGAAGACCATGGTTGATACGTAAGTGATGAGATATACTGTTCTGATTAATTATCTTTATTTATTATGTGAGATTGTTCTAAATATTCATTTATATTATGTTAGATCTATACAAATACTTCGATCGCAAAGAGAAGCAACAGTGCCAAGAATGAAGACTAACAACATTAGCTGGATCAGAGTGCATGTATATTTTCACATTTTTTACTGTTATAGTGATTTTACTTGATAAAACTATTTAAACTATATATCCTCACACACGATCGTTTGGTTTTTCCATTTACAGTGTCCTCGTCAGCGTAATGGGATTGACTGCAGATATTTTGTATTGCGCTTTATGAAGGAAATTATTCATTCTGGTCAAATAGATATTCCAATCATGGTATGGATCAATTCATAAGTTATATGACTCATTTTGATAATTAACCGATATTTCATCTGAGTAATTAGTTTTAAAACTAAATCGTGCATGTTCTGTTATATTATGTAGTACTTTGATGAATTCAAGTGCGGTACTTACTCGAAAGCAGGATTGGAAGAAATTAAGGAGGAATGTTGTCAATTTATTCTTGAGTTGAGAATTGTATAAGTTATATGTATCATCCAATATTGATGCGGGATAATAATATTTTTGGAAGTCATATATATTTGTAAAGTTATCGGATTTGTAATTATATGTAAATTGACTGTATTTGTGATGTTGTTCTGAGGATCAGATTGTGTTGTAATATATTTAAGCAGGTTTATGTGTATGAAAATGATTATGGGCAAAGTGATGAATTACATTAAGGCCAAAGTGTTGAATTACAATGTATATATAAGGCCAAAGTGTTGAATTAAAGGCCTGAATATAAGCAGGGAATGTAATTGTTATAAGCAGGTTTATCGAAAAATATATAAAAAATGTGATTATTTAAAAAAAATTTAAAATCGTGAACAAGAGACAGCGCTTTTACAAAAAACGCTGCTAAAGGGGCATATAGAGGGCACAAAAAAGCGCTGCTAAAGGAGGATAAAGGGGGGGGGGGGTCTAAGAAAGCGCTTTAAAAAAGCGCTGCTAAAGGGGGGAGTCTAAGAAAGCGCTTTCAAAAAGCACTGCTAAAGGGGGGGGGGGTCTAAGAAAGCGCTTTATAAAAGCGCTGCTAAAGGGGGGAAGGGAATGGGGAATATGAAGCGCTTTTAAAAGCGCTGCTAAAAGTGCTGGTAAAGGGGCCTTTAGCAACGCTTTTTCTATAAAAAAAACGCTGCCTTTACCTTTAGCAGCGCCACTTTAGGCAGCGCTGCTAAAGGTCTTTTTTTTGGCATAGTGGTGCTTGTTGAATATCAATTAATATCATGCTTGAATATCATCTTTGTCCATGTTCACCCATATTGTTCATGTTTACTTTAAGCTTTATCCTCAAGAGATGTTAGCTTCTTAGCCTTCATCCTTCCTTTCTCTTTTATTCCCAAATCTAAAGGAAAGATCTTTTTGTTGACGTTATGTCATAGGTAGCTTAGCCTTACCTACCTCCCCTTTTGACCTTATTAGAGTCATCAACTTTTCAACTTAGCCTTAGGTAAGAGTTGTAGACTCTATGTAAGTGTTATTGTTATGAAAAATTACCTTGTTTTCATAACAATAAACCATAGTACATGTACACAATAAACCATAGTACATATCCTTATGGGAAGGTTAAACATTAACTCCATGCTTCTTGTTTACCCTTAAAACATGTGTGTAACCTTGTTTGTATGCATTACATCAACATACACTCATGCATTCATGAATAACCCTTTTGTTTCAAGGAACTCAGTTGTTCATTTCTTTGCAAAAAAAAATCAATAGAGATCACAGATTATGAAATGAATCTTTTCAGTTTTTTTTCCAAAATGTTTGCAACTTAATTTTGAGTTCCTTGAAACCATTAAGCTTGCATGCACATGTTATCACATTTGCATCTCATTTGCATTTCTCAAACATAATGCTCGTCCATCCTCTTCCAAGAGTGATTCCACTTGGTGATTTCCGACACGCATGTGGAATAGAGATCATGTCTTAAGAGATAATGAATGGGCTAAGGAAGGATCAGGAAGCATTGAAGGAGGAAATCATAATTTTGAAGAGCCATATGAATTGGGTCTTGTAGACTTTGCAAGTCTTGATAAAGAGGGAAGGGTATCCTATGACAACCAAGGAAGTCATCACTCCACATTCATCCAATTTTCCCCCATGTCAAGGGAAAACCCATGTGGAAACACTCCATTTACCAACATTTAGTTATCCCTCAAGATGCCATCCTCATCATTTGTTTATCTCTTATTCTTATTTTCCCAAGCATTTTCTTCTTTCAAGGGTTCTAATTGTCGAACCCTATCGACCAACTGGGCCATATCCCGCAGGTATTGAGTATTTAGTTTCTTCCTAATGGAATAATCTAGGCCCCCAACAGCCATTTGGACTAACTCATGTTCTGACACTTGTGTGAAACACAATGCCTTGAGAAGTCGAAACCTATTCAAATAATCGTCTACTGGCTCAGTAAAATTTCATTTAATACTAGCCAATTCTTTTAAACTGATATTTGTTTGTCCCATGTAGAACTGCTCACTGAACAAATGTTCTAACTGGGTCCAATTATGAATCGAATTTAAAGGTAGGGTTGTGAACCAAGTGAAAGCATTCTTTGTAAGAGAACTTGGGAAATATTTTACCCTAAGGTTCTCATCATTTGAAATTTCTCCGGCTTCTATCAAATACCTAGCTACATGCTCGGCAATGGACTCAGTAGTATCCCCGTAAAATTTAGTAAACTTAGGAACCTTTGTTCTCAGGGGTAAATCTGACTGAAGGATATATTCCAATAACGGTGATGTATAATTTGGCCGTCGAAGGCGAAAATATACTTTGTTACGTTCCATGATCCTTTCGACCATGGCAGCTAAATTATTATATGCTACTACGTTTTTACATCGAACTTGATGTACACCATTTTTAGCATTCTGGTTCCTATTTACCAAAACTACCCTTGGTTCTTCTTCTCTAGGAATTTGTAGTTGATTCCTAGGGGGTTCGGCTCTAGGTCGTTCGATCATTCCCTGGTTGTCTTGATTTTCCTAAGGTATATTTCCTAGATTTTGTTGAATTTGGTTAATGGTGATATCTGCATCGAAAACTATCCCTTGGTTCTCTATCATACACTCCCTTGGTGGTTGTAGAGGGGGATTTGGTACACCAAAGAATTCTACAAGGCACGTCATTTGTGTTGCTTATTGTTGATTAGTTTGGGTAGTATTCTGAATAAGAGGCTGAAAAATTTTCCCCCATAGTTTGGGACATCATTTGGAGTATTTGAAGGTTACTCTCGTCCATCTGTTGTCTTAAGTATGATGTAGAACTAGTTGTCAAATTTGGCATTTGGACGGATGTCACAATTGCAAAAAAGGGCTGACGGAAACAAACAGAAGAGTCGCCAACGAACATTATTTATCCCAAAGAGATGGAAAGGAAACAATTGAAGAAAACCTAAAAGAACTGGAAAGACAAGGTCATCGCAACCAAATCTTGGGTTTGGGAGCTGGTTACGCAAAAGGGAAGGTATGAGCACCCCTCACGCCCGTTGTACTCAATGGGATCAACGCTTGTTGTCTAGTCTACGGGTGAAAGTTATCTAAGAGCTACTGCTAAATAGGGGAGAAAGAAAATAAGAGACTCGAAAGGACATCGTCGCCTATGCCTACGTATTCCCTCATGTAATGGGAAAGTCAGAGTCAACGTAGTTCAGGAAACTACGGGTGATGAGGGGAAGGTTTCTCACCAAGACATCGTCGTCTTGTGCCTACGTATCTTCATCTGGTATGAGAAATAAGAGCAAACGTAGTTCGGGAAATAATGGGAAAAGGTCTCGATCGCACTAGGTTGAGAGAAAAGGTTTGGATTAACAGGTTGGTCTCGATCGCACTGAGGCGAGAGAAAGGGGAAGTTAGTTGTCAGTGTGCTCGTCAAGGATATGAATCCTCGTACCTACATATCCTCATCAGGGAATAAGGAATCAGAGCATCTGTAGTTCACACTACTATGGGAAAACGGGATCTCGATCGCACGGGGGCGAGAGAAAAGATCCTAGGCCTGAAATGCCTTAACCGAAATGAATTGACTTTGTTTGAGATGCGTATCGCACTAAAGTCTATGACATAGAAGCGAATGTGCCGCATATCGCCCATGGGGCATACGCTAAACACTCTAAACAAGCAAGGAGAAACTCCTTTCTCATCATTTCCCATGTACTTAAGGCTCGTGGCGCACAATACTCATCGTAGTTATTAAGTGTTTTCATTATCGTTTTGAGATGAGAAGAGAAAGACGCACATAAGGTCTAAGGGAAAACTGAACCCTAACTGTTATCATACAAAGTGGCCCTAAGATCAGGATTAAGAGGGGAGCTAACCTAATGTTGTCATGCTTGGATTGAAAGCCTAATGTCTCTCCTACCTCGAACTTAATGGAAATCAAGTCGAGCTAAGAATCCTAAGGGATCATGTGAATACAGGGATGAACAACAAGTAAACACGAAGCATCGCAATCACAGACAACATCAGGTATCGAAACTCAAGTTAATATATAAGGGAAAATATATACAAGTATCGTCAAAGAAATATTAACAAGCGTACTCGAGAATTAATCGAAACTAAAATTAAAATCAAGAACAAAAATATCAAGTTAATCAACAATTAATATCAAGGCTAATGTTAAAAGTCAAGATTAATTTCTAACATCTAATTCTAGTTAATCTAAATTAAATAAATTTCAAAGTTAAAATCTAATTAAAAGTTAATCCAAACTAAAATTAAAACTAAGGTTAATTAATTAAATCCTATTCAAAAGATAATCCTAAGTTAATTTAAGAATAATTTCTAACTTAATCCTAACTTAAAGTTAAGTTCTAGGGTGAACTAATTTCTAATGCTAATTAAAATCTAATTCTAAATATGATCCTAATCCTAAGATCCTAATCTAAAGTTAAAGTTATTAAATTCTAAAACTGATATTAATAAAACTAATTCTAGAATTAATCTAGTAATAATTTAATTCTAAATTAATTAAATCATAATCTAAACAAAAATCCTAAGTTAATTAAAAATTAGCTTCTAATCTAATTCTAACTTAAATTCTAGGATTAAACTAACTTCTAATTAAAATAAACTAACATGAATTCCAATTAAATCCTAATTACCAAAGTTAACATTCGATTAGTAAAACACAAATTAATTAAGACAAAATAAATTAATTAACCCAAAATTAGTAAACAAAAATAAAATAAAATAAAACAAAAAAAAATGGGGTGCAGAGCCGAACGGGTGGTGTATGAGAAACTGGGCACGTGGGCTTCATTTGCTCGGGCCGAATGGCCTTTGCTCATCCAAAAGGGGGGTACACCAACAGATACGTAGTGAAAAAGGGAAAAAACAAAACTTGTGGGCTTCAAAGACCCGGCCCAAGATTGGAACAAACTTACACTAAAAAAACCCTAAAGCCAAAACACTGTGTCACTTTTCCCTTCTTCTCTTTCCCAACCTTCAATAGTCCCGCCTCCGTTCTTCTTCGTTCTTCTCCTCTCACACATCTCAACCATCGCCTCCTTCCATTTTTCCTTCTCTTTGCTCACTGTTGCACCCCAAAATTTGCTCAACCTCTTTTTACCTGGTTTATGTTTCATTGCATTAGCATTACATAGCTATCATTTGCATTAGCATATTATCATTCATCTAACAGGGGGATCAAGGGTGGTTTATGTCAAGAGAAGCCTAGCCAGAGGTCTTATTCAAGCATGAGAAGTCATCAAGGTCATTAAGAAGTGGTTTGAGGTCTTGAGAGATTTGAATGCCTACATGTGGTTTTTCTCCTAACTTGAGGATTGATTGAAGATCATCAGAGGGATTTGAAGCCTTGAGTATGAATAGAGGATGTGTATAGAGCTCATGGAGTGCCTAGAGGGTCATGGTTGAGCTCAGTCAAGTCATTGTGTCAAGTGCAAGAGCCACAGTTGAAGGTGCAAGCAATTAGGGTTTCATCTGGGTCAACCCTTGGTCAACTGTGCAATTGAAGAGTATCAAAGCCTACTTTTAGGTCATTGAGTGCATGGAATGATATGTTGAGACATTTTAGATGTTGTGTCAAGATCAAGTCAAGACGAATCAAGAGTGTAAGAAGTTGCTAAATTAGGGTTTTAGTGCAAAATCCCTTGTTTAGTGCCTAACTTCAAGACCACATAAGTCAAAATACAAGTTTTATATCTATCTTTGGTCAACATGAAACCTGTAGAGCATCTTCATAACTTTAATTTGAGTACTAGAAGTCCTCCATTAGATTTATAGAACTCAAGTTATGGTCCAGACAAATTACAGGTCACCAGATGAATGTGAAATTTGTCTGAGAAAATCATCTGACTTCCAAGCTACTTTTGACCTAGAAGGAAGTTTCTCATGGACTTTTGGTCAACATGACATTTGTTCCTCATGATCTTAGCTTTCCAAAAAGTTATACAAGTCCCCATTCTGATTTGTGGAGCTCAAGTTATGATCTTTGCAAGCCAGGGGTATTTTGGGAAAGTGAGATTATAGGCCATTTTGGATTATAGGTCAAAATATCCAACTTGCACTCTTCAAATGAAGTTTTGTTCAACATGGAACTTTCTCAAAATGTGATGTTGAGGTCAACCAAGTGATCATGATGCATTAAATTGGCTTGAGGCAAGACTTGATTCAAGATGGCTTGAAAAAGAAGGTTTTAAAAGGGATTAAACTTGAAAAATCCAATTTTATTGTTAAGTGATCAAATTATGTCGAGTAAATACTCATTTTGAGTGGAAAAAGCATTTTAAAGATAATGGCATTATTAGATTTTTGAGTTGAGGCAGAATTCTATGAGTTGCAATGTCGTTTCTTCACAAGCAAGTTACATATCAAAATCATTCACCAAGCACAAACCAACACTCCTTTTGGTTCAGATTCATTCCCAAGGCCATGTGCAAGAGATGTGAAGCTTCTAGAGCAAGCTGGGAGTGAAATTTCGTGACTGTCACATTCAACTTTTGAAGGAAAAACAGAAATGTGGGTTTGCTGATTTGGGCTCAGTTTGGACTTCAAAAGCCCACAAACATGTTCTATTTAAGTCATTGGATGATTTCAGAATCATTTTGGTGTTCATTTCGCGGCTGAAACAGAGAAAGAGAATTCAGTTTGCAAGCTCCAAGTGAAAATCGTGTTTTCTGTTTGAGAGATTTCCAAGGCAATTCAAGGCTTCCTTCTTCTTCCTCATACATCATTGAACGTATCTGCACAGTTTGAAGCCAAGGAACACTCCATAGCTACCTCAATTTGAAGATCTACACCAGGTATGTAAACTTCAACATTCTCATATATTTAGGAAGATGTAGATCGTTTTGCGCATGTTGTTAGGATCAGGAAGAAACCTAGATCATTTCTGGATAGAAATTAAGACAATTAGAGACAACTTAGGTTGATGTATGATTTCTGTTGAGGCACGATTTGACTGGATCATGAGGATTTAACATGAATTAGATAGTGTATGTTGATCTCTGAAGTGTGAGGAACAAACATGTGGCATTAGATTTAGGTTTGGTGATGATCAGAATTATGGTGCACTCTGAACTTTGAATTGGATTTTGAAATCTAAGAGGATTCAGTTGATTTTGAGATGATATTTGGATTCAGTGAGAAATTATGAGTGAGATCATGTGGATTTTGATGATGTTTGATCACTTTTGAACACCTGCTCGCCGGAGAAGACAACCGGAGGTCTTCTCCGGCCACCTAAACAGTGCTCCCTCCTTTTTCTGATTTGAATTGGGACGATGACGGATGAGCGTTAGATCTTGTTGACATGAAGACTTTGTAATCCAATCCAATGGTTGTGATGTGTTTGAATTGGCTGACTTTGACTCCTTGAAACGCAGCCGTTTCATTAATTGACGTGGCAAGCTTTCAGACCACTAGATTGCTTGACTAGTACACTGATCCTACGCCTCACATTTAATCTGAGCATTTTATTTTCTTTTATTTAGTTTTAATTGATTTTGTTTTATTTTAATTCACTTTTCATTCTAAAAATCATATAAATTGCATTTTTGATTAGAAAAATATTTTAAAAATACCTCCATGTTCTTCTCTTTATTCTTGATTTTCTGGGATTAATAGATTGCATTTTCATGCATTTTTCAATTTAATTTGCATTTTTCTATTTTGTGTTATTTCATTAATTTTGCATATTTCTCTATTCTGTTTATTGATTTTTGTTTGATCATTTGGTTTGGAATTTTGCTTTGATTTTTGGATATGTTGTAGGTTAGAGATGTATTTTCCCTTAGAAATTTTCTCATATTTTTTAGATAATCATAGGTTCTGTTTTAGGTTAGGGTTTTAGAGCCTTCCCAATTATGGTTATCCTTTGACACATTCTAACTTAGGATTTTATTAGTAGCCTTAGAAATTGAATTAGGATCTGATATTTGAACTATAGGTTATTAATACATGCATGTTCCCTTAGGAAAATTCTTAGATTTTTATAACCTAGTTTGCTATTTTAGATAGAATTGACAAGTAGGTTATGCTTTTGGTTTTCCTTGTTGGGTGCTTTGCCTTGTTTGCCTTCTTTGGTGGCTTTGGTGCATGGGAAGCTTGTGGATCTTCTTGGAGGATGCTTTGGGCTTGCTGTAGCTGCTGTGGAGTTGCTTGTGGAGCCTGGCTTGAAGCTTTTCTTTTCTTTTAGGAGCTTTCTAGAAGCTTGTAGAAATTAGGGTTTTAGGAAAGAGCCTTTAGAAGTAGTTTCTTTTCTTTCAACAAATATGGATAGCTTTGTTTGCTTCTATCCCATCCTATGATTCAAAGTCCTCTTATGGAAGCCTCATCTCTCCTTTGGAGGGATGAATGACATGCCATAATGAGTAGAACTTTTGAGGATGCCATTTCTTTCCAATGTTTGGTTGAGTGTCCTGATGAATTCCTTTGGTCTTCATCAGGCTTCCCATCATGGTAATTTGATCTCTGTGATGATTCTCTTCTTAGTGGGGCTTGCTAGAGCTTGAAGATTGAAGATGAAGATTGAAGATGAAGATGGAAGCTTGAAGTTGATGAAGTTACTGTTGAAGATTACTGTCAAATCAACTTGCTGTCAACACCACTTGTTGTCAGGAGCTTGCTGTTGAAGATTGAAGTTGATGTTTGCTATAGAAGATTGTTGCTGCTGCTTGGGCTACTTTCTCTGTTTATTTTTTGTTGTTTTCTCTGTATTATCTATTTTGCTTGTGTTTCTTGTCTGTAGGTTGAGGTGGAGTTTGTCTCCCTCGCCTGTTGTTTGTTAGGTTCGTGGTTGAGCGGGTATCCCTTGCCTTGCTTGTACTGTTGCATAGCATGCATTTTATTTTGACTGTTGTTTGCTTTTGTTGTTTTCCCCTAGGAACTCTGACTGTCTCTGTGCAAGAGAAAGTTATGACAGACATTAGGTTTCTAAACCATGCATGATAACATTAGGTAGATTCCCCTTTCTAACCTTCAACCATAGGATTTAGAGCGTCTTTCTCTTCTCATCTCAAAACAATTCAAAAATACAGTAATAAAGGATAACACGTGTTGTACGCTACGAGCCTTAAGCTATTTGAGAAATATTTATGGGAGGGTTTCCCTCACGTAACTTGGATGTTTAGTGTGGTACCCTTTGGGTGACATGCGAGGCATTCACTCTCAAGTCACAAGTCTTTAGTGCAGAACGAGTTGCAAACAAAACTAAAAATAGTTCTTTCGTAAAAGACTCAAAACAAACATTCAAACTCTTTTTGTCCTCTTGGACCCTTAATCAGGAAAACCCTTTCATAAGGAGATAAAAAAACTGTCAGACAAGCTTGTGTCTTCCGTAGCCCGAACTACGTTTGCTCTGATCTTTCATGCCGTATGAAAGTACGTAGGCATAGGATGCGATATCCTAGCGAGCAACCTCCCCCTTCCCCGTAGTTAGGCGAACTACGTTGACTCTGATTTCTCGTTTTAGACGGGAATACGTAGGCATAGAACTGCTGTGTTCTGTCGAGTCACTTTTCTTTTCTTTTGTCCCTAAGCCTGTAGAGTAGATAGTAAACACACCCTTAGATAGAAAACAAGCGTGGATCCCGTCGAGTACGACGGACGTGAGGGTTGCTAGTACCTTCCCCTTGCGTAACCGACTCCCGAACCCAGGATTTGGTTGCGATGACCATTCCTTTCCCTTTGCGTTAGGTTTTCTCTGAGCGTTTCCTTTCCCTCCTTTGGGATAAATAACACACGGTGGCGACTCTTCTGTCATTACCGGCACCGATTTTCGCAGTAGCGACACTCACCAACACAACATCTCTCTTTTTGCTTTTCCAATCGCCTTTGCCCAACTCCCCTCATGAAGCTCTTCGACCTTCCTTGAATTCACTTTCCGGTGACAAAGCTGCCCTCCCCGTCGCACCTTTCTCACTATAATCTAATTTCCGGAAAACGAATTTCTTCGTCGTGCCATGGTGTCTCACCGGCAACGACGGGGTGTAAACCCCATCCACCCCAACAATCTGAACTCACCATACAACTCAAAACAAAGCTAAAATAAGACAAGAACTAATCTACAACAAAAGAAAGGCGAAGAAACAGAGTAGCTTACCTATCAGAGTCGCTTTGATGGCGCTTCAAAACAAGGTCTCACGGTGGCTCAAGCATGCTCATTTTCCATTAACGTATTTGCTCGCTATTATTTCCCTCTTCTTCTCACTTTCCACGAATCTGAAGATTTTGCACCTTTTTATTTCTCCGCAATTTATTTAAAGTCAATGTCGCTACATCACTCTTCTTCTCCTTATATTGTTGTTGATGTTGCATTGTTATGATTTTTGCAGTTCTGTGGATAATAAAGAGTGTTGGTTTCCCTTTTTTGTTGTTGCGGGTTTTGAGGACAATGATAAGAGTGATACGATGGTGATGAAGACCGTTGCAAGTATTGATTATGGTGTATGTGAATGCCAGCGTGGTTGAAGATAAAGGAATTGCAGGATTTGTAGGAATCAAGAAATGAGGCAGCTTCCCCCCTCCAAATCTGAATATTTCTGGTCTATTATAGAGTGTATTCAGGGTATGAGGATATTTTTAATTGAAATCTGTTAAGAAATGAGTTATCTCTGTTGTACGAATCATTGCTGCTGTGTATTGTTGCACTGAGTATGCAGTAGAAAATCATGTCGGGTTGAGCTGCATGTTGCTGTGAAATTTTGTTATGTACTTTTTGTTTTTTTACTGCAATGACACTTTACTGCTATGAGCTGTTGAAATTTTGTATCAGTTGTGATTTTGGTTGAGTTTGTATTTCGCTGCTTTAAATTTGCTCTAGTTTCGACTTGGTCGCACCAAATGAATATCTATGTTTATTAGCCTTTGCAACTGATATTGTAGAATTGCAGCACTTGGAATCAATTAGCCTTTTGGGAAAATCACACCATTTGACCCCACCAAAATTGGACCTTCCTTTTGATGAAATTCCACATGAAAAAGAGCTAACATCCTGAACCTCCTAGTCTTTAAAACTTTGTTACTAGTATGTGAAAGTAACTCCATTTTCCTAAACTGAAACTGAGTATTGCATTGACCAATGCAACAAATGTAAAACCTTCACTTTAAAAAAAAAAGTTTTGTAAATTCTGTAACTAAGGGCAATTGCAGTACAATCATAGATCTTTCTCAAAGGCTTCAACCCAACAATTTTTCCACAAGTCGATGAAGTACAACAGGATAGCAATAACACAATCCGAAATGGGTGCCTTCAAATCTTTTTCCATCATAGCTTTTGAGTGAGCAAAGAGCATAGACATTATTTGGACTAGTGTAAATGTATGAATTCGCTGCAAGTATGAATCAAAGCTTTGGCCTATTTTGGATTTGAAAATGAATGTGGATAATGGTTTTCTACAAATGGATATGAAATTGGATACTAAAATTGGTTAAAATGGGTATGGATTCAAAATAATAGATTAGGAAATGGATTTTTAAGTTAATGGATTGGAAAATGTGGATTTAGAAACTAGTTTATGGACTTTAATATTGATCATGAAGAAATGAATCTAAGTGGTATTGAATGAGAAATTTGGATTTGGTTTATTGGACATGTATCCTGAACTCCCGGTAACTCATATGACTAATCTTGACACGTCTAATTTTAGTCAAACCTCCACTCCACACCAGACTCCTATCCTCGATTTAATCAGTAAACTCACTTGACCATGACCTAATGCATTCCAAAAAAATCCACAAATGCCTTGTTCTGGTGACCACAAATCCTTTCAATATATGATTGTTCAAAAACTCAGACTTGAATAGGGACCCTAATCCTCCTTGGCATGTACGCTGATGAAGATGTTTATGAGAATTCATCTCTTTCCTCAAGCTTGAATGAAAGAATCAACTGAAATTCCTCTAAATAGAGAACCAATATCACAAGAAAGCTTTGACTCTACGTCTTAGGAAGCCAATGCAGAGCATGATTATGAGTTATGACCTAATAGAATGCAGATTAATGCGAAGAAAAAGTTATTTAAGGTTATAAAAAGTGAGGTAAAATTTTGGGGTGCAACAGCGGAATACCATAATCCTAAAGTTTGACTATTTTGACCTATATTTACTCCAAAGCTTGATCCCTGTAATGGAGAAGTCATTATAGGTTCTATATTAAATGGAAGGGCATTTTGTATGTTTGCCATCATCAAAGTTGGCATTCCATAGGGTGGGTCTCAAGGCAGGGGTATTGCAAATCTAGGAGGAGGGACACTTCTGAATGCTGAAGCCCCTATTAGTGGTGGCGTATATAGAGGACCCCTTGGCCTAATATAAGTCAGAATGGGTTATGTATGAGCAATCGAATGTGTAGGTATTGAACTTCCCATAGATGGTATTGCTTTAGAGATAGGCGCTGAGACTGTTAGTCCTCCTGTCGAAGATCCTATGGATGGTTCTACATTGTTATTAGGCGTATCTTGAGGAATATTTGACTGGTTTGAGTTTTTCGTCATTCTCCTCCTATATCTTCTACTTGTTCTATATTCGTTAGCGGTGGCTACTTTACCATTTCTTAATAACATGCAACGAAGTTTTCAAAGAGAAAGTTGACCGTAAAACTAATGAATTTTTAAGAATTTCGAAGAAAATTTTATGATCACTTAGCATTGTCTCACTGGGCGTGTCAATTTGTTTTCCGTGAAAATTGGTGAACAACCGCTGGTCTTCCAAATCGAAAAATATTTGTTTTACTTGCATAATCGACCATATAAATCCTAGGACATGTGCTAGTTGATCTCAAACAAAGTTTGGAAAAATAATGAACACTTCGACAGAGTTCATGATAAAAATAACTTGTTTCAAAAATGTAAATGGAATTGAACACAAGAGATTAAAGTCGAAAGACTGGTAAAAAATGTAGAAAGTAACTTGCGCAAGGAAAAGATAAATTCTTAATGAAAAGACTTATTGAATTGTATTGAACTGTAAAAATGGTGTTGCATCAACGTACATTCTCACGAACTCGTTTGTCTACATGCGGGTACTTTGAGTATACTGAGGAATTTATACACAATTGAACACACACCAATACTAACACTAAGACTGGCTATTTATACTAATCGAAAATAACTGCCATCAACAGCTAATGAACTAGATCGAGACAAGTGGCATTTTTCATGTCAACAACTTTCGGAAGCACTCCACGTGTCTTCTTTGAGAAATGGATAAGAATGAACATTCCATCCTTAATTTGAATTCAAATCTTCCTATCAAAATTCCTTCAGTGATTACATAATTTAAGGATCTATACTTGATTTTTCGATCTGTAGGCTCAACTGGGTTCTTCAAGTAATCAATTATGGGTCTTCTCTAATAAATGCTAAGTTAGTCTTCGACAGTACAGATCTCAAAGTTTTCTGAGTCTATCGTTCCAAGTTTAGTCAACGCCAGATTTAATAGAGAAAGCCTTGTTGCTTGAACTCTTCCTCGAAGTTCAATAAACTCTTCTAACTTTCCTTTTGGCACCTTATACCCTGAAGCAATATGTGTCAATATGTTTTCTTCGTGATTCTCAAGTCTAGGAATATGTTGCATGTCCACAAAGTCAAAATATTTGATCAATCAATTCACTATAATGAAATACATGATCATGTTTTCCTTGAAACACTTGTATTTTTTTATTATTTCTTTCAAGATTAAATTAGAATCCCCTTTGATTTCGACTTGTTTTTTCCCAAATCCAACAAGATCTTGAGTCCAGCTATCAAGGCTTCATACTCGATCTCGTTGTTGGAGCAAGAGCCTTCAATTTTAAACTTGAATTTCATTGATACATTGCTTGGCAAAACAATCAAAACCCCAACGCTAGTTCCATTCTTATGGCTTGACCCATCTAAGTATAACCTCCAAGGTTCTAAATTCAAATAATTTAAAGGTGTCTCGACCACTGCATGATCTACAATGAATTATATAACTACCTGTCCTTTTATGGACTTTAAGGGCACATACGTAAGTGAATATTTGATTAAAGCAAGTTCCTATTTTCCAATTTGGCTATGAAAAATTGGCTTAGACAACATGTATTGAATAACATCGAAGTGGGATGAAACAAAAATATCAACTGGCCTTATATAATGTTTTAACTTCATACAAGAAAAATACAAACATAGGCACATCTTTTCAACTGGGTTGTACCTAGTTTAGATATCATTAAGAGCTCGACTAAGGTAATATATGAATCTTTCGACGCCACTATCATCCTCTTAGGCTAATAAAATCCTTATGGTCAGGTCTTAGGCCGAAATGTACAACCTCATACATCTATTTCTAACTGGTGGTTCCAAGATAAGAGGATTTTCTAAATATGCTTTGATTTTCTCAATCACCTTCTGATGCTCAGGTCGTCATATGAATTCTTCTTTTCTTAGATGGGGCAGTAGTGAAAATGTTTGCACTTTTCCGTTGAGGTTTAATATAAACCTTCTTAGAAAGTTTATCTTCCATAAGAGAGATTTAAACTCCTTCTTTGTCGAAAGAGGCTTCGTTTCTTTGATGATGTTTATCTTGTTTTGAAAATCCCCTGCCTATACACAGAAAGCACATTTAAGGGGGTTCATCTTCAAACTATATTTCCTCATCCTTTCGAATGATTGCCTAAGGTGGTCAAGATAATCATTCCTCGACACAAATTTAACAACTATATAGTCGATGTAATTTTATATAAACATCTCAATATAGTCTAGGAAGATAGAGTTCATCACCCTTTGATAAGTTGCTCCAACATTTTTAAGCCAAATGGCGTCACTACCCACTCGTAGGTTCCTAAAGCTTCTGGATATCAAAATGTCGTCTTTGGCACATCCTTATCTGCAATAAAAATTTGGTTATATCTAGACTAACCATCTAACATACTAAGGCACTCAAAACCCGCCTCCGAATCGACCAACATCTTAGTGATTGGCATTGGGTATTCGTCCTTTGGGGTTGCAGCATTTAGATCTCTAAAATCTATGAAAACCCTCAACGTCCCCTTTTTCTTTATAACTAGAACATGTTGGGAAGCCATTCGCCGTACCTTGCAGTTCTTATGAACCTGCTTCATAGAAGTCTTTCGATTTCCTCCTTATTCTAGACATTATTTTTGGAGAAAATTGTCTTGGCGTCTGCTTGACTGGCTTCTTACCTGCCTTTATTGGTAGCTTTAGCTCCACTAATTCTCTGCTTAAACCTACCATTTCGTTATATTCTCATGCAGAAAAATCTTTAAATTATTTAAGCAATTCTATTACTTCTAACCTTAAATTCGGACCAATATTTGCGCTTATATAAGTTGGCCTTTGGATCGATCTGTTACCCAAATTTATTCCTCTAGTGGTTCTTGTGGCTGCATCTTAGTAGTAGACGCTAATGGGTCTTTCTAAAACTCCGAAGGCTCTTCGTCATAGACGCAGTCTAGTCTATGGTCCTCTCAACCGTCATCTTATGAACCACTCTTCTTCAGATCTCTAACAGATTGAAGTTCAACACTGATTTGATTACCCATGTTAAACACCTCAATTTTATTAGCTTTAACATTCATGTGTGATACTTCGGCCTCTAAAGCCGCTTGAAGTCTGTTCTTGGTCATGTAAGCCGTGATTTGATCTAATGGATTAAACTCAGTCATCATCACTAAATTTATCACCTGGCCTGTTGGCCAGATTGCACCTACGTCGTATACCTTCTCAGCCATAACTTCTCGCCCCGAGGTAAACCCATGGGTTGGGTGAAGGTTCAGAGAGAAAAATGATTCTTTTACAAGCATGTATCCAGTTTCCTCTGGTATACATGGTGTTATGTTCGCCAAGTTCCAGTCGAAATTCCTTTTGTCCACATGGTTGACCTCAGCCATGAAGTAGCCTTGGCCTGCTTCGATATTTTCCACTATTTCATCTTCGTGCCATATGGTTATGCTTTGGTGCTGGGATGAAGGAATTACCCCTATACCATATATCTATTCTCTTCCTAGCAATAAGTTGTAACTGGGTCTCTCAGCTATCACCATGAAAACTGTAGGTCAAGTAATAGATCCAAATGTTATTTCGACCTCAATAAATCCCATTGTTTGGCCAGTTTTCCCTTTTTAAATAGTCAAGACCATATTGTGAGGCATGGGGTCAATATCATACTTCCCGATCTTAGCCAGTAAGAAATGAGGCATCAAGTTTGCTGCTGCCCCACTATGACTAAGATTTTGTTTACGGTGGTACCATCAACCTTTGCGCTTATAAAGAGGGGCTTTAGGTAATTTTTCATCCCTCTATAGGGCCTCTCGAAGAATTCATTATGCTCCTCGTTACACCCATTATTCATTACGAAATAATGAACTAGCTTATGTTTGGCCAGCTCTTCTTCTTCATAGTCTTCCTCTTCAGCGACTTCTGTTACTCGGCCATACTCATAAGGGAGTACAGACACCACGTTGCAAAAAACGTCAAAGTCACCTTTTGACCCAGAATTAAATTTATTTGTCAACATCTCATCCTCTTTAGCCTGCTCATCCCTTTCGATCTTCTCTTTTGCTACACCTGACTTGGGGGAAAACAACTTCCTATCCACTAGTTTTTGTGCCTGATCATTTGTTTTCTTTTGATGTTGCTTAGTGTTGCTTAGTGTTGCTTAAATCAGTAGCATCTCTTTCTGCCTTCTTCTTCCTTTGAAATCTCTGCCACTAGGTCTTTGTCATGGGAGTTTTCCCCTTGTAGTTAGCACTAGGTCCATAAGAACGCTTTTTAGACATCTGGAAATTTTCCCTATAGGTCATGGAAGATCCCCGTCCAATCTTAAAAATTTTCCATTTTGGATTCCTCTCATACTCTCTTTCAGCTGGCTTGGTCCATTTCCCTTGGGCAGCATTTGCTGAAGGCTTGTAGGTATTTGGCCTAGTTTTCTGCGAATCAGGTGTCTGATCTTTCCTCTGTGGCACCTCTCTTTTGTTAAAGCAGTATTAAGGCATGCCTTTCTTAGCTTCTTTGCCCTTTTGAGGACCTTCAACCTTCTTAGCAGCCTTCTTGTCAAACACCACGCTACATCATGGACATAACATTACCTCAAAATCATTAGTCTGACACCTGTAAAGGAACTTCACTAGACTCTCACCAGCTTTTGGGAACACAGTTTTGATTTGATTCTCACTTTCAAATTCATCCATGTCCAAATCTTCAGTAATTTCGACCATGTTAATCATAACAGGCTCTACGTAACTGGCATCTCCAATCTGCAGTGGGTCAGCATCAATCTTCATAGGGGTTTTCCATTTAGCAAATTTGAGTCTTCTTTCGTTCAAAGCATTCTGCACCAGATCCTTGAAAAGAAAACATTGAAAAGTTTTATGTCCCAAGAAATTATGATATTTATAAAACCCCTCGTTTCTTTCTTTATTCTAATGATGTCATTTTTGCCCCTGGAGGCACAAGCACTTGGCCATCTGCAACCACCAAATTGAAAATCTCATCACATTTGGTTACGTCAAAGGTGTAAGTTTTCTTACGAAACTTATCGTTTTCTTTAGGTTCTGTAGGATTCTTCCCATATGCAGGTGTAAGTAACTTACACACATATGAGGGACTTGGCTTCAACTCAGCTACGTCAACCTCATACTCTTCGACATGCTCATACTTAACCTCAGACACTATGTCTTGGTCTTGCATGTCGATGTAAGCTATACGCTCTTTCTTACTCTTGCCGGCTCTAGCCTTCTTGGCCTTTAATCTCTCGACTTGTTTGATCTATTTTCTAATTGGGCCATATCCTTTAGATATTGAGTATCCAACTTCTTCCTAATGGAATAGTCTAACCCTCCAGCACCCATTTGACAAGCTCATGTTTAGGCACCTGGGCAAAGCACCTCGTTTTTTAATAACTGAAATTTGTTTAAGTAGTTGTCAATTGATTCAGCGAACTTTCGCTTCACGCTCGACAATTCTTACAAGCTATCTCAAATTATCCAATGTAGAACTGCTCATGGAACAACCTCTCTAAATGTGGTTGATTTCCTTGTTGTCCATGGTTCACAGTTTCTTCTGAAACTACTCCTTTCCGAACCTACGCAACAACCTGGGGTTGTGCAAGCTTGTCGAACTTGCACTGGGAGAGCGCCAAAAAAGTCAACAATCCTTGTCATCTGAGTTGTCAATTGCTAGTAACTCTGATTCGTATTTTAAATCAATAGGTTAAATATTATACCCATTTGTTGTGTTAGATTATTTACCATATCGTAGATACTCTCGTCCATCTACTGTCTTATTGCCATGATAGAATTTATGGTCATTTCAGACATAACTTAGGAGCCAAATCACATCCCCATATGGGGGGCACATTTTGACCATGGTTGCTTATGGCTGAACCAGACGCCATAATAGGCGAAAACATATTTACAACATTATCCACAAATGTCGAAGGGTTATTTTATAAACTTTCCATAACTATTGTTCGCATCCCAAAGGGTTGTTCGCGCCCTTGAATTGGAATTGTGAAATTTGTGGCAAAATGCCTAAAATCCATTACCATATTTGGTTTAGGTGTCACTGGATGACTCTGGGAAATTAGGGACAAAATTTTCCCCTCAAGCGAAATCGTTGATGCTTCCATCATGGATGGCATCATCGTCGCGCTAGCGATTGAAGGGATAGGTTCGGTAACCATTGCAGAAACCCTTCCTGCCCCAGCACAATTGGAAGGTTGATCTCCATTATTACTTATAAGATTTACCATTCTTCTAACTGATCTTCTAGTAGGTTTCTTCACTTCTCTCTTTGTTATCTTACCACACCTTAATCTTATGCACTCGCGCGCAGGATGAAAAGTTGAAGGAAACACATTTAGAGCAAAGTATGAATTTTAAACACGAATGTATGAATTTTAAACACAAATTTCTAAAATAACACACAAATTGGTCCCATTGGGCGTGTCAATTTGTTTACTGTGAAATTTGGTAAACAAATGCAAGTTTCTATTAATACTTAAGGGATCAAACTCGAAAATCTCCTAGACATGTTTGCGTGTTTGTCATTCGTGAAAATCATAAATCCTGTCGAAGTTAAAGTAAACTTCTTGTAAATACTTTGAAAATATGTTAATCAAAGTTACTTGTGAATAAGAACGACAATCGAAGCACTGAGTAATTGTAAGCAAAATGCAAGTAAAGTAAAAAAAATACTTTGAAATCGAAAGAGATGAAATGCAGAAAAAGGTTAAGATCAAAGTGCAGAGAATATAAAATGGCATGAAAGGTAAAGGAAATCGAAACATAAAAGAAGGGCTTTTAAAATAAAATTGTTGAAATTGTATAAAGTGATGGAACACATACATACTAGGTGGTCTGTTAGTGATTATGATCCAAAATGAAAATGGATTGAAATTAGCTAGGGTGAATAATGGTGGAGTGCATAATAATAAGGTTAATGAAGGTGTGATGAATGAAGGTGGTATTTTTAAGAGCGTTGATGATAGTGCTAATGTAATTTTTAATTATGACAGTGCATTGGATATAACATTTGAAGACTGAGATGATATTGATAATTTTGTGGAAGAGGATATGGATAATCTATTAGACTATTATCATGATTCACAAGGTACTAGTAAGAAAATGAAGCACAAGGCAAAATTTTAATAAGAGTGAAAATGATAGTGAGGAATTGGAAAGTGGGTGTGAAACTATTGAAAATAGTGGAACAGATAGGAAGAAACATCTAATTTTCATGTTGCAAAAAAAATAAAAAAAATTATAAGTAGGAGTTATGAGCTTATTATAATACCAAGTTTAATTTTAAAGATACAATCACAATTTTCACAGTCGAATCTGTCATAAACCTAAAGTTCATTAAAATAAAAATTAAATGGTTTGGGTTATATGTAGAGACAAATGTTGGTGGAATGCCTATTATGCCAAGATTCCAAATGAGGATTTATGGCAACTGAGAAAAGAAGTGAACATTCACATTTTTAGTAGAGATTATAATGGTAAGATCATTACTATAAAGTGGTTGAATAAGAGGATTCAAATTTTTCTTAAAAGTATTCCTAAAATGAAAGATCAAGAGCATAAAGGAAAAGGCACAAAGTAAGTGGAATGTTGTGGTAAATAAGACAAAGGAAATTAAGAGAAAGTATGTAGCTAGATACATGGTAGATGATTCATTCCGAGAACAATACAACATAATTTATGACTATTGTCATGAAATTTTAAGAACAAATCATGGGTTAACAGTTTAGTAAAACGTTCAATCTGTTAAAAAAGAAACACTTAATAAAAAGCCTTATTTAAAAAGACTATACATATGTTATGCAACATGTAATAAGAGTTTCAAACATTGCAGGCCCGTGATTAGACATGATGGGTGTTTTTTAAAAGGGCTTTATGGAGTAAAAATTATTCCTTCAATGATGATTCTTTGTGTTTCAATTATTCTTTCACATTGAATAAGTTTATTTCTTTGATCTTCATTTTTTAAAATTTCAACCTCCTTTTTTTCTTCCTTCTTATCTTTTACTTGTTGTGATAATAATAAGAGTTAAATATGTTTGTCTTCTTCCTATACATTTTAAGTTTCAATTTTAGTCTCTCAAAATATTTTCTTCAAATAATGACCCTTTTAAAAATTTTCATCTACACTTTTGGTTCCTCCTGCAACTTAGCGACGATTTTCACAACTTAGTGACTGAATTAGCGACGGTTTTAGAGACTGAATTAACGACAGTTTTAGCGACAATTTTAGTATTAGGGACCGAAACCATGGATAATAAGTTTTAAGAAGACCATTCTTTGAAAAATATATTTGGAGGGACTAAAAACAAAATTTGAGATATTTAAAAGGACCACAAACATATTTAACTCTAAAAATAATTTAACTAACCATATCCAACTTGAATAGAACCCTACATTAATTTTGGAAGAAAGAAAACACCACAATCCAAAGTTACAAAACACCATTGTCGCTACTGCGAAAATCGGCGCCGGCTAAACAGAAGAGTCGCCACCGTGCGTTATTTATCCCAACGGAGGGAAAGGAAACGCTCGAAGTAAACCTACTGCAAAGATGGGAAAGGAATGGTCATCACAACCAAATCCTGGATTCGGGAGTCGGTTACGCAAGGGGAAGGTATTAGCACCCCTCACGTCCGTCGTACTCGACGGGATCCACGCTTGTTTTCTAGTACGGATTGTTATTCTATCTACTCTAAGGGTCAAGGGTTAAAAAGAAAAGAAAATGACTCGGCAAAGTATCGCACTTTATGCCTACGTATTCCCGTCTGGCACGAGAAATCAGAGTCAACGTAGTTCGCCTACCTACGGGAAAGGAGGGGAAGGTTGCTCGCTAGGATATCGCATCCTATGCCTACGTGCTTTCATACAACATGAAAGATCAGAGCAAACGTAGTTCGGGCTATGGAAGACACAAATTTGTCTGTTTATTTTTTATCCTTCTGAAAAAGTTTTCTCCTGATTAACCGTCCAAGCGGACAAAAATGATGTTTTGATTTGTTTCTAATCTTTTACGCAAGAACTGTTTTTAATTGATGTCTGACATCTTATTGTATTTTCGATTGTTTTAAGATGAGAAGAGAATGACACTCTAAAATCTTATGATTGAAAAATGGGGATCAGAACTAACCTAATGTTGTCATGCATGGGTTAAATCCTAATGTCTGTCATGTTTCTCTCTTGCACAGAGAGAAACAGAGTTCCTAGGGGATAGACGGAAAAGAAACAACATATATACAGTAAAGCAGTAAAATGCATGAATGCAGCAATACAAGCGAGGCAAGGGAGTCCCGCTCAACCTCGAACCTAAGAAAACAACAGGCAAAGTGAAACAGTATTCACTTCAAACCTATGGGAAAAGTTAACAAACAATACAATAAAGAAAACAAAACCCCACACCAGCCCTGACAGCACACTAACTCTGAAAAACAGCAAACTCTGACAGTTGATAAACAGCAAAAACATCAACCTTCAAATGAACCCCACAATCAAACTTCAATGGACTTAAAGCTTTAGATAAGCTCCATATTCAAGAAACACCAAGCTCTAGCAAGCAATGCACCCCAAACAGTTGACAGCTTCAAATAGCAAACAGCTCCAAACAGCAGTAAAACCCTAGTTCAACAGTTGAGCAGCTCTGACAGGTACAAGATTTATCTTCATCAATCTTCAATGCCATTAACTCTATCTTCAATGAACTTCTTTCTTCAAGGCAATCACTCCAGAAGAGAATCACTTAACAGAATAAGTTGAATGCTAAACAGCTTATTGACAACCAAAGGAAGCCTATAAGTGTTTAACATTATGAGAGACATGTTCCCTCAAAGTTCTACTTCCAAGGTAAGCCACTTATCCCTCCAAAGGAGGGATGTGAATATCTCAGAAGGACTTTTAGCCATTGGGAGGAATGGAAGCACAAAATGCTTTCTATGTTTGTGAAAGAAATCATTCTAAGTCTAAAGCTCTTTCCTATTTCTCCTATTTCCTATGTCTTCAACAAACACCTTTAAGCACAAGAATCCCCAAGCTCCCAGCATTGATATTTGTCTTCAATCTTATTCCATGCTTCCTCATGCTCCATAAGCCAAGCCCAAGCCCCACACCCCAAAGAAATACCCAAAACCCAAGCAAACAAAACAATATCCCAAGGGGGAAACACACCAATATCACCCAATTTGCAAAAATCAGAGAAAATAGTAAAACTCACTATAAAATCCTAATTAAATTTATAAGGGAGCTTAACCATATACCCTATACCCCACATAAACCCCAAGACCTAAATCAATTTTAAAACCCCAAAACTATGCCCTTAACTGCACCTAATTGTTGTGAAACCCTAATTCTGATACCTCTCCTATCTACCTCTCAAATTAATCTAAGTTTTAGTCACAAAACTATGACAAAATTCCTAAGGGTACATGCTTCCCTAATATAATCAACCTCACAAGAATCACACAAAAATTATGCACCAATCTCTCGTACTAAATTCAGAAATATCAAGTACTAAACAAATGCAAAATAAAAGAAATAATATTGTAAAATATGCCAAAAATATAAAATGCATGAAATTAATATTTTTATTATTTCACAATTTTCTATAGGTCTTAAGGAAACTAGGGAAAAAAATCCCATCCTAAAATGATCATTTTTCAATTTTTTGTGAATTATTTGCTAACCTATATGCAAACATAAAATAAAAATGAAAATCAATAAAAATGAAAAAACAGGCGTGGCGAATAGTAATTTTCTATAGTTCAGAAATGAATTGGGCTCAGGGGGGGGGGGTGCCAACATCAAAACGCGCCAAGCCCATTACTAAACCAGAAAAACATTGAAAAAACACAAGGAAAAAAAAGGAAAAACCGGGTGGCAAATAGCAATTATTTTGCCTTGTATTTCCACTGGGCCTCCCATTGGGGGTGCGGTTATCAACAATGGCCTAAGGCCCAAAACGAAAAAAACACACGGGAAGAGGGGTGTCATGGGAAATCAGGGGTATGATCAGCAAAACATCACAATGGGCCTGAGCCCGAATCCATTCTATTTTCATCCTTAACAACAAAACAAAACCCTAAGTCTACTTCTCTCCTCCACTGTTCATCCCTACTGCCGCTTCAACCTCACTCTCTCAACTCTCTCTCTCGTCTCACACTCTCTCCGAGTCTCTCAGAAACCTCCCTCAACCTTGTTCAACTCCATCACCAAACGTTCATCCAACTCACTCAAATTCCATATCTCGCTCAAACCCTCTCAGTTCAATCTATCTCAAATCATAGTTTACCCTCTTCTAATCTAACCTCAGTTCCGAATTCTAATACTCAAGCTAAGAAGTTCAGAGTAAAGAAAAACCTGGGGAAGGCGACACAAACTGATGAAGAGATGAAGCTGGTGACGCCTATGAAGGACTGGCAGGATCGGACTCTGGAGAAGTCTTCGTTGAAGATTGAAGATCCACAGCGGCAACGGCGTTCTTGTGACGGACCGGAGAGGATTCAACGAACGTTGATGAGCGCTCTTTGCTAGCTGGCAGTTTTCTGGAGAACGTAGATGAACGAGCTTAAGGCGATGACGATTCTTGATGTTTAGCGATGAAGATTATTAAACAACGAAAGTCCATGAAGAGATTCGAATGAAGGTTCTTGATCTGGAGTGGATGATGATGAACGAAGTTGCTATTTGTTGAAGATTCTTGATAAAGGTCTGTTTGGAGGCTTGCTGAGAAATCTGGAAATTGTTGGCGAATCTTGAATGCACATGATGATCCTGATGAAGATTAACGAAAGAATCCGATGATGATTTGAAGTTTTCTGTTAACTTGAAG